>OU343220.1:73866871-74019247 GCA_910596185.1 Chrysanthemum makinoi
TTACTTGTTGGCGGTTTGATGCGCAGCTTGTGATGATTGATGCTGTTAATGTGATGATGTTATTGTGTTACGCCTAGGGTTTGATACGTGATGGTTAATACAAGTCCTGGTATTTAAATTGTTTTTACCAAGTTTTTGTCAAAGTTCTTATTAGCTTAGTTATTTTCTTGTTTTGACTTTTGAGTCAAAATGTCATATGTCTATCATGTTTCTTGTCACAAACTGTTTACTTCTTTTATGACTTGTTGAATTATTGTCCAAACTATATTTGGTCCAACAAGATTTTTTTGTCATATGGTCTGCTTTTAAATGTCCAAGCAAAGGGTCTATTTGGTCAAACAAAGCAACTCTTTATGCATTTTTCCGGTCAAAACTATTTTTCTGGGTTTATCATGAATATGGTCTGAGAAGAGGTCGAAAACTCATCGAAAATGTTAAAAGTCTTGGTAGCGAAGTCAATATTCTATCTAGCGACTTAGTTCTCATTAACTTGTCTTTACAAGTTGTCTTGATGCATTGTATTTGGTAGCTGCACCTAGTTAAACCTTTGACCTAGCTTAACTTATATTGATAAGTTAGCAACTTGAAAGACGAAGAAGATAGCTTACTGACTAATCCTTTTTGACTATTAAGACTAGCCACTGGTACTAATCATATAGCGAATTGTCTTACAAGTCGAAAGCAACTTGTGCTAGCTTACTTGGGCTAGAAACTTGGCATAGCAACTTGGCTTAGCGACTTATGCTAGCTTAATTTGACTCAAGACAAATACTTAGCGACTTGACTCAAAAGCTGTGGTAGTTTACTTGACTCAAATGTATGTTAGTGACTGGACAAAAAGAAATGAAGAAGAATGATAGAAGACCTCAACCACAAGACCAAAGACCACTATACCTAATCTAAAAACCAAATCCATCATCTACAACCAACCCACTTCAATACAATGATTCTAACCCAAGATCTCGATTTAAGTCGTGTCAAAATGAAAAACATCAAGACCATCATGGGTCTATGTATACCATATATCCATCACCGATCTCAAAGTCAAAACGATAAAAGGAGAAAGTTTTTTCTTGATCTCAGTTTTCAATGTGTAAACTCATCAAAACGAGTAGATATTAATTATCTAAACACAACTTTCACATCATTGATCTTAAAAACACAATAAAAGAATAATCACAACAATCTCGATCCGTGAGTCATTTGCATTTATCTATATCGATCTTATGAGTAACTCACGTATTTCTTCACCGATCATATAGAAGACGTGTTATGTCTTATGTACGAACCAAAGATAAATAAGCAATAATACTTTTTTTTGTCTTTGATTCGTTGTCAAAATTAAAAGGGTTCGTTTAAATCTATACTACAAGATGGAACAATGTTAAACCTACCTTGTTAAGTTGAGTTTGATCTCGGTTAGACCAAGACCTCTAGCCATCCTGTGGCCTCCTCATGTGCCTCAAAACCATCCCCTGTAGAGACTATGGTATCATCTTCATCAAGGTGTGTGCGTGGTTGATTCGCAGTTGTAATTTTAAGGCCCGATTAAGGATATTTTGAGATGAATGTGAGAGGATAATGAAAGTGGGTGCGATATACCAGTGATATATTAGGGTTAAGAATACCTAAGTATGCACTCTTATATACCCAATCTATTAGGGTAAGGCTTTTGACGAAGTCATTATTTGCTCGCATCACATGATTATATGGGCTTAGTATTGGTCTCTTACATGGGCAGGAAGTGATGGTCTCAATCCAAATTGGAACATACTTATATTCAATAAAACAATGAATCCATATACACTGATTGATGAGATGAATTGAGTTACATATGAGAAGAATATTGGTGAATTTGTTATCCTTGATCAACCTAATATCATTTTTACGCTATGTATACTGAGAATATTAGAGGTAATTGATGAGAAGACTTGGGCTCTTTTGGATCGCTTATGTATGATTGAAGTGATATTATGAGATTTGAGACGTACGTGATGTACTTTGATCATGCAGTTTGATATTAAGAGATTTGTTAAAGAGATTGGTTGATGATGCATTTGGAATCACAGATGTTGTTTGTGAGATCAGATGATTATAGGTTGGGTTATCGTAGTGGCACTTTGGTATACATGTTCACTAATGATATTTCGCCACGCTTGAATTATTATTTGCTCTAGGTTGACTACGGGATTGTTTCTTCGATATTTCTCATTTGGATTTGAAGTGAGGTTTTCCTGGGGCCACATATTTCATTTTCTTTCTTTCTACCCTTCCGCCAAGATGACTTGTCATTACAGTGTGATAAAGACTTGCTATTTAGTTATTTGTGATTCTTTCTCGATTAACCCACAACATAACTATCACTTTGGTGTCTCACGCAGTTGAGGATACGTCAAGAGGTTTTGTACATTGGGTACCCCGTTTCTTCTTCACAAGGATTAGTACAAGCTTAAGTAACAACTGGGAACTCTACTTCATAATCAAGTTTGCATATCCGGGTTTACTTCTTCATGTGGTCACTATAACAGCCATTTAACGCCGTGAATGATGTATTTACCAAAGTGTTGATTGGATGGTTGATGATGGATATGGAACCGCTGATGAACCGCATGATGTTCTCCTAAAACGATATTCATTTAAACCAAATTTGTCATAACACCTTCAGTCGACATTGTTTACTGCCTGTCTTGATTTTGTAAAATCCCGCCAAAAACCTATATTTCTGCTTTAAATCATAGACTTGTAAAATCCCGTGACAATGGAAACATTCTGTAATTGTAAGTGCATTTCCTGATCTATTCACAGTTTACTCTTGGTTTTGTAAAATCTCGCGAAAGAAACTATTTCTCGGTTTAAACCATAGAGTTGTAAAATCCCGTAATGATGGAACCATCTTGGAGAAAGGAAAGTGCATTTCGAGATCTCTTTTGATG
Source organism: Chrysanthemum makinoi (assembly GCA_910596185.1). NCBI lineage: Eukaryota > Viridiplantae > Streptophyta > Magnoliopsida > Asterales > Asteraceae > Chrysanthemum > Chrysanthemum makinoi. The sequence continues at coordinate 73,869,805 of OU343220.1, forward strand.
TGGTGCTACGGTTTCGCTTCAAAGAAGATAAAAGAATGTACTTCATGATATGGATGTGATTGATATCGTCATGGCAGTTTGGTTATTACATGGTTTTACGGGGTTATATGCTTATAACCATGGTCGGGATGAAAACCATTATCATAGTTCACTTAAAAAGTCAAAGGAGGCTAGATTTGAGCTTTTCCTAAGATGTGACAACCGGCATTCAAGATATGTTTTATTTGCGGTTGAAGTGAAATATCACAGGCGAGTGTACCTAGTATCTGAAGGTATCAGGGGATGGATGGATGAAGATTCTTCATGATCCTTGTTCAAGCTTATTTTCAAAAATGAAGACTTGGAAATCTAGTTATTTTTGAGAGTCGTCTGGGAATTGCCTTTTTACCATAAAAAATAACTATCACTTTAAGGAGTTACGCTGTAGTGCTCAGTGTCACATTCAATTGTGGATTTTCAAGAGGTAATGTACCTATTACTTGATGGTTTGTTGGTTGAAGAGTATAGAGTACTTAAGAGATTCAATGGAGCATGAATTCTCGACACCGCTCTTTGTTACATATGTGCAAGTTTAAGTCACGAAATGTTAGTTTACTTGTGGTCAAATTCATCATATCGGTTTTCCATCACCGTCACTACACAAAGAGCCTATGAATGATAATGGTGGTTGATTACATGTTTTGCTAAGAGAGCTGAAAAGAGAGAGATTATGACGCCTGTTCACATCAGTTCAGGCCTCATACTTCATCATTATGACTTATGAACACAACAGTTCATGCCTCGTACTCTAAAGAAAAGAAATGTGTACGCTTCAAGGCGATTATCTTCCAAGAAGAGAAATCTTCTTATGACGTATGAACACAACAGCTCATGCCTCGCTCTCAAAGAAAAGAAAAGTTACGCTAGCGCTTTATCTTCTCAAGAAGAGAAATCTTCATAATGACCATTCTCATCAACATGCTTCATACTTTTCCATGTGCTTCACCATCAAGTGAACCGGGCTACCATGATTGTTTTCTCATTCTACTTGCTCACTATAATGAAGATGGCTTACATCATGTGCTTATTTTACGAAGAGAAGTGTGAATAGAACATTCGGATGATTTTCACTTACTTAATCAAGAATGGCAACTCTGTATGCAATTCTTGAGGGGGAGAAGAAGTGTGAAATTATTGCATGGTTGATTAATATTTGAGAATAAATGGTCAAACGGCTCCTAACTCATGTAAGAACCGAGCTTCTTCTTATCGGGTCATCTTCACATGGAGTTTTTCTCTTCTAAGAGCCGTTGGACATATTCACTCTGGATTGATGAGTTTATCGACAAAGTGCTTCCTAAGCATCGCTTCACGTATACATCAACATGATGATTCAACAATCTCTCTCGTTCTTGTTTGATGGGATTGGTAGTTTGGTGTTACCATCTTGTGTGTTCGCTATGGCCCGATGCTGATTTCCTTGATGAACATCTTTCTGTTCTTGTTTGATTGGGAGGGATTTTAGTTAAGGGATTTGCAAGATGTAAGTTAATGGGATGCTTTGGTGGATGCTTTTGGTGGAAGTTGAAGATGTTAATAATCTATTCCCCATTCGGACAATCTTGAAGAAGGTCGAGTCTAGTTTTGTTCTACATTCTCTGCTACATGTTAGACTAAAGACGAAGTTGCATTTGATTATCTAAAGACTTCTTCTTAATCCGCATTTATCATACGTGCATTGTCGGCATGGGAGGTGTTTATTGACTATTGTTATATTGCAGTTGCACTATTGAATAATAATCCACTTTTTGGTATTCCTTTACCAAATCGCCACGGATTATTGTTCATGAAAATGATCCGCTTTTGGTATTCCTTTACCAAATCTTCACTACATTGTGCACTCAGAATCAACCACATGAACATTAGGAAAATGACTTCCCTATCCGCTTGAAGATTATTGGTGAATCTTCCATCGCTCTATATGTATATCTTTAGGAAGATGAATTGATGTTGAGGAATCATTGTTCGCTCATTAAGTGAGTCAATTTACATCCGGTTGTACATTTATTCACGTGTTAGACATTTGACACAAGTTGATTACTTAGGAGTTAATCATTTATCACTTATTTGAGATTGAAGTTGACTTTCACAAAGGCGGTTCTATTTGATAACTTGCTCGGCTTAAGAATTTGAGTTGAAGACTTGGTTTATCTAGTTACCGCCAGCCGAGGTGGATGGTTGAAGACCTCGTTAACTATCACTATTAGAGTTACTGTTTACTCGTCACACGATATGACGGTGTGGATAATCGCAAGAGGTATTAATGTCTCATACTTTGTTTGGGTAGTGAGTACTTAGAGATTTGCTTGAAGCATAAATTCTCTACACCGCTCTTCCATCATTAGGTGCAAGCTTAAGATACAAATGTGGGGAAGTTGACTTCAGCTTCAAGTATGGTATATCGTTTTCTTCCTTGGGTCACTTCCAAATTGTCTACATAAGGGTTGATATAAATAGTCAGAGAGAGTCTTCAGCAAGTTGATTCCCACAAGAGTTCAAGTGTTCTTCTCAACAAATTTCTAGTATACTGGCTTATAATGATTTGTCGACTAGAGTGTCAAAACCAGCAAAGGGGAAGGAGATAAGCATCTAAACGCGAGTAAACTTGATGAACTTAATACTTCTAAGTAATTGAGAGATCTCGAAGACAAATGTTATTACAAGCAGAGAAACTCAAGGTTTGACTCATGGCGAAAACTTGATGAACTTAATACTCTAAGTGATGAAGATATCCTGAAAACAAATGTCATGACCGCAGAGAAACTCAAGGTTTTACTCATCAAGGCGCTTAGTGTTAGTATTTCAACTACGCGGGGAAGTGATGTTAGTGAAAGTTTCTAAAGATAAAAGAGGTACACTAGTGTGTGGTGATTTCGATGGTATCGCAATGATCGGGAGATAGAGTACATTAGGGATGCTCACTGTTTCACTTGAGTGCTTAATCGCTGATTCAGATATAATCACTTATTCCGAGTTGACATCCGCAGATTGTCATCCGCAGAGATAATCAGGATTCTTCCGCTTCTTCAATGTTATCATTTATTCCTTCCTGGGTATTGGTATACTTCTGATACTTGAGCATCATACACTATCATCGTGGAAGAAAAATGTGAACATGGGGAGGTGTTTTCATTCCCCATGATGTGTATTCAGAGAGCTCTTGGGTATTGGTGTACTTCGGCTTTGAGCTTCATACACATCATCCGGAAGAAAAATGTGAACATGGGAAGGTGTTTTCATTCCCTCATGATGTGGTTCGAGAGTTCTCGAGCATTATACAAAGAAACCGACCGTCAATTCAACTACTTGGGGAATTGTTCTTGACACCCTTTGGAATGGATTGCTTCGGACCTCGTGGAAAAGAAATTTGGGAAGATTATTTAAGTGTGGGATGAAACGTTGCTGATGTTCTATTGGATGATATAACCCCGAATGGAGAATTTCGAATATCGGTCTTAAAAGGAGCGCCGATTTATGATAATGGTGTGCTTCTTCTCAGGCACTGCTAAGGCAAGCTTGAAATATAGCTTCAATCTCGCCACTAAAGGATTTTCTGGGGAAGTCACAAAGTCTCACTTTCAGATGGTTCAATTTCTTTCTTCGATCCAAGATCCCCGAAGCTTTGGTGGTGAATGTTTAAGAGTTGATGACTTCTATCTTCTACTTAACGCTACCGATATCCTTATCTCTCGTACTGTATCATCATCTTCTTTAACTATATCATCTACTCTATCCTTGTATATATTTATCGAAAAACAAAATACAAAAATATAAAACCAACAAAAAAGAAAATAGAAAAATATAAAACCTTCAAAAACCCATAAAAATCGGAAAAATTTCAAAAAATTCCAAAAATATGTTTTCTCAAGACATGTCTTCTGGTATCGATAACATCTACGGTCTTAGAAATGTCATTCAATAATGGCACGGACTTTAGATGAAGTTCGAAGCAGGAGGTGTATATATTTCTTCAAACATGTCCAAAAACCATGGCTTACAAGATTTCGTGATCGTAACCCGGCTTCAAATGATGGCTTGCGCCATTTTAGATCTGGACCCGTGTTTTAACTATGGTTTGCTATTATTCGATAGCAACCTCGCTTCATGAAAGGAAAGTGCTGCGCTAAACCAATTTTCAAACATTTCGTGCACTTATCCTAAAACAAAATGAGGAATGTATGTCAAGGATCGTTCCTACACAAATGTTTTTCGCCTAAAATTCTTCGTAAAAATATTTGTTGTGTTCAAAATGGTGGTAAATGAGTTGCTTAAAATCAATCAGATTCAGAGTTTTTATAAAATTTGGAAACTCAATCAATGACTTTAGCACTTTTAAAATCTTTTATAAAATGAGTTATTGGTTGAGGGGAGAATGTTTTCAAATCTATATCTTCTAACGGATTTCTTAATTATCCTACGCGGCTTAATTAAAAATGATAATTGCCTATGTTGAAGGACTAGGTTTCTAGGATATGATTGTTAGGTTTAGATGATTAGAGTTTGATGAAAACATAATCCCATACCTTATATGAACTGATTGATATGTTGAATTGACTTTTATTAGTCGATTGCTGTTGGGTGATGTCACCACCATATATCTCTATGTTCACTAACGTATGCGTATCTTGGTTACAAGAATGTTCCCGATCCGGATCCCACAGATTAATATGATTGGATGCCGAAAGGAAAGGGTAACTATTTCTTGGGTTGACAAATGAAGAAACGGAGCTTAATTGGACTCCTATGGTGAGTTGGCATAAATGCAACGTGAAGAGGTCTCAATCGACTGCAGATGGTTTTCTTTTAAGTGATTGAAGAAACGGAGCTTAATTTGACCTAAGTTGGCATTAAAATGCAACGTAGAAGAAGTCTCAATGCATCTCGCAGATGGTTTTTCTTCCAAACCCTACAAAGAACAACAACGGAAGCTTCTCAACCACTAAATATATCTTTGTGCAGATAATGGATGATACCATTTTTCTAAAACTTTGTAAAATATTGTTTTTGAAAATGGAAAAATATTGTTTTGAAAATATATATGACTAAATTTTGAAAATCACCGGACTTCATTTTATCAAAACTTAAGTCACTCAATTATCGACTTCTGGTATCATGAGGGAGAGTGATTTAATTTAATATATTTTCATACAATATATCTTCAAAAGAGTCCGCTTGTACGAAATTATGTGGTGATCTAAAGATTTAATGTTATGTCATGGTATGATTTTTCTTTTGAATCAAGGTCTTTCAAAATGAAATTTTTTCGTTTTGTTTGATTGTGAAATTGTTTTATTTTACCTAAAAGATCTCTTAAAACAATCATACCCGACACTAACAATCTTTAATGTCTTAAAATGGTCCTTATCTGTCATTTTTCAAAGTTAAATCAAGCCACGCCTTTCCCCAAAATCTTTTAAATGATTTAAATCAATTGGGATCACAAATCTCAAAAGGTTTGAAATTTTGATCGGTGTAGAGATCGTGAGTTAAATCTCTTATCTGCTTTTATGGAATTGGTTTTGTCCTTAAAGGCACCTCGCTCCATGTGCCAAACGATTTCAAATACAAATGCACATGTTGAGGAGGAGGATTTATCAAAAAACTAGATGAGTATTTAAACCAGGCCACATTTTCTCCCATGTTTTCTAAACCTATTAATCATTTGGGATCCAAAATCTCAAAGGGTTTGATATTTTTGATAGGGGAGAATTTGTGATTTAATAATGAAATTTGATAAAAGGTGATCGTTTTGATTTAATTGTGCAGTCGCTCTCTTATATGTGCTAAACGCTTCAATCTCAAGCACATATTGAGGGGAGCAAATACACTATCGAGGTACAATTTAAAGATTTTAAAATTTATAAACTACCTTGATTGAGTTTTCAAATGGTTTTATTAATGGATTTTGGGTTCGAATGTGCTTCAAAGAATTCTTGCCTCTATGTGATAAAATGATTTCAAATATCCTATGCACATATTGAGGGGAGAATTTTACCAAGAAAATCAAATGGCTTTTTCTAAAGAAATTGTGATCAAGAAATTATTTCAAAGAAATTATTTCAAAGAACTCTTGCCTCCATGTGCCAAACAATTTCAATATCATATGCACATGTTAAGGGGGAGCATTTCTAAATGATCAAAACTATTAAGGTACAAAATTTTCTTGATTATATCACAAGTACATTGATTGTTTTTCCAAATGATTTTTCAATTGGTTTCAAGGAAGAATGAACTGTACAAAAAGACCAACCATTTTACTTTATGTATGGAGTTATAAGGATGGTTAGGTTAGGTATTTGTTCCCACGATCCCGCCAGAGCCGAGGGATCTACCCAAGGATAATCCACTAGATAGTGTAGAGTCCTTAGGTATATTGAAAAAAAGGAGAAAAGTGAGATATGGGAAGAGTGCGGATCGAGAGAAAGCTAGTAATCGAATAAACCCAACAAGGTTCTAGTTATGAAGTCTCAGTAAGCACTCAAGGGGTTGAAGAATGAAAAAGAATTGAATGTGAAAAGGGTGAAAAGAAATAGCCTCCATCAATTCAACCTTAGGGCAAAACCGGTTCAATTCATATGCTACTGTGGTTACTAAGGTAACACCGTATTGAAGACAAGTCGCATGGACCCCTGACGACCGCACTAAACTTCCCAAAGCTACTCAAGTTCCTCTTAAAAGGGCTTGTTTCATTCTCACGGGAAACTGACATTATCTATCGACTTTCTCTTAGAGTTTGTTGATATTGAAGAAGGAGACCCTCTCCCTAGTCTCCGCATAGGAACCAAATGTGCACTATTGAGTCTAGAGCCAAGAGATCATCCACAATATCTCATTAGACACTAAATTTGAAGACTTGCTGCTTTCACATAATGTGGAAAGTAAGAATATATTAAGAGTCCTACGATTATCCTTGTGGTATTGCCGTAACATCCGAAAGTGATGTGACAATATTCATGATGAAGATGGAAAGCCTTCTAGAGCCAACATCAAACAAGCTCTTGGTAGGTAACATGTGAGATCTTTTCTAAAGATCAAACTTGTGACAATCGGATAGTAAACGATGGGGCTTATCATTCGTGAATCTACCTTGGTCCAGAATGGAATTGACTAATACTTTTGAAAACCGCTCGATGTGCAAACCTTCTTTTCTCTAGCACGTCGAATGTGTATTCATTTCAAATTCAAAAGTATCTCTGATTGAAAAATACTTTTAGAAAAACCGCTCGATGCTTAATCTCTTCTTTTCGCTAGCACGTCTAATGTGTACTCATTCTCTAATACAAAAAGTATTTTGATTGAAAATTGATCTTTCTCATAAAACCTTCGCCGTATTGCAAAACTCTTTCTTCAAGCATATACGATTGTTTTTCAAATCATTTTTCATCAATCGCTGAATCTTAATTGCGGGTTCACTCAATCCGTTGTCTTTGAGACGCTCCGCTTGAGAACAAATTTTAGAATGCCGCTAAACTCCAAGGAGATTCTTAGGAATCCTACCGATCATAGGCAAGATTTGTATCGATCAACGGGAACCGCAATGTGGTACTCAATTCAAATGAAAGTGATCAAAGACACTTTCGCGGTGTTTTATTAACCGTTGTTTGCGCGTACATTTGGACGGTTTGCAATGATCGTAATTGAGGAGTCAATCCAAAGCCTCATGCTCAATGATCCACACTTAATCAAGAAATCATGACCGTGCATATCTACATAACCCGGATCTCGATATTTCTATACTAAGATTATGCTACCGCCGCAAATATCATGAGCCAAGAAAGCTTCCGCCACTCGATGGAAAGACGCCATGATTCAAAAGTGTGAGCATGTCGGTCCTAAAGTCACAACTTCACATGATGGCAACACAATAAAGGGTGATCCGTAGATTTATCAGTGGTCGATGATCTCAATGAAAGCTCAAGATCATCAAAGATGTGGATCGCACCAAAGACCTCCACTAAAAGTACAAATCTATGCGGAATTTGAAGAATCGCTACAAAAGCACAAAGATTGCGGAAGTGAAGAATTCAAGTCTACAAGCTCAAGAACAATGTCAAAGAAAGAATGCTAGGATGCAAAATGTATTTCATGGGGTGACCTCCCTTGGGGGAGATTGTTAGGAATTGAAAATTTCATGTTAAAGTGTCGGTCACCCCAATTATAGTCTAGCATATGTTAGCTCGTAGATTTGTAGTTATTTACGTTATGTAGTAGTTTATTAGTTAATTTGTAGCGTAGAATAGTTTAGTGCAACACCGTGGAGGAAGGACTGCCTTACCCACCTGTTCGTCGATCCACAACCGGATAGGAGGACGGTATGCTTGTAACTATAAATACCCCTTCCATCCATGGAAGGGGTGGTGCTTCTCATTGAATCTAACCTTTCCTTTGTGTAAACCTCTAGCAAGAACACTCTCTCTACTTTCTCTCCCATGGATCATCCAAGACACCAATCAACACAATATTTGGATCCTAACAGAGAGGGTTAAAGGATTGCATGTCTTCGTGGTGGAAACTTCATATATAGGTGCGATTTCATGATCCTAGAAAATGTTAAGGGCATTATCGATGGAGTTTTAGGAGATGTGATACTTGGGAGACCATTTATTGAAGAGTCTAGGATGGTTTATGATCAAGAGGAAGGAATAGTCAAATTCTCAAATGGGACCAAATGTGTTAAGTATATAATGCCCTACAAAAATAAGAAGTTCGAGGGTATTGATGATTCATGTAGAAAGCATTCCAGCTTTGAAGTTGATCGGGAAGACAAGATTCACTATACTACTTGTCTAGAGTTAGGCCCCTAATATATTCGATGAAAATAGAGTTGAGATAATAAAGGGCCTCTAAGAGAAGGAAACATAGCAGCATCACTACGCAGTCTAGCTACAAGACTCTTAAATAAAGAAAAGCGCCGCTGGAGGCAACCCATGCTTAATTGTTTGCTTGTTCGTGTCATATGTCTTTTATTGATTGTTTATTCTCATGTTTAAATTTGTAAAAATGCTTTATTTTGTTTTTAACCTCGCCTTAATTGCATATAAAGGTATTTTACATAAAGGATAAGTGTAGGAGGATTACACACGTTTTCAAAAGAAATGTAAACATGAGAATAACAATTCATTAAAAGATATATATGTGTGTTTGTTCGAGTCAAATGCTTGTATCGAGTCATAATGGATGTTTTGGTGTAAATTTTTCCAGATTATAAAGATGTAAATTTTCCGTAATTTTTCCAAAAATCGCAGACGCTTTGTCAGATAACCTGACGGCCAGATTGCAACCGACGCAAGGCCGAAGGAGTAAAACATCGATTAATTTTTTTCTCGTCGAGCTACTTATAAATTTTGAATTTTCCAGTCTTAATTTTCCATAAATTCAGAAAATCCATTCCACAAGCATTATATCCTAGTTTAAATCGAGTCTTATATATATTATTACCGCATTTTACCGGTTGGTTTCGCTTGTTTTCTTCGAAAGTGTGCGTGTTTAATTTATCAAGAAGAAGTTACATAAGATTGGAAGGAGCTTTTCACACATAAATTCTTCTTGGAAAGTATTTAACCACTACTTCACACACGGATCCTACCGAGCTAATCAGTGGAGTACTAGTTTCTTTCGTTTTTAATTACCTTCCATTATCATAACTTTGATACTTTCGGGAACATTGGGACAATGTTCACTTAAGGAGGGAAAAATAAAACGGAACTTTGAAACTATGCTTATCCTTGAATATTTGTTTGTCCAAGTGTATTTGTGTAATAAACCATGAGAAAATATCGGTTAGGTAATTTTGGCACCAAATTTTTAATTTTTCATGACATATAGGAGTGGGCCATTAGTTTTAACAAAAGCGTCTCATGGATAGGAAGTTGCATGACTAGCACAAAAACCCTTACCACCTAAATTCCACCCAAAATGTGAGGATCGCCTTTAGATTAGTAGGAATTAAAAGCATTCATCTTTAATGCTTAGAGTGTGAACCGGTAGTATATTAGATTCTAGAACTTGTATTGTGATGCATTCCGAGATCGCTAGTAAGACTACACTTGTGTAGTTAGGAATAACTAAATGATAAGAGGCATTAGGATAACCCTTGTTTGATACTCGTAATATAATTACTTCTTTCACATCGGTTGAGTAATTCCCCCACACCCTTTGCGTTGTACTCATCTTTAGTACACGATACACCTAGTTAACCCTCGAGCCCATCCTCTTTTCCTCTCGTGATGTTTCTCGGTTTTTCCGAATATCAAGGAAGAGCATTTTTTACACCCCACCCCCAAATATACACCCAAATCGCCTTAGCCTACCCCGTATGCACTCACTTTTAGTGCATTATTGTTATCACCCTAAACCCTTAGTTCAATTATCTGTTGCTTACATGAGTTGCTAAGTCGAAGTCATATCCTTTGTACACGCTTTGGGACGATTGGGATTCATGGGAAAGTTAAAGTTTATGAAATAGGAAGTGAAGGAACGTTAAATTCAAATTCCCTTTGTTTATGTAATAATGTACCCCAAGTGTTTTGATCTTTTCAATTCGGGTCAAATTAGTGTTACAATAATAAAAACTCAAGTGTAGGGATGTGCCTATAAATCCATATCATTTTGATGTTATCATAGAGGATGGTAGAGTAAAAGTGTATGAAAAAAAAATTGAAAAAAAAATAGAAAAAGAGAAAAGAAAAAAATTGAGTGTAAAAAAAAAAAAAAAAAAAGGGCTACCATCCTACATCTATCATTTAAATTTATGTTTGTTTGTTTCAGTTAGCTAAAGTCTAGAGTGTCGAGTCTTGGCTTAGCAACGCCATTCTTCGTATGCATTTAACATGGAGATTTTTGACTTGCCACCACTAAATAGCCTATCCCACCAAACCCTTTGTTTCCCTACCGTAGCCTAACATTACAACCCTTTAAAAGACCTCTTTGATAGTCTTTTCTAGGTGCTTACGCCAAAGCGATGGATGTTTGATCTATTCTCAAGCCTATGGTAATCTATGTACTAGGACCGGTTAATGAGTGTTTATCTTCCATTTCCAACTTGTTATAATTCATATACACCCGAGAGCGATGTGAGTATCCAAACACCCCATGTGAGGTGCTAGTATGTAATTGCATGTTATGACTTTTATGGGCTTATATGTGTTGTGGACTGTTTTAAACCAATGCTTCATGACCCCTAACTTATAAATTAATTGGTAAAAGCACATTTGCTTGAGGACAAGCAAATACCAAGTGTAGGGATATTTGATAAGGTTTTAAAATGTACCTTTTGAGGGGTCATTTAAGCCCTTATTTGATCACTTTTGTATCCGTTATTACTTAATATCGTTCCTTTTCACTTTTAGGTCTCTTGAAGGCAAATTGCTGTAATGGCACTTATTTGGGGAAAAGGCTGATACTAAGAAAATGGCCAAAGTCAAGAATCGAGACACTCCAAATGCTGAAAAATATAGGTGACGGCCATCAAGTATTCTGCGACGCGTCGGAGGATTTTGTGACGGACGAAGCCAAAACTCTTATTTTCAAGTGACGACGTCAAGTTGTAAAAGAGTAGGCCGTCGCAACTCGACGCCTAGATTCAATCCGCGGCGTTAGAGTCGAAGAGGACGCGTCACAATCACAAGGTGACGTCGTCGCAAGTCTAACGTGGCCAAGAAGAAACCCTAATGACGGCGACACGACGGCGTCACAAAACATAAGGTGACGCCGTCGCATGTGTAATCTTATATATAGAATCCGAATTTTTCAAGATAGTGTGTAGTCTTTGGAGTAAAACCTAAACCGAACCAAGGCTGCTTGTACAGATTTTAGGGTTCCAAAACCAATCTTACACCAAGATAAGTGTTTTACTTCATTAATTCAATTATGTCTTTGATTATTTGTGTGTATGCTTGCATGTTCTCCATGTCCGAATTTACTTTTGTGTTAGCTTAGGGAATATGAAACTTAATTATTGAATATTGATTGGTTGTCTCTTATCTTATTTTGTTAATGATCTAGTAATGCGATAGGTCATTCGTTGTGTACTTAATGCTTGATTAAATCTTTGTGAACCTTAGAATATAACTCCTTGAGTAGTTGTAAGCTAAACCATCCAAAGAGTGCCTTAGAGTAAGAGTTTATTATCCTAGTGGGTTTTGTAGACGAGACCCTTTGGTAAGTTCAAAGAGTTTGGGAGAAACGCATACCCTACAACTTTAGACACACAACGCAACTAAGAATAAGGACGTGACAATTCAACCACCAATAGGAGATAATTAAGGAGTAGTAAAACCTAAGTAAACACATCTTTAAACTATCATACGAGCACACAATAATTAGACATAGACTACATACACCTTAGATTAGATAATTAGATAAGTAGAGTAATCGGTAGCAATACCAACCCCCAAATCCAAACCCCAGATTCGACCTTTCAATTTCCTATAAAACATAAAAAGATAAAAAATAATCTTCCTCAACCCCAACCTTAGCGTAGTAACTTCTCACTAGCATTCCTATTCCCCTAGAGAACGATATCAATACCCGTGACTTACCCTAATTACTACACTACAACGATTAGGTTCACTGCCTAGGGTGTTATAAAACTTGCTCGAAGAAAAGGAAGTTCCTTTGACCCCGAACGACGCGTGTAGTGTTATCAGCTAGACATAGTGTCTTAGGACAAATTAAGTCCTTATCAAGCTGATTAAAAGTTTCACACTCACGCATAACTCACTTAGATCACTATCAAATCGCTTGTAGATCTATCGTTTCATCAAAATTCATTACTCTTCCGCTCTTATACTCACACATGATCCCTCACATGTTAATACATCTAGCTTTAGAAGTCATTCAATTTTAGCAAATTGATTGTAGTAATCCCTACCTCAAATAAGGTCAAAATGGATCAAACTCTAGCTTTTCCTACTTAAAGTTTTTAGGATATCCTCCAAAAGATTACCTTAAGTTACTATCTGATCTCTAGGATCATTTATCTCCATTTGACACTCTTAAATCTTTAGTGTCATCCTTGGTCACTCATTGGTACTCATAAAAGTTCCAATTTCTTCTATAAAAGGGAATCATTAGCTACATCACTCATTGCCCTTAAGCATTTAAGTACCCTTTCATTTAAGACACTTAGATGGACTAAAACACTCAAGAAGGTATAGGAATTAGACCTTACAAACATCATTGTTTTCTTTTCCTAGCTGCTGAGAGACGGATCCCTAGGATTAGCCTAGACAGATCCCTCATTGGAGGGAACTGTGGGATCCGTATGACAGATTAATGTCAACTCTAGCTAGAACAATCATTTCAAGCTCATCTTGCTAACTTGAACACTCAATCTCATCTTAATTAAGTTCCTAGATCAGTACAACTCTAAAATTGACTCTTGTGAATGCTAATCATCACATTCTAAGGAATTTTAGTGGCTTAAGTCTTGAATGCACTTGCCAAATCCCTTGCTTTATAAACCACATTGTTAGGACTCCTAAAGTCATCACCTTCATCTTCATTTTCAGCACTTAGAAACCTTTTTGAATCATCTCATCATGAGGAAAGCTCCAAGTGGTAACTCATCCACCAAAGGACCACCCAAGAAAATTGCTCGTGCTGTACACGAAGTTTCTTCAACCTATCTCGGTAAATCCACAAATGCTAGGATTTCTCCTCAACCAACTCAACCAATCAAACCAATCCCTAAAACGATAGTTCCCGCAAAACTACCAATGCCAAACACCACCATACCTCCTAAACCAAACAATCCTATTTCCACTAAACCACCATTGGTGCCTAGAGCCCTATCATTCACCACTCCACTTTCATCACCTCACCTCTACAATCTAGAGGACTTGCCTCCTAGGCCATCTCATCCTCCACCACCGGAAACATTCTCCACATTAGGAGGAACAATGGAACAAAATCAAGGTGTTGAGTCAACATTAGCTCCCTCTCTCACACCATCAAATAATCCCATTTGGATTATGAGAAATCATCAAAGTCAACCACCCGACCACATGGAAGTTGACACCTCTTTACCACCACCATCATTCTTGGTCGAGCCATTCGAATGCGCCTCCCAATCCCTCCCTCGCTTGAGGGCTCAACCCGCTTCACTTGAGCCTTCACATCAAGCAATTTCCTTTCTTCCATCATCACTACCTAGCCATGACAAAGATTGTTATCATTGTCAACATGTTGAAAGTTTGATACATGAAGTACGGGAAGATCAACGTTTCATGTTTTATCACCTCCTCGAACGTTTTGACGAGATTAAACCTAAACACACTTGAGCTAGAGGATTCTAGTGGTGTCCAAGTATCAAGGGTGACTTAGATAGTCTAGTAACTTAAAGTCATGTATCGTTCATTTTCTTAGTTTTTAGAGTCATGTATATCATATCTCTAGTTTTATTAAATGAAATTACATGATATTTGCTATATTTATGAGTATATGATTATTGGTATAATACATATCTCATTTTGATGTCAACATACCTTTTGGTACATCACTCTTTCTGTATTTTAGTTACAGATAGACGGATCCCTACGTTTTGCCTAGACGGATCCCTCTAAGGAGGGAACCGTTGGATCCGTGCAACAGAAGACTAGTTTTCTACTAACTCGAGTCTTATTTGTAGGAAATTATGCATTATATACTTGTCTTTTAACCTTTTTTTTGTAAATTTTCAATTTACACGTGAAGACTTTGACACCCTAAGCTAGGGGGAGCTTTGTGTCAAAGCATTACATTGCAAGATCACTTGCAATATTAGGATTACATATCATGACGTCCCTTTGCAAAGTTGCAATCATCAAGGGGGAGCATATTCGTCACTTAGACGAAATCTTTTGCAAACATAGTTGCAATACATTAGCTTAGTTGTTTTTATTTACTTGACGCCCTCACAAAGGGATGGACACGTCAAGGGGGAGTTAAGACGAGAACTCTTCCCGTCATTTGCTCTCTATTTTTTTCTTTTACATGTTTTTCTTAAAACAACGTGTTAGTCCCTTTCCAAAGCTCTTTTTGTTTCGACAAAAAGGGGGAGAAGAAAGTAAAAACTACAAATTCAAACTTTTACGACTTTTAGTTTTTCCTTAAAATAATTTTATGTTTTGTCATCAACAAAAAGGGAGAGAATGTTAATACGAATAAGCTGTAAAAACGTTAATTTATATTTTACGATCTTCTAGTGTTTTGTCGATAACAAACGTAAAATCATTTTAACGAAACAAATAAAATTCGTAAATGGTTTAAGCCAATAGTTTTCTAACAAACTTACGTTTTCACATAAAACACTAAAAAAAGTATAAGTGATTTTATGATTCAGTAATACATATGTACAACAACTAGTGTTTACATATTGGGAAAATATATACATAACTAGTATGTATTATAATGGGTAATACAATTGGGTAGAAACTTAAGTATTTGACCCATTGACCAAATACATTGAATGTAGTTGGGTACAACCCAAAGTCCATGACCCATACCCATGGAGCTTGACCCATAACCCATTGCATGACATCATGCTTATGTCATATATGGATAATATCCATGACCCATGGTTTTAATCCATGGCCCATAGTTTTAATCCATGAACCATGGACTAGATGCATTGCATCTTATAGATACATTGTATCTACTTGGATACCCATGATCCATAACCCATGACCCATGACCCAAAACCCATGGGCAGGAGCGCCCCACGGATCCCCCAAGTATCAGATGGACGGATCCTCATGAGGATCCCGTGGAATCCGTGGAACAAGAGTATTTCTCTCTATAAATAGTGAGCCATTTCTTCATTGTTCTTTACCCCTCTCTCACATATTTTCTCTTTGAGTTATAAACTCTCTAACCTCAAATCCAAGTGATCTATGTATGTAGTTTTGTTTTTGTGTGATTCTCTAGGTTCCTCTTAAAGGCGAGATCACCATCTTTTGAAGACGAGCAAGCTCAAGTCCATGAGTTGCCATGCTTCGTTATCATCAAGACTACTGAGGTTCTCTTGTTGATAGTTCTCTTCTTTCTCATAAGAAGTGTAGCGTTGAAGACATTAGTCATCGATGTCTAAGAGAGTCAAGATGAAGACATTAGTAAAGGGTGTCGATCGTCCATATTGAAAGCACTAGTGAAGGGTGCTTAGAAGTCAAGGCTAAAGGAATTAGTGAAAGGTGCCTTGAAGATCGAGTCAAAGGCATTAGTGAAAGGTGCCTTGAAGATCAGGTCAAAGGCATTAGTGAAAGGTGCCTAAGGTGTACATTAGATATGGTGTGATTCGATGTACAAGATAGATTAGTATTGGGTCAAAGGATTTTGATATGCTTGTTGATGTTGTTATAAGGAGTAGATCTCCTTTGGGGTGAGGTGTCTTGTAATGGTTGGGTAGTAGTTCCTCCATTGTAATGGAACTCGGTATCTAGCCTAGTACCGAATAAAGGGTAGGCGACGTTGTGATAGGTTTGGTTCTACCTCGTGGAAGAACCCGATATCTAGCCTTGTACGGATAAAGAGTAGGCAATGTTGTGAAGGCTTCTCCGCCATAAGGGGTTGGTGTCGTGTAGTGATTACGAACTCTCGAGTAGGTGACTCAGGTAGTGGAATAGGGTAAGGAAGGTGTCCTTGTAGCCGAACCACTATAAATACTCGCGTTGTGGTTTTGTGCTTCTCACTCCTTGTCTTTTCATTACATACTTATATATTCTTGTCTATCAACATCCAACACACATGTTTAATAGATTGACATAAGTCGATCTAAATAGTTTAAAACCAAGTTTTAATCGGTAAAACTATTCAACCCCCCTTCTAGTTTTCTACAACATTTTTTCATCGGGTGTATGATGAACCTGAAGAAAAAGTTTCGCAATAGAGCACGCATTGAAGGTTCAATATGTGAGGCATACCTCATTCAAGAAATGTCAACCTTTTTCTCACTTTACTTTGAATCTGATGTTCAAACAAAGTTAAATCGGGTTCAAAGGAACGATGATGGGGTTTATGTGGGTGACAACAATAAACTTCATATCTTTCATTATCCTTGTCGACCTTTTGGAAAGTCAAAAGAAATGTTACTAAATGAAGATGATTTCAAAGCTGCAGAAAGATACGTTCTTTTGATTTGTTCATATATTATGCCATTTGTGGAGTATGTATGCTACCATTGTTTACATATATTATGAAAATGCGTATTTAATAATCAAAAACTCATTTAATTTATGATGCAGAGAATTTGATAAGTTGATGATCGACAATAATGCAAATATAGGAGAGGGAGAACTTGATTGGTTACGTGACTTTCAGTTTTCTAAATGGGTTAAACAAAGAGTGAGCATATCTTTGTATTACAACCATATAGTGAGTGAATCCACATATTAACATAAAGTCTTTGATAGGTTTGTCAAGACATGTAAATTGATATAAAGATTCACGACCTTTGTAGTGGCCCTAACAGATACACAATATTTTACAATAGTTGTTTTGCGAATGGATACAAGTTTCACACAAATGACCATTCTCAAAACAAGACAACAGGGAACAGTGGTGTGTGTGTATTAAAGGGAGTTCTTACAATGAATTTGAGAAAGACTATTTTGGCATTTACTCAATGTTGTACAATTACAATATGTTGGAAACAATAGAGTTACTTTGTTTCTATGTCATTGTACGATAATGAAAAAGGTATCACAGTCAATGGTAAACATGGCCTAGTAGATGTCAATTCAAAGTCAAAACTCGGTGGAAACGATCCATTTGTGTTGGCAGAACAAGCTCAACACGTATATTACACTACTTATCCTTCAAGAAAGAGAAGTCGAAGTGATTGGTTAGCGGTATGTAAGACTATAGCAAGGATCTCTTACGACACTATGTCTAACATTGTGGAAGAAGATGAAACTATCCCAACAGGAGAAGGGTTTTATCAAGAAGATGAAATGCGGTTACCAACTATAGTAGGGGTAGATGTTGATTTGGATGATGTTATTACTTTGCCATCAACCGAAGTTAAAGAGGTAGAACATGAAGATGTTCCAACACACATCATTAATCCATCAAATAGTGAGTTGGATCTTGATGACGAGGAAGAATTCATGGATGAAGATGAAGATGATGATGAAAATGATGGTTATTATTCGTCAAGTAGCAATAATGAGTAATGTAAATGTAACCCCTAAGTAAATTTAACCCCTAATTGGTAGTTTATCTTGTGCATGTTTGATTCAGTTAGATGTTATGAACTATATGTTACTTATTAAATCTCTAACCTGTTTAATCAATGTTTATATCATGTTTTATTTCATAATAGATGGCTGGAGGAGGTACATTCAGAGCAACCAGAGGTAACGGTTCTCGTGGGGCAAAAAGTCATTTGTTGCAGACACCGACTCCACAACGCCATCATCACCACCCACAATATTGTTACATCCTCAATGCCCTCTGACATCAGGAACAAAACCTCAACTTGTATCCCGAACACCCTATGAATCAGCAATAGTACTTGAAGTTGGAGAAAGTTCTACCCATGTTACTAACACAAGTACATGTTTAATATTTTTATAAACACTATTATTTTTAGAAGCTTTGATTAATAATCTTAAATTAGCTGCATATATTCTTTTTTTCTAGATCAAGACTCGCGTCAACAACCAAGAGGACCTAGGGGAACATACCTGAACAAAAACATCCCAACAGTTGTGTCTTAATGGAAAGTGATACACATTTATGGTCTTAAGTAAGTATCATATATGTAATTGTTATTTTAGTTAGAGACATATGTAAATAGTTATTTTACGTGTTGTATTTTGTGTAGCTATTGGGAACAAGAGGTGCCGAGAATGATTTCTAAAGATTTCAAAGGAAACTTTTATGGGAAAGAAACCGAGTGGCATAAACTTTATAAAACTCTAGTCGACCACTTATACAAATGCTTTCAGGTTATCACATTTATTTAGACTTAATATTGTTAAATATCTTTAATCACTAAATATGTATGTATAGTAAAAATGTTTCATTTTAACTATAGGATCGATATATGTATGACGAACCAGTAGATCCAAAATGAGCTAAGCATGTTTGGACAAAGAGGGCACAACGTCTTTTCTTCAGGTACTTGGAACGCTATTAGGGCCAAATGTAAGAAAGAGACGGGCAGTGTGATCCTGTTGATCCCAGTTGAGCAAACGATCCTTATAGAAACTGACTTAACAATTACTTATTAAATATCACGCGGAATATAACACTTAATCTTAAGAAGAAGAACAGTAATAACACTTAAACACCTCAATTATATTAATAACGAATACTCCAACCAGTATTAGGGTTTAACAACCTTGAAGTGCATCGACCTTAGATATAGCAAAACACACGTATATCTAATCTAACCTAGTACCTCCTTTTATAGGCTAAGGAGTCCTTTACAATATACAAAACTTATTCTACAAGATAAATATCTTTTCCATACTTATCTAATACAAAACATTAAACCAACTTACTAACTAGCAGTGGTTACAATCATACTATCCGTGGTTACACACTTCTACTAGCTGTGGTGGTGTGACAAATCGTAATTTCATGACATTTAACAAACTTTGAAAATTTTACTATTCATCTCGGGGAATTACTATTCACTGATTACTATTCATCATTTTACTATTCATCATATTTTAAGTCGGTTTGAGACTTTGAGAGGTTATTTCAAAAATTTACTATTCACGAAACACTATTCATTCCCGGAGAAAAATCACTATTCATGATTCACTATTCATCATTTTCGTAAACTAGGTTTACGAGTATCAAATACTCGTAACCTTGAGGGTTAAGCTGCGTATTCATGAAACATCATTGAGAACACTTCATATAGACTAGAGTTAGTCTACATATCATCAGTAACATCATTTTCACATTAGTTTATGCATGGGTTTGCATATTCCATTAACGTTTATTTATTTATTAAATAAACGCTATCACACGATCTTTTATTTTGAATAATTGATCCGACACTTTCAACAATTATTCAAATATATTTTTATACTCATTTTAAGACTATAAAAGACTATATTATAAGTTTACCCGATGATTTCGATTTATTTTGTATATATATTGTTATATATATATATTTACGACGGTTTTCGTAAATTCAATTCGATAAATATTTATTCACTCAATACTTGCGAGAAATATATTTTTATAATTTTTATGACTTCGATATATTTTATTTTGTTCTGTTAAAATTGATTTCTAGCTAACGCTACACTTAATAATTATTTATATGTACCAAATACTCAATATACATAACATTTTATACATTTAATCCACAAAATACATTAAACCCTTTACCCATCTAACCCTTGCAGACCCCCCCCCCTAGTCATCATTTTGTGAAATATCTTGAGTAGATAAACGAACACATACTCCTTTTATGACTAGGAATTGTATATACTAGATATTTACAAAATAAAACACATACTTTACATACAAAAAGGTGTAAAATAAACTAGAAAACCTCTCATCCTCTTTTTGATGATCAACCAAGCAAGATCAAGAAGAGAAACCATTGATTTTTTCAAGATTCAAGTGTTAAACAAGTTCATTTAGTAATCTATTTCAAGGTTTTGAAATAAAAACCTAAAGATTAATTAAGTTTCTAGTTCCAAAAACCTCTTCATCACTCAAGTAAGCTTCTAACGATTTTTCCTAATCTTTCATAGTCTTATTTGATGTATTTTTATGATCTAGTAAGAAAATCATGCAAATATACTACGATCCATATCACTTTTACATATTCTTAGTACTTAATATGAGTTTAAATTATCCTATTGGTATTCATTTGAAACCTATCTTTGTTGATGAAGTTTAGAAACCTATGACACCCTAAGAAGGTGTATGGTAGGTTTAGAATAGTTTTGGTGTTGATTGGAAGGGTTTAGAACAAGTATTACACTAGAGAAATCGCTTTTTAAAATATATATATAAGGCTGTCCAATTTGTGAAATCGAAACATCAAGGCCAGGATATTTTGGTTTACATTTTCAGAAAATAGATTTAAAAACGAAACCGTGGTCACTTGAACGTGTTAAAACGGGTCTATAACGAAGAAGTTACGCTATTTTCAAGTTTAACGACGAAAACTATTTTTCTGAAACTATTTTTCAAAAACGAGTTGTAAACCTAAACTAGAAGCGTCGACTTATCAAAAATATATTAATACATACTATCACGTTTCCGAGGATATATAAAACGTAGAAAACGGACCTATAACGCTAAAGATATACAAATTTGAAATACGACGATCACAACTATTTTCTTCAGCACTAACACTTAAATATTTTTCTAAGTGTCAAAAAGGCTGTCGCGGATGACCATGTTTGAAGCCGGTTATCTCATCGATGGAGTCAGTTTTGAGAAAATAATATCTCCAAGTAAAAGTTAGTTCACCCGCCTATTTTCCAAAATGTCCCGTTCGTCGTCAAACGGATTTATAACAAGTAACTTATGACCTCTCAAACATTCACAAAAACTGCCCAGAAACTGCATTTTTAGCCCTACCACTCACTTCACCATTATTGTTATCTACGATCGAGACTCGTATGGACAAAAGTTTAGTGTTACGACTTTTAGATAATGTTACAAGCTTTCTAAAACCATTGGGTTTATTTCTTAACACTCGATATTTACCGATTTACGACAAGCTTTTCGAGGCTACTTAGTCTTTTTCACGAATTATCAAAGTACATTGTTTTACTACGAAAAACTATATTTTCTTGATTTATCACTTAACGACTATCATAAGATGTTGTTTCAACATAAATACTTGTAAAGTATTTTATAACTTGACAAGATGTTATAAACATATATTTAGACGATAAACTCTATTTTCAAAAATGCACAAGTGGTATAGATTACACGCGAACTTGCATGTACGATATATATTCATGATTTATATTAGATCATATCATTCATAATAGGTTGCAGTTAGAGATTGCGCCTCATTTCAGTGTATCCACTTTTGCCATAATAATCATTGTATCAAGTGAGTTTTCATAGCCCCGTCTTTCAAGTTTATACTTTATTTCAAACCTACGGGGGAGAATACATTGCACATCATTTTATTACGAGCCCAAGTATATCAAATTCATTACATTGCTTAAGTTACCTCATTGCCAATTGAATGTCCCAATTTCATAATCATGAACCGTAATTACGGAGTAGTTTGGGTGAGTGAATAGATCTATTGAGGGTGACTTCTTCATCCGGGTTGGTGGATTCCAACTGGTCAAATGGATGCATTTCATTTAATATCAGAATTTGAGTTGTTTGGCAAACACTCTGCTTAACATCATGATCAGTTTAGCTTCGGTGTCATGTGCTTATAGCAATTGTATCATTTTTATGTGACATATTTGTCATACATGACTTATACTTGTGGTGGTCGTATAAAAACATTTACATAAACTCTATGAACTCACTTAACCTTTGTGTTGACACTTTTAGCAATGTATTTTCAGGTATCTAAGTGTTGGAATCACTCCTAAACTAGATTACAAGTGTTAGTGATTAATATGTAATAGTTAGCTTAATTAGGCCTTTATGTTTGTTATTAAGCTAAGGCCTGTGTAGAAGGCCCATGAGCCTTGGCCCAAGCCCATAAGAATGGAAGGATGCTAGTAGTGTTGCCCTAGCTCCTTGCCCTATAAATAATCCTTGTAAACCATCACTTGAGGGTTGGTTGTTCAATTCATTTCATTCTCTACGCATAAACGTGTCACACTCATACGCATAGTGTCTTGTCTTGTTCAACCGATCATCTTATCTTTCTTTCTTACATATTGAGGCTTGTGTTACAAATATGGTGACCTAACAGTGGTATCAATCGCCAAATAGTTGGGTGAAAAGGTTTTTTTGTTTTTTGAAGTTTTTGGTTTTACGTAAGTTACGTTTACAAAACTTGTCACGATAAAAACTCATTTTTTTACACTTTCCAATCCAAGATTCTTGTACTTTCAAGGTTTTTAGGTGTTAAAATTTCAGTTTTTGGCAAAAAGTTTCAAACTTTACGTGTATTTCATTGGTTTTAAGCCTGATTTCAAACGTGTGTTCATTTTTACGCGTAACGTGTGTATAAGTTTTAGATCATCAAGTTTCACACTTTTGTATTATTTTGGTAATATTGAAGCTGTTTCATCACAAAATCTGGTTTAGAATCACTTTGGAGAAAAAATCCGTTTTGGTTAAGTTTTACGCGTAACAAAACCCTAGAGTCACGCGTAAGAAATCCGTGGCTTGATCTTCAGTTTTCTTGGTTTACTTAGTGTTTTCTTGCTTGGATAAGCCTGAAAACACTTCGACTTTGGATATCATTTACACTGTGATAGTGTAAAGGATTTTTTGGGCAAAACCCTAATTTTACGCATAAGCTCAAACTTATGCGTAGAACTCTTTACGCCTAAGATTTTTCTTACGCCTAAGCCTTGTCTTACGCATAAGCTAATCCTACGCATAAGTTTTCTACGTCTAACTTTCAGTTTAAATCTTAGAGTTTCTCAATTCTTACGCTGTAAGCTAATCCTACGCTGCAACTATTGCTTTTACGCGTAAGTTTGGTGTTTTTTACGTCTAAGCATTACTTTGCCTAAAATTGGTTTCTACACCTAAGGACACTTCATCAACAACGTTTTATTCGACTACAAAGATCCATTTTACAACACAAGTTTTCAACATGTCTCAACCTCCATACTCTAACTACTTTCCTTATACGTATACTCAACAACAACAACAACAACAAATTTAACAACAACAATTTAATCAACAACACTATCCACAACAAGGAGCAATTCAACTACAAATGGTTCAACCACCACCTAGTCTTCAAGTACAACCTTACACAAACGTTTACAATCAACATCCATCCAGGAATACTATGAAGGAACCGTCTTGGTTTTCAAAAATGTGAAGCTTTAAGCAGCCAGAATCCATTCATGAGGCAGATCACTTGATAGACCTCCAATGCTTACTCCCGGAAACTATGATCAATGGGTAATTAGGTTCTTTAGGATTTTGTGATCTAAAGAAGCCACATGGAAAGTTCTTAAAGAAGGTCATCTTGGAAGGTCCATTTCAGATGCCTATTGTCGTTACACCTGGAGATCCAAATGCTATTCCACCAAGAGATGATCTTACAAACATTGCAACCTGTGATGACCTTTCTGGTGATGAAATTCTACATTTCAAGTCGATGAGCTAGCAATGAAATATATCCTTTAGGATTACCAAATCCAATCCTTCAAGTGTTGATGCTCAAAAGATGCAAAAGCAATGCGGGAACATATTCATCTTCTCATGGAAGAACTCAATCAAGAAGACATGGAATCCAAAATCTACTTGGCTTATGAACACTTCATGATTGAACCAGAGAGACATTAGAGTCATATCATCATCGATTCTCAGACATCATCAATGACTTGGACAAACATAACATCATTATGCCAAGAATTGCTGTCAACACTAAGTTCCTAAGTAGTCTTGGTCCTGATTGGGAGAAGTATGTCATTTTCATCCGCCAAGCTAAGAATCTTCATCATGCTACATACGGATTGTTGTACGACTATTTGAAGCCTCACCAAAAAGAAGTTGACAAAGAAAGGGCTATCCGTGGACTCCCGCCCACCGTCACTTTCGGACAATCAACAACTTGCTTTGTGGGCTCAAACTAGTTATCCTCCTCAACCCGCTCCTCAACCAACTGCAACAATTACACCATATGATCCGTCATAGCAACAATCTCAACAAACTCAATTGGTTCCATACAACAACAACAATGATCAAGCACTTTACAGTGAACCTAATGAGGACTCCGATGCTTTCGATGCATTGCAACAAGGATTTGTTATGATTGCTAAAGCCTTCGCCGTATACAAACAAATCAAACAATCGATTCGCCTCATCAAACACAAGGAATCAGCCGCTAGAACAATGGACGGTTGAAGTTCGAATCGTGGTTATAGTAGTCAAATGGGAGGTGGTCAAGGGTTTAATGCTATGGGAAGGAATAACATGGGTGCTCCACAACAACAGAGAGCTCAAGTGGTTGAACAGGGGAATGCTCAGAATGGGATAAATGGTCTTCGCTGGTTGAACCCTCACCTGGCTAATGCATGCCCAAAGCCGAGGACTAGAGGTAGTGCTTATCACAAGGAGGCTTTACTTTTGGCTCTTAAGGATGAAGCAGGTTGAACCCTCACAAACAAAGAACGAGCTTTATGGTCATGCACTGATGATGATATGGAAGACTTGCAGGCTAATGCAGCAGTGATGTTGATGGCACAAATTCAAGCTCTTCACATGAGTGACACAGGCCCAGTGTATGACACTGATGGCTTGTCTCAGGTACTTGAGCAAACCATATTCATTACTAATATAATCTCTCAGCCAACATCTGAATCCGACGAGGCTCAGAATGTTCAACATGAGCCGTCCACATCTCATTCTGATGATTCTCAACTAAACCCCGTAGTTACATTTGATGATCAAGATGACCTTATGGTTACCTTTGATACTCAAATTGACTCGGTGGTCATACTTGAGGATCCAATAGTGATCATGTTGTGACTCACGCTGAACACGCTGAACCTTTGCCTAATCCAGATGTTGATCTCTTACTTAAAACCAACAATCCCCTAATGGAAGAATGTTGTGCACTAAATCAGAATTACACAAAGAAAAATGCACCGTTAACTGTGGATATTGAATGCTTAAAAGGCAACTCAATTTTTTCAAAACTCAAGAAAAACGTGAACAAGGTTTTGAAGTCGCTTTTTGTAAATCACACCAAAACGAAAAATCATTAGAACGACAGATACGTGATCTAGCCGATCGAAGAATGCTTTGTTGTCTCAAATAGAACAACTGAAACATGAACATAAAAACAAATTAACGCCTCACTTTGGAAACTCAAAAGCCAAGGCCGAAGTTGTTAACTTGTCAAAAAGCTTCTTGCATACAAAAAGCATTAAACGAAATGAATAGATGACTATCTTGAAGAAATTGTCGGCTTACAAAACAAACTCAAAGAGTTTCAAAATGTTGTTTATAAACATGGTGAGTCAATCACAACTATTCAAAAGTTTACTTTAAAACCCAATCCAAATGGATATGGATCAAATCTTGCTGATTACAAACCAAAGCTTCCAAACAAAGCATTCAAACCAAATCCTGAAGTTTCCAAAGGCGTAATACAAAATTGATGACTCCATATGAGTGTTGTTGAATGTCATCGTCAAGAGGAATTAGATGCAGAAGACGAGAGTCGATCAAAATTAGAAAATGTTGTTTATAACAAACCATTTAACTATTCAAAAGCCATCACTTTCGTCATACAAAAGGATTCTTCTAACACACCTAGGATTGTCACACCTATGTCTGAGTCTTCTAATGTTGCTTCCCAACCAAATTATGCACAAATTTATGGTCCTTTACCTTCACTCAGTGAAGTAAATTCAAAACCCGAAAATCGTCAAATTCTTAGATATTTTGACATTTTCACTTCTGACATCAAACTTTTAGAACGTGAGATTGAATTTCATTCTCAAATAAAAGTTGAACATTTTCAATCGCCTCAGGCGCGACAACAAAGAGATATTTTTCAAAAAAGAATTTTACCCCATGTTAAAAATTTGAAAATTGTGCATTGTATCGGGAAAGGGAATTTCATAGGAACTTGACCCGGTTGATGAAAATCATTTTCGAGAAAACAGAAACATCGATTTCAAATACAAAACTTAAAAAGAAAATGTTACGAAAAGATGTTGATCGACTCTTGGAAGATGTTATCCGTGTCCGATATCCATAATGTTGTGCTATTGCATTCCTTGTCATATGCATTTGATTATATCTCTATGATCCTCGTTGATTCTGCTGGAAATTGTTGAGAATATGATAATGTGCCTCGATCGAAGTCTTTAAAGTTGAAAATGAACGATGCTCAACGAGCTTTCAAATGCAAAACGTCGTCTTCAATGATGTCAAAAATATTGTCACAATCGTGAACTTGCTTTGCAAAACAAAATCCACCACCAGTTGTACCAAAACTTTTAATCCTAAATTTGAGCAACTGGATGATCAAAACGTGTCTTTGAAATGTCAAATCTCAAAATATGAACAAGAACTTGAAAAAGTTAAAAAGGAATATGGTGTCATATTTGATTTACTCAAACAAACTCGTGATGAAGCATCAAACTAACTTGATCATTATCTTGCACACACTAAAGAAGTCATGAATTTTTCTAGAAATATTCGCTCGAAAATCAAGATTTGTTGCACACTATCATTTAGTTAAAAGAGAAGTTAGGAAAGTATGAACAAGTTAACCTTAGTAACATTCAAACTTGCACTGTAACACTTTGAAAAAGTGACACTAGAATGCCTAATGACAAACCACGAGATACTAATGTGCTTCCTCTACTGCAACAGAATAGTTGCCTTTTCCCCAACGTCCGCACTTCACTCAGAGCAATACAAGGGAAGAATAAAGGAAGTTTCGACCCAAGAAAAGATCATAAAGAATGTCAAGTAGAAGAACACCTTAGGAATTTGAATAAGACTCAAGTTGCACCCACTTTAGATATTGGCCTGACAAATGTAATGGAAAAAATGTTGTAACGCATGCTGAACCTTTAAGTAATTTAAATGTTATGTTTGAAGCTTCTTGTGTTGGTTGTCATAAAGGCATGTTCTCTGGTTGTCATGACAAGTGTGTTGTTAAGGCTATCTTGAATCGTAAGCGGAATAATAGAAAACGGAATACCTCTAGGCCCACTAATGTTTCTAAGTCCCTCAGCTAGGTAAACCACCCTCTAGTGTTCCGGCTATGAACATTGATGTACCCATAGCTCCACCTTCACCCTCTAGGAAGAAATTATCACCTAGTGCATTCACTACGACCAAAGTTAACACTAGTTGGAGATGGCAGAAATGGTTACATAATACACTTGAATTTAAATGGAAACCTAAAATCATTGATATGTGTGTTGCCACTATAACTGCCACGGAACCCTCTAACTCTTCTGTTCCACATCTACTTCTATTCCATCTGTGTCGCCGTGGTGTAATGCAGTGATGCATCATCCTTTGATTGTTGATAGCGATGTTCCCGACACATGACGTGCAGGCAATCTCAAACCGTTATCAAACTTTGTTGCAAAGTTCATTGGCACCGTCGTGATTCGAGAATGATCACTTCATGCCTATCATGGGCTACTTAAGATTACATCAATGGGAACATCGAAATTAGCAGGGTTTATTATGTGGAAGGCCTCGTCACAATCTCTCTCAGGTCGGCCTTCCGTGATGGAGACTTGGAAGTCGCTTTTCGAGAGAAAACTTGTTTCATTCGTGATCTACAAGGAAACGATCTTATGTCTGGCCCGTAATTCAAGTCTTTACACAATCTCCATGCATGACATGATTGCTTCATCTCCCATTTGTCTACTTTCAAAGGCTACATCAACAAAATCTTGGCTATGGCATCGACGTCTCTTCCATTTAAACTTTCAAACCATAACCATCCTTGCTCAATACAAACTTGTTGAAGGTCTCCCAGGATTCCGGTATTCTAAAGATCACCTTTGCTTAGCTTGTGAACAAGGGAAAAGCACTCGTGCTCATTTTCCTTCAAAGGTGGAACACACCTCTCAGCATGTGCTTCATCTTCTTCACATGGATTCTGGTGTGGCCCATGCGCGCAAATGATTAATGGCAAACGCTACATCTTGGTAATTGTAGATGACAACTCAAGATGGACTTGGGTTTATTTTCTTCGAAGTAAAGATCAAGCTCCACAGATGATCATCACCTTCTCACTACAAGTTCAGCCCGAACATAGTCCGACAAATCAGAACAAACAAAGGAACTGCATTTGTGAATCAAACTCTTCGTGCATTTTATGAGAAAGTGGGAATTGAGCATCAGACATCTATTGCACGAACACCTAAACAAAACAACGTTGTTGAAAGACGAAACCGTACGTTAGTGGAAGCTGCAAGAACAATGTTAATTAATGCTAAACTTCCGTTACTTGTGGATCCGATCAACCGCATGCTACACTCGTAATCGCCAATGATTACCAAGCGCCACAACAAAACACCTTTTGAGTTTATCCACAACCGTAATCTCAAACACTTTCATGCATTTGGATCCCTTTGTTATCAGAATAATGATCGTGATGACTTTGGTAAGCTCAAAGCCACAATCGACCGTGGAGTCTTTATTGGATACGTGATAATTCTAAAGGTTACCTAATCGAATCGACAATAAAGCAGTTATGGAAATAATTCATGCAAATTTCCTTGAGCTTACTGAAATGGCTTCTGAGCATAACAGCTTGGAACCCGGTCACAACCGCTTAAACTTCCCTCATACCCCATCATCACCGACACAAGCTCTCAGCCTTACTCACAACAAATGGAAAAGCTATTTGCTCCTCTTTAGTGATGATATTGATGAACGTGTTCGTGTATCCAATGTTTCCGCCGTCAACCCGATCATACTCCAATACCGATACACCGCTACAACAACTATCGCTACAACAACCAGCTGACTCTACAACAACAGTTGAACAAACCGCATCCAATGACGCGAACCGCCACGATGTTCTCAACAATAAAGTACCGCCACCGCAGATTTTGATCCAAATGCTTCTTCAACCCGCTTGCTAATGAAACCGCCGCACTGACATGTTGTAATCATCTACAAACCATTTGAATCCTACCAATCTGCAGAATGTATATCAACATCAACCTTCCACACATCGTTGGACGAAAGACCATCCTCTTGAAAACATCATTGGTAGCCCGAATCAACTAGTCGTAACAAGACAACGTCTTCACACAGATGGTGAACATTGCATTTATGCACTCACTATCTGCCAATCTGAACCTAAAAACATTAAAGACGGAATGACCAAAGACAACTGGATTGAATCCATGCAGAAGAACTCAATCAGCCAAACGCCTTGAAGTATGGTAATTGGTTGAAAGACTAACAGGAGTTTTCGTCATTGGTCTCAAATGGATTTGGAAAAATAAATTAGATGTTGAAGGAACAGTAATCAGAAACAAGTCAAGTTTGGTGGCTAAGGGTTATAGACATGAAGAGGGTATTGACTTTGAAGAATCATTCGCCTTCGCTGCTCGCCTTGAGGTCGTTCGATATTTCGTGTTCGCTGCTCATATGAATATAACGGTCTTTCAGATGGACGCCAAAACCGCTTTTGGTCAACTGAAAGAAACCGCCTATGTCACGCCAGAAGAAGCGATTCGTTGATCCAGAAGTTCCCAACCACGTTACAAACCGAACAAAGCTCTCTATGGACTCAAACAAGCTCGCTCGCGGGTACGATAAGTTATCATCTTTCCTCATTGCCAATAATTTCACCAAAGGTTCGGTCGATCCTACACTTTTCATTCAATATCACGGGCCTCACATTTTAATCATTCAAATCTATGTGGATGACATCATTTTTGCGTCAAAACATTTAAAATACTCAAACTCTTTTTCAAAACTAATGACAAAACATTTTGAAATGTCAATGATGGGTGAACTCACATTCTTTCTTGGAATGCAAGTTCATCAATCACCCCATGGTATTTTCTTAAGTCAGTCCAAATATGCTCTTGAACTTTTAAATAAATTTGGAATACAAACCTGTGACACCTATGCCACACCAATGGCACATACTAAGAAACTAGACGCTGATTTACATGGGAAATTGGTGGACCCTACAAAATATCGTAGTATCATTGGGTCTCTCATGTATCTAACAGCTAGCGTGCCCGATATTGTGTTTGCCATATATCTTTGTTCGCCGTATCGTCGAGACCAATCAAAACCCACCTCTCCGGTGGCTAAAAGAATCCTCCGATATATCAAGCGGAACCATTAACTTGGGGATATGGTATCCCAAGGATTCGCTTTGAACTAATAGCTTTTTCGTACGCCGGATCACGCAGATGCTTAGATTCATGAAAAAGTACTTCGTGAGCATTACAATTTCGGTGATAAACCGTGTCATGGCAATGAAGCAGTGTCACAATTCTCAATTCCTCGGTTATTTCAAACTCTATATTCATCATTTCATATCGGTTCATTCATGATTTTTCATTTCACCTTAAACGCGTAAATTTCATATTAAATAAACGCTATCGCGTAAGATATTATTTTGAAAATTTAATCCGATACTTCCAAAAATGATCCCGAGACATTTTTATACTTACATTTAGTTATAAAAACTATATTTTGAGTTTACCTAGT
Organism: Chrysanthemum makinoi; assembly: GCA_910596185.1. Classification (NCBI taxonomy): domain Eukaryota; kingdom Viridiplantae; phylum Streptophyta; class Magnoliopsida; order Asterales; family Asteraceae; genus Chrysanthemum; species Chrysanthemum makinoi. The sequence goes on from OU343220.1 coordinate 73,901,137, forward strand.
GTTTTAAATTTATTTGGTATATAAATTGTTAAAGTTATATTATTACGACATTTTTTATTAAAAACTACACGATAATTATTATATCACTCAAATTGTACAAGAAATATATTTTTACAATTTTTATGATCTTAATATAATTTACTTTGGTCCATTAAAATTTAATTTAACTAAAACTACTATAGTTTCACAAATGTATACAAGTTACCATTTATCTCAAATACACTTACATATTGACTTACACATTTTATACTTATACATTATATAAAAAAAAAAAAAAAGATATTTTGTGGACATTGCCCCCCCAAATCCGGCCCTATGGGGGAGGGTGACATTAATTATGGAATGGTCTTTGATTGTTTAGCTTTGTACACTTACATAAAAGACTTACACTTTCATTTATCTCATTCATGTATCTAATAATTCACATAGTTAGAAAAACATTTCTCTCTTTGTTCTCTCTTCATAACCGGCCTTCAAGAGGTTCACCGCGGATCATCAAAATTTTTCTCAAGCACAAGTAATTACAATCTAGAATCACACTCTTATTAAGGTTTTGAAATAAAAACCTAGGGTGTTTAGGCTAACCTTGTTCTTTGCACCTCATCATAATAGCTTGTAAGCATGTTTCTATCATTTTTTCATCTTTTCTTATCATTACATATGTATTTTATCATTTTCATAGCAAACATGCAAGACTTGTGTTTAAATACCATTTTTACATGATTTTAGAGTTATATATATATATAAGGTCATCCTATAATTATCCCCTTGATATATGTTGGTCTTGGATGATGTTTAGAACCATGACACCCTAAGAAGGTGTATGGTTGGATTAGATTAGCTTTGGAGTTGATTTGAAGGGATTGAATAGATTTAGTGTCGAGAAAACTATTTTCTACAAGTATAAAGTGGTCTGTCCTTATTTTGTTTTTCTGAAAACTCCGACAGTTGACATGAGTTTTTGGCCTAGATAATTAGAAAATATACTTTTAAAACTGCGGGTCATTGAACGGATTAAAACGGAGTTATAACTAATAGTTATGGATTTTACAAGTTTGACAACAAATATATATTTTTCTAAATTTCGAAAGTGTTTTTGGTTTGTATGAGTCAAAAACGAGCCTTAAGCTTTACAAATTATTTCGACTTATCAAAAATATGTTAGTATACTTGATACGGTTAAGAACGTATTATAACGTGAAAAACGGATTTGAAACCACTAAGATATGCATCGCCATAAAATTGTCGTGAACTATTATTTTCTTTCAAAACTATATTATTTTTAATTTAGACAGTGTTACTGTAACTAAAACTAATTCATGTGAGGGTCGCTTTTAACGAGGATGTGGAACTTTTGGAACCAAATGTCTTCTAATAAAATCGAGATCACCAAGCATATTTTTTCAAAACCACTAACCGCTTGTATAGCTGAGTTGTAAATTATTTATGGATGCTTAAATCCTATCGAAACTCATTTTAAATAACATATTAAACAAAATCACCATCTTTAACCTTTATTATTTTATATGTTGGACCTTTATGTCGAAAACTCGAATGAAACTTTTAGATTTTTGATACAAACTTTCAAAAACCGTCGAATTCGCTTTCAACGCTCAACGCACCATTTTACCTAATTAGTTTTCCAAAGCTATTTTGTCACTTTCATGAAATTTCCCACACATTGTTTTACTAATTTAAAAGTGATACAATTTCACTATAAATCATTATAAAACCATTGTAGGATGACATTTTGACGTAAATACTTAAAGTGATTTTGAATGGTCAAGACGCCAAAAGAGTATTTTTTCGACGATAAATATTATTTTCAAAACTCGCAAATGGTATAAATAACATACGAAATGCATACATAACATTACATCATAACTCAAGTCATAACATTCATTTTAGGTCATGGAGTTCCGGTCTCACTTTCGGTCATTTTGTTAGCATATCCATCATACTGTGAGTTCAGAGTCTCCACTTTCTATTACGTATTTGTCTTACAAACTCTTTGGGGAGATACATGCTCAACTACTTACTTTCACTATCACAAATATTCTAAACTTTGACATATTACTATGAGTTCTATAGCCCCACTTTCAATTGTTTTTATACTCACTTTTGGGGAGATACATGCTCAAACTATTTTTCATTACTTTCTAGTACTTTAAACTCTACATATCACTCATGGAGTTCATACCCACTTTTACCTGCTTAAATTTCACAAACTATTTGGGGGAGATACATGCTTAAATACTTGTTTCACTCTTGCTAATACTCAAACCATTTATACAATTGTGTTACAATATACTTCTTATACACTTTGGACATTATGTGGTTTATTAAGATATGCGCCTAATGTGCTAAACTAGTTTTCAATTATGCATCAACATACAAACTTTAGCAATCGGTTACCCCGAGCCTACAGAGGTATTGATAGTACATTCTGTCGACGCCCACCCCTTGTGTCCTTGATGACTAATTCGGGTGAATATAATCGTTATTCAATGCCACACAACAAACAAGTTAGACTCACAAGAGGTTCGGGCTTATTACATACAAGAATTAGCTGGCTCCAAATTAAGTTGTTGAAGGTTATTAATTTACAAACATCCTAACACGGTGTTGGAAGACCCTGTGGTGACACATATACTTTTACTACTATGCGATATATACATACATGATTGATACTATTTTTAGCAAGTTGTAAACACAACAGTTGCAAGTTTTGTATGGGCGACTTGAACCGAAAGTGGATTTCATTTATGCCTTTGCTTTTATAACTATTCTATATAACCAAAAACTTTGCCTTTGTTGCATTATTAAAAGCTTTACTTGTTAACCAAACTCTATGAACTCACCAACCTTTGTGTTGACACTTTTAGCATGTTTTATCTCATGTATCTAAGGCATTCACTTCATGGCATGCATATGGACATATCATAGAGTCGAGGGCGACTACGCCCTCAATGGGATTTATAAACTTTAAAAACATCGCTGCTTGTAACAAACTTATTTCCATCGTTGATTTTCATTTGAGACCAATACTTTGTAAACTCTGATTGTTTTAATAAATCAAACGATGTGTTTTCCAAACTACACTTTAGGTCGCTCGATATAACCGTAACTTGTGTTATGACGTCATCCCCGTGGTATTCCATTCACGAAAAATGTAATTTGGGGTGCTATGTAAGGATTGTACATCGCTATCCTCAACCGGCGGTAATATGTAGCCATGTGCCTGTCAGTGTCAAGCCAGTTTTGATGAGAACACAACTCAAAGACTATGGTTACGTAATCCCCATGTACCGGGCGACAATCGAGTGCTAGAGAGAGATTCGGCAACTCGCTCAACATTCAAATCAAAGCACATCGATCTTCGATATCATTTCATCAAGGAGCACGCGAAAAGGGTACAAGAATTATACTTTTATGGTAATGAATAACCGGCGCATCTCTTCACCAAAGCCTTAGCTCCTCGCTAGTTTATGAGTTGGTCCACCGGATTGGTATGCGGTTTTTGACTCCAGAGGAACTGGATGAACTTTTAAAACATTCTTAAAACCAGTCAAACACCAAAACCTCTTTCGTAAATATTTTTCAAAAAACAAAATATAAAAATATAAAATCTGATAAAAAAAGAAAAATATTCTTCTTTCAATGTTTCTTTTAATATGGCATGTACAAATCTTCCGTCAACACTTTAATCTTTCAAAATTCAATATTTTTTAGGTCAAGTGTTGAGGGGGAGAAAGTAAATATTTTTTCGGTTTCATAAAACCTTGTACTTGCATGTTACCTTTCCCTATTGTGTCTTTGATTATGGCGGTCACATTTCGGTTTATCGACACCTCACTCAAATTTATAAAATTTCTTATTTCTTAAGTCGAGGAGAGTGTCGTCAAGTTTCTTTCCAAATATCTTCGGTTGGTAACCAAAATGGAAGTTATGGCATTGGAGTGTAAATGGTAAAGGCGGAGGGACTAAATGTGTCAACAATCTAAAGTATTTTCTAACAAAAATACTTCACCTAACTTTTTCATAAACATTAACTCACATCATTTATTTCTCAACTAACCTTATCCTACGCGGTAAAATCCATCGCTAATCCGTGGTTTCATCATCATTTTTGTAAGTGTTTTGATGTTTTTAACATGATTATAAACATGGGTTTTGAATAGTTTTGAAAATCAACGGTTAAATTTTAACCTAGGGATGATTTTGTGTTCTACGCATAAGCGTATGAACACCTAATAAAGTTTGAGTGTTTGTGGTTAAAATGGTAGTGTCAAACGTTGTCTAACATCAATGATACCATTTTTATCATTAAAACTCACCCAAAAAACACAAATTGTTTGATTTTTGAAAATTAGGTTTATGCGAATTGGGTGGTACTTTCTTGTGTGTGTGTTTTAGGTTAATTAGATGGTTAAGAAATGTTGTATATAAGTTGAATTGATCATATCCATGCTCATACTTGCCAAAACACTAATTGTGAAAGAATTAAACTTTAGGGTTTAAGTTCATACGTTTTGGGTACTTTTGATTCATAGCATTGTTGATGTTAAAACTTGCATATAACACTTCATTAGACTTCTAAGACAACCCAGAAACAGTTTGGTGGCATTCCTATGGCTAGAACTCTACACGTAGAGAAATTGAATATTAGGGTTTTTAAGTCTACGCGTAAACAAGTTTCTACGATAACCGCCGTAAATGTATTCATGTTTAAATCTGATAGATATTGAATGTAGGTGTTAATATTGGTATTATGATGAATTTATTTCAGGGTTCTGCGTGTGAAAACTCTCGTAATCAAGGTTACTTGAACATCTATGCATAAGGATCACCTTACGCGTAGAATGTTATGCGTAAGAGAAATCTTAAGCGTAACCTTTACGCGTAAGGTTCTACAATGGGGACTACGCTTATCCGTGAAGGATATGCATAAAAGAACTCTACGATAAGGTTCACTCTTACGAGTAAACCTTACGCGTAAGATTTACGCCTAAGGCCCTCTTTTCCTACCTGCGTAATACTTACGCGTAAGTCAAAACCACGCATAAGATTATGCTACACGTATAACCTTTCTGTTTACGCATAAACTTAGAATTTTACGCCTAAGCCTAGTTTTAACCAAAAATATGAATTGTTACGCGCACAAACTTGTAAATAAATAAATCATAACGCTACGAAACCAAATTGTCACTAATAAGCTTAAATGTTTAATAAGTTGTGAAAAATAAGTGAAAACTTGGACTTTAAAACTCAAAGTTAATCAACTCACGAAACTTATCACGACGTCTTTGGACTATTGGACTAACAAGTGACATTGGACTCGTAACAATCATCGACATATCACATTCAATAAATAGATAATAAAATCAACTTTTGACTAACGTAATGTCTTTCGATATGTTGGTTCTTTGGCTAAATATCTTTCAGATCACGACATGGACGCTCAAATGCAAAATGTGGAAGCACCAAATGTTCTCACTATTGCAGCTATCTTCCCTCATGGTTACCCTATGAAGATCGGAAAGAACAACCTCATAGTTGATTTTGATAGCTTCTCTTGTTCGATCTTCATGCCCGATTGTGCAGATATTCTCAAGTCTCACCCTTATCGTAACATGCTCACAAACACGGCATAGTACCAGAGATCTACATTCACCAATTCCGGCAAACAATGCAAAAGATCAAAGGTCAAAATGCTTGTGACGGTGACTTAACAACAACAAGTCACCATCACACCAGCAGATTTGAGGGCCATTCTTCTCATTATGCCATCAACCTACTCAATTCAATGCCACTCCAGCTGAAGAGGTCGTTCTCCGGATCATGGTCGACATCGGCTATGATGAAGCTACCGGGGTAATCACTATGCATTCATCTGTTGATCTCAAGAACATTCCCCATCCGTGGAGAACCCTCTACATAATGATTGCAAAATCAAGCTTTTGACGTGATAGTGGTTATGAGCATCCCAAGCTCATGGAACTACAAATATTTTGGGCTTTGGTCAACAAGAAAGATATAAAAGTGAAGCTGATATGGGATGACATGATGACTTTCCTTAAAAGCTTGGCACCAAGATCCGTATATCGGATACACCAAACCTGTTGATCCAAAGAGCTTTAGGGTATAATCCTCGATATTCCTTGAGACTTGATGACCCCAAACAACACTCCGGTTGTATGAGCCCACACTCACTCGTCAGATTTAAGGACTCTACAATAAAGAAACAAGGTGCGCAGTGCTGCCAGATTATCTTATCATGATGATATCAAACAACCGTGATTCGCACAAACGATATCCGTGGCAGCTTGAAGAAGGAAAAGTAGGTTTCCTTGATGAAAAGTCCGCTGGTACACCTACTAGGAAAACCAGGAGAGGCAAGTGCAAGCATTACAAGCACTGAGAGTCAGAGAAAGTTTCCTAAGAGGACACATGTTCTCTAAAGGAAAATTCCCTCTAAAGAAGCTGATATAATAGAAATATACCAAATATACGTGATACGCGAGAATCAACGAATCGACCCTTTAGGAAAAAGATCGACACGCAAAACTCGCGAATATACGATAAGTGATACCGGGTAAGTGATTACCCGGGTCGCTTCCCAACGCAGGAGTGAACTGACGGTGACGCTTTTGTTTGGGATTGGATCCTTGAATACAAAGAATTTTAAATTTTGGAATTTTAAACTAAATGAAGGGAATTTAAATAAAGCAAGTAAACTAAGCTAAAGCTACTACGGAAATTAAAACTAACTAAGGCAACAATAAACGTAAAGGGAAACTTAAAATTAACTAAAGTGCAAAAGAAAAACGTAAACGGGAATTTAAAGGAAAGCAATAAAACTACACTAAGGAAATCTACGGGAGTCCTAAAATTAATCTAAAATACTAATAGAAACTAGGGGAAACTTAAAGCTAATTAAAAATGTAATTAACCTAAAATCGGGCACGTGCGGGTCCCGCAAGCGCTTTAAAAAGTGAAAATGTAAAAATATTAACCCTACAAACTTAAAATTAATTTTCTTACATTCTAAATGACAAAAAATGATTTTTGGAAAAAACCGGGTATTTTTTCGACATTTATTTTATTTATTATGAATTAAATACTAAATTAAACTAATTAATTAATAAAAAAATACTAAACTAATTTATAAAAATCTGAGGAAATTACTAAAAATACTTTAAATGAAACTGAATTAAAGAAAAATAAAAAAGGTGCGGACTGTTTTTGAAATAAGCAGTCAAAAAGGCCTAATAAGCTAATAAGGTAAAACTGCTAATTGTGTTTAAATAATTAACTAAGGTAAACCTAAACAAGAAACTAGTCTAGCTCAGATGGTAAGGTGATGGGTGCTTGCTGTTGTGCGTGGGATAACAGGAGGTCGAATCCAGCCTTTGTCTGTCATCTTTTTGCACTTATTTTTTTTTTGATTTTTTTCTTTTGCCAACTTAATTTAAGCACTATATGAAGACTTAATTACAAAAACTAAAACCGAAGAAGCTGTAAACAAGTCGTAACGCTTGTTGGGGCGAGGACTAAAGTGTTGTTTGGTTAAGGGACTAACTAAAGGAAAAATAAACAACAATAAGATATAAAGCTATTAAAAAGCTATTAAAAAGCTTGTAAAAAGCTAAACTAGAGTTGCTACCTAATCTACCCTATCTAAAAGCTACAAAGGAACTAAAATAAGCTATAGGATAATACTAACAAGCTAAAAAATGGGTATGCAAGCTGCTACTGTGCTGTTGTGAAAACAGCCCACTAGGGGCTTTTCTAGCTTATTTTTAAGCTAGCTAATCTACTCCTAATGCTAAAAAAAACTATAATCACCTGAAAATGAAACACCAAATAACTAATAAACGCAACAATGAACCAATTTTGAGCTTACAAAGAGCTTATTGATGGGCTGAAAAAGGAGCAGTTAAGGGATCCTTTGGGGGTTGCTGATGCAGATACAAAAGGGACAGATGGGGCACAACTAGCTTACTATGAGACACATTTGAAGCAAGCTACAAGCACCTACAGGCAATGAACTAAAGACAGATAATCATGGATATATAGAGAGCAATAAAAAGCTAATTAAGCAAACTTTGAAACTGTTTTAATCCTAGAAATCTAATGATGAAGATGAGTGTTTGGGACAGCATGGTAAAACTTGTTTCTTTGAAAAACTACTTCTGAAACCAATTTGCATATTAAAAATACTGATTAGACAACTTTAACTAAGCTCACATGAGATTAAATTAACTTAAGCAAACTCTTAAACATCAAAATAGAGACAACTATTTAAGACAGAAAAAAGAATCGAAGACCAATAAACACTGCATAAACTTCAAAACTGGAATTAAAAGCTAAACTAATATTGCATTGAAATTAAAAGTTACAAGAAAAGTAAATGACAGTAAATTAAAATGGTACTAGAACATGAGTTTCTAGACAACTTTTCTTGATTACAGGTTTGCATATTTATACTACACTAGACTTGGGTCTTCAACAGCTTCTGTGTGCTAGTTTGCTGAGAGAAAAGAGTGTTGGACTGCTTGTGCTTCTTTGATCTCATCTCAACCATTCATTTCACCTTGGGCACCAAGGGGTGAATCTGAGCCGTCCATATAAGTGTATCCAATGTGGGTTTAGGGGATTGCCAAGGTGGCACATGACCCATGTGGGTTGTGGGGCTTCACTGAGCTTGGGAATCAGGTGAATGAGAGTGACATGGGGGAAGAAGACAAAGGTTGGGTGAAAAGTTTTGGCGGGCAATTGTTTGGGTGAGTTTATGCTTCTGGGTTGATTTTTGATTTGGGTAAAAAGAAAGAAGAGTTTCAAAATTAAGAGGGGGGTCAAGTGGTTAAAAGAAGGGGGTTCAAAGGGGTTTAGTGAAACGGTTAAAGAAGGGTTAAGGTATAGGTTTAAGTTTAAAAAGGGTTTTTTAAAGATTAGTGTTTTTATTAAAACTTGTATTTTAAGATTATTTATTTATTTTATTTTTTTTGAGAAAGAAAATACTTTTAATAAAATTGGTAAAATAAAAATGAGGTTTTAAAAAGAGTAGTTTTAGATTTTTGCAAAAAGGGTAAAATTGTCATTTGGGTTCGGGAGGAAGGGTAAATTGGAAATTTGGTTTAAGGGTTATGTTTTGAGTCCGATTCCCAAGCTCAGTCCCAAAAAATGAATCCCGGACTCTGAAAAATGAAGAAAATCCACTTTCGGCTCCGTCTTTAAAGCACGCTTTCCAATCCGAGCTCATTTCTGTCCGTTTTCGCCCTGTTTTCGATCCTTTGTACCTGAAATACATAAAACACACTCCGAGGACATTTATAACACATTTTGAGCATATTTGGGTGTTTTTTGGTCGTTTTTGCGGTCTTAGATGGGTAAAAATGATGAGTGAATAAGCACTCATCAAATCCCCCACACTATCAATTGCTAGTCTCTAGCAATCCAATCATATGAAGTAATGAAAGGATTAAGAATACCACAAATACCCCGTTTCGACTTTTTATTCAATACTAGGAATTTAAACTTGAACGATAATAAATAAAATGCTTGATTCACAAAACATGGCATCATGGAACGGGATTCACACAAAATGGGTGTCTCCGGGGAATTGTAATCGTCATCCTCTTTTTTGATACTCTCAAACTAAGCTTAAACTTATTGTGCAAACATTTTTGTAAAATGCTAACACTACTTATATCAATAATCTATGTAAGTCGAGACTTAACTTTTTACTCCGCAATTTATAAAATTTAAGTGATTGTGCTCATTTTCAAAAGTTTGACCATTGAAATCGACATTTGTTATGGTTGTTATCCACTTAACTAAAGTACTAACTCACCGGAAACGATGAAAGTCTAAGGATCGAAAGGGCCTTTTCCATGTAGCGGCTTTCTTCTCGGCACATCCCAAATATCGTTTTAAGTGACCGGCCTTTTGACACCTCACAGAGAATAGTACCAGAATCAGCGGGAATTCGATTCCAAAGATTTACGAAGCTACCGTTAAGTTAAAACTAAACCTAAATGGATTACAACCGACGATAATTTAGAAATTCGAGATTCAAAGGTGAGATCACCCCATGTGGCGACTTTCTTCTCAGCTTGTCCTTTTGAGGAGGCTAGGTTTTCACCCTCGAGAATAGTATCGGAGCTTTCGGGATCTTTGAAGTCAAGGATTTCTAAATTACCGTCAAACTTTTAGACAACTTTGACAAATACGAGTTCAAATTCCGATTTAAATTTAAGAAAAATCAAGTTTCGCACATTTATTCACAAGCAACATAGTACTTTTATTCACGCAACTCATATCTTTCTTTCCTCTTTTTTTTTTTTTTTTTTCATTTTTCATTTTTCAACTTTTTTCACTTTTTTTTTTTTTTTTTTTTTTTTTTTTTACTTCGAACTTTAAACTTGCAACTTTTGCATCATTCAAGCACTTTTATGATACTTTCATTTTGCAACATTATTCAGATTTAAAGAAAGTATGCTTTCTCGAAAATTTAAATAAAAAGTTGAACTCGGACTCTAAATCAATTTTGCTTAAAAACTTTTTATTGTAACAAGACAATTTGAATGTTCAAAAGTTTGACAATGAACACGTATTTTAGTCCGATTAGTTAGCTTCTGGGAGAAAAAGCCATAGATTACTTATATAAGCTCTAAAGAGAACCAACTACTCCACGCTTAACATTTTCATTTGCACAACGCATAAAACCTTAGCCTAAATGTTAAGAGAGCAACTAGATCAACACTCTAGCAGAGTCGGGATTCCCCTTGTTCTAGCCTAATCAAGACTAAACTACCATTAACACCGAAGCATTAACGTATTAATTTTTTGTGCAAAGCACTTCTTGAAAATGTAAATACTTGACTTAAAGCGATAAAAATTTTTAAAATTTTTTGTCAAAACGGGGGTGTTAGGGTACTAGAAGGTACATATGTGATCAAAATTCGCTTAGAATTCCCCCCACACTTAGAATTGAATATTGCCTTCAATATTCAAGGTACCGGCCGTAGCTGGCACTGTAGAATAGAAAAAGGTAATACTACTAGCCAAATGTGGAAGCGAAATCTTTTTTCACAAAAAGGATTAATAAGATATCCCTAGATAATCGTTAGCAAAAAGATCGGATATTGGGCGGCTGGATTGAAAACAGGCGCATCAATCATCACGATCTACGGGAATCCTGAAAACAGAGAGCCAAACACACAACAAACAAACAACAGTAGGGTAATTCCCCCACACTTAGTGTTAGAAAATAGAAGGAAGTCAGAAACATCGGTTGTTACCCATGAAATGCTACTGTTTTTGTTAACCGAGTCGCTAGCTTGACTCGACCCCGAATTCATTGGTCCATGGGGAAGCAAATGTGGAATTCATAAATCATAAGAATTCCGGGATCAAAAATTGTATCCTCATTCCCGAAGGAGTGAAGGATAGGAGAAGTCACAATACATGTGAAGAAAGGAAGAAAGATACGGATGATATATGTTTCAAACACAAATGATTCCGTAGGAAGAAGGAGTTCATATTTGGAGAAAGGTTCTTGAAAAACATTTTGATCACATTTTAAAAAATCATTTTCTCTTCCAACGAGTATCCCTGGTTTAAAAATTTTGTCTTCACAAGACGGTTCAATGGGATACTCGAAAGACATCTCATCGGTAAGGATAGAATCGTCATCACATGACGGAGGAGATTAGTCATAATACAGAGGTGGTACAAGTGGTGTGCTCTGAGAGCTATCAATTTCCACCACTTCTGTGATGGACTCTGTATCGGACTCAGACATCTTATCGAAAAGAGGATTAACTTCGCAAAAGGTATAGTCATCATTGAATTCGAAAAGCGGATTTGAGAAAATCCCGGAAGTAACCTCGGAAATGTCAATAGAATCACACAAAAGCGAATCACGATCACTGTCGGATATATCCTCGGACTCTCTTGGGATTGGGTCAAGGCTTCAACACTAGACGTGCATTTCCGGAATAGTGCTAAGATGCTGTCCCCCATTATGAGAGAATCTTCGGGATTAACAATTTTCGGAGAAATATGATCATCGACCTCTTCCAAAATGACGTCACTTCTCTCAACTGGCGTGAGTGAAGGGGAAGGGTCGGAAATGAAAGGCTCAGAAACGGGAGTGGGATTGCCACTCGGAGATACATATTCGTCATCAGAATCAGAATCGTAATAGTAAACGTGAGGTCTCTGGTAACTAACTTTAGCGGCTTGCTCTCCAGCGAGTAATTCACCATAAGTCTTTTGATTAGGATCTTTTTCTTCGTGGGAAAGTTTTTCAAGAAGACTCTTAAGATCAATCATGATTTCTTGAAATTTTTGATTAAACTCTTCAGACCATGGTAAAGGTTGTGGTTGAATTTCTTGGTATTGTGGAGGTGGGTTATAAGGATAGTCGTAATTGTTACAAGGAACTTGCTCGTAAACAATCGGGTTCTGCATTTGGCAATCAGAATTAACGTGCGGACCTCCACAATACTCACAACAGTATGATTGTTGTGACGAATAAGGGTAAGGTTCATAACCAAAGGTTGAATTGTTAAATTGAGCTTGACATTGAAAACCTTGGTGAGGACCTCCACAGTACTCACAACCGTATGATTGTTGTGAGTGATTTGGTAAATTATGTGGATATTGGTCAAAACCAAAATTTTGATTGTTACACGGAACCTGCTCATAAACAAGCGGTTCCCGTTGACACTCAAAACTCGGGTGAGGACAACCACAATACTCACAAGAATATGTCTCCATCTCATAGTGTGGGGGTTGGTTAAGGAAATTGGTTGTTTCATTGTAAGGTTTTGGTGCATAGAAAAACCCGTTTCCGAATTCACAATGCTAAACCGGGCAATTTCCACCATCTTGAGGTCCACCGCACCATTGACAACCATATTGGTAAGACGAAGACATAAAGAAGAATTAAACGGATAGAGGGTAAAAGAAATAGAATTAAGTGATCGAGAGGATAACGAAGAATAGAATTAAACGGTAAAGAGGGTAAAAGAAATAGAATTAAACGGATAAGAGGAATGAGAATAATGTTTTTGGGGGGTTTTTTTTTTTATAAATAGAAAACATAAAAGGAAAATAAATTTTGAAAAAGAAAATATTTTTGGGTTTTTGGGTTTTTGGAAAGCAAATAACTTCACGAGGAAGGTTCTTCAAGTCACTAATCGTCAAACCGTAACGATATTGTCGCAACACAACCTCCCCGGCAGCGGCGCCAAATTGATATAATAGAAATATACCAAATATACCTGATACGCGAGAATCAACGAATCGACCCTTTAGGAAAAAGATCGACACGCAAAACCCGCGAATATACGATAAGTGATACCGGGTAAGTGATTACCCGGGTCGTTTCCAACGAGGAGGTGAATGACGGTGACGTTTTGGTTTGGGATTGGATCCTTGAATACAAAGAATTTTAAATTTTGGAATTTTAAACTAAATGACGGGAATTTAAATAAAGCAAGTAAACTAAGCTAAAGCTACTACGGGAAATTAAAAACTAACTAAGGCAACAATAAACGTAAAGGGAAACTTAAAATTAACTAAAGTGCAATAAAACGTAAAACGGGAATTTAAAGGAAAGCAATAAAACTACACTAAGGAAATCTACGGGAGTCCTAAAATTAATCTAAAATACTAAGAGAAACTAGGGGAAACTTAACGCTAATTAAAAATGTAATTAACCGAAAATCGGGCACGTGCGGGTCCCGCACGCGCTTTAAAAAGTGAAAATATAAAAATATTAACCCTACAAACTTAAAATTAATTTTCTTACATTCTAAATGACAAAAAATGATTTTTGGAAAAAACCGGGTATTTTTTCGACTTTTATTTTATTTATTATGAATTAAATACTAAATTAAACTAATTAATTAATAAAAAATAATAAACTAATTTATAAAAATCTGAGGAAATTACTAAAAATACTTTAAATGAAACTGAATTAAAGAAAAATTAAAAAGGTGCGGACTATTTTTGAAATAAGCAGTCAAAAAGGCCTAATAAGCTAATAAGGTAAAACTGCTAATTGTGTTTAAATAATTAACTAAGGTAAACCTAAACAAGAAACTAGTCTAGCTCAGATGGTAAGGTGATGGGTGCTTGCTGTTGTGCGTGGGATAACAGGAGGTCGAATCCAGCTTCTGTCATCTTTTTGCACTTATTTTTTTTTTGATTTTTTTCTTTTGCCAACTTAATTTAAGCACTATATGAAGACTTAATTACAAAAACTAAAACTTGGAAAGGCTTGTAAACAAGCTGTTAACAGCTTTTTGGGGGGCAGAAGGACTAAAGTGTTGTTTGGTTAAGGGACTAACTAAAGGAAAAATAGGCAACAATAAGATATAAAAGCTATTAAAAAGCTTGTAAAAAGCTAAACTAGAGTTGCTACCTAATCTACCCTATCTAAAAGCTACAAAGGAACTAAAATAAGCTATAGGATAATACTAACAAGCTAAAAAATGGGTATGCAAGCTGCTACTGTGCTGTTGTGAAAACAGCCCACTAGGGGCTTTTCTAGCTTATTTTTAAGCTAGCTAATCTACTCCTAATGCTAAAAAAAACTATAATCACCTGAAAATGAAACACCAAATAACTAATAAAAGCAACAATGAACCAATTTTGAGCTTACAAAGAGCTTATTGATGGGCTGAAAAAGGAGCAGTTAAGGGATCCTTTGGGGGTTGCTGATGCAGATACAAAAGGGACAGATATGGGCACAACTAGCCTACTATGAGACACATTTGAAGCAAGCTACAAGCACCTACAGGGCAAATGAACTAAAGACAGATAATCATGGATATATAGAGAGCAATAAAAAGCTAATTAAGCAAACTTTGAAACTGTTTTAATCCTAGAAATCTAATGATGAAGATGAGTGTTTGGGACAGCATGGTAAAACTTGTTTCTTTGAAAAACTACTTCTGAAACCAATTTGCATATTAAAAATACTGATTAGACAACTTTAACTAAGCTCACATGAGATTAAATTAACTTAAGCAAACTCTTAAACATCAAAATAGAGACAACTATTTAAGACAGAAAAAAGAATCGAAGACCAATAAACACTGCATAAACTTGAAAACTGGAATTAAAAGCTAAACTAATATTGCATTGAAATTAAAAGTTACAAGAAAAGTAAATGACAGTAAATTAAAATGGTACTAGAACATGAGTTTTTAGACAAGTTTTCTTGATTACAGGTTTGCCTATTTATACTACACTAGACTTGGGTCTTCAACAGCTTCTGTGTGCTAATTTGCTGAGAGAAAAGAGTGTTGGACTGCTTTGTGCTTCTTTGATCTCATCTCAACCATTCATTTCACCTTGGGCACCAAGGGGTGAATCTGAGCCGTCCATATAAGTGTATCCAATGTGGGTTTAGGGGATTGCCAAGGTGGCACATGACCCATGTGGGTTGTGGGGCTTCACTGAGCTTGGGAATCAGGTGAATGAGAGTGACATGGGGGAAGAAGACAAAGGTTGGGTGAAAAGTTTTGGCGGGCAATTGTTTGGGTGAGTTTATGCTTCTGGCTTGATTTTTGATTTGGGTAAAAAGAAAGAAGAGTTTCAAAATTAAGAGGGGGGTCAAGTGGTTAAAAGAAGGGGGTTCAAAGGGGTTTAGTGAAAGGGTTAAAGAAGGGTTAAGGTATAGGTTTAAGTTTAAAAAGGGTTTTTTAAAGATTAGTGTTTTTATTAAAACTTGTATTTTTTTATTTTATTTTATTTTTTTTTTTGAGAAAGAAAATACTTTTAATAAAATTGGTAAAATAAAAATGAGGTTTTAAAAAGTTTTAGATTTTAGCAAAAAGGGTAAAATTGTCATTTAGGTTCGGGAGGAAGGGTAAATTGGAAATTTGGTTTAAGGGTTATGTTTTGAGTCCGATTCCCAAGCTCAGTCCCAAAAAATGAATCCCGGACTCTGAAAAATGAAGAAAATCCACTTTCGGCTCCGTCTTTAAAGCACGCTTTCCAATCCGAGCTCATTTCTGTCCGTTTTCGCCCTGTTTTCGATCCTTTGTACCTGAAATACATAAAACACACTCCGAGGACATTTATAACACATTTTGAGCATATTTGGGTGTTTTTTGGTTGTTTTTGGGGTCTTAGATGGGTAAAAATGATGAGTGAATAAGCACTCATCAGAAGCCTTTCCAATTCTCAAGCCTGAACCTCAACAAAAGCTAATGGATGAAAGCTCTGAGGATACTGAATCATATGAAGAGGTCATCTACTCTGAAACTCCAATCGATGACACTCAAACAGTAGCAAAACCTCCCAGTCCGAAAGCTGATAAAGGTAAAGGCAAAACTCCAGTTGCTGAGCCAGAAGAAGAGGAGAGCTCGGATGAAGAACAACTGGATAAAGACTACAGGAAAAAGGTGAAGAATATCATACTCCAACACGTTGCCAAAGAGTTCGTAAAGGAACAAACTCGAGGCCCCGGAGGGTCAAGTGGTGGTGCACATCTACACCAGTTCTGATGCGGTAATCAACCGATAAGGGAACTGGTACCACCACCCACGATCCACAACAACAACGACTGGAGGACACTATCACCTATGAATTTGAGGAACCAGAAAAGGAAGAGACGGAGAAGATTTCTGATAAAAATACTGAGGTTGCAGCTAAAGAAAAAGCCGATAAAGAAGCTCAAGCTCAAGCAGAGGAAGAAGCCAGGATTAAGGCTGAAGAAATGGCTAAGTCTGGAAAAGATGATGAAGTTGATTATGATGATTTTCTTCTAGACAGCCCAGCACGTTCCAAAGAACAAACTTCTGAGCCACCAAAAGACCCTGATCCCCTCATGTCTCATCATCATCAGACTCGTCTTCTCACTCTTAACCTCCACCATCCAAAGGCACAACCAGATCAACATCCAAGTCAGTGAAGAAACCAACTGACTCTTGGATATCCCGAGCTAAGACAAAGCTTGTCAAAGCTATCAAGCAAGTCAAGAAGAAAGACGTGATCAACAAAAAGCTGAAATAACTTGCTGACAGAATTAACTTTCTTCAAAACGGGATAAACGAGTTGTCGAAAGAAAGGGAGCATATCCAGAAGTTTATCAAAGGAGATTTCCAAAAGGAAATGGAGCAGAAGGCAAGAGAATATACTCACAAGTTTCTTCTCGACAATGTTCCTGGAGTTACAAGGGAGATGTTCACCAGACAGCTCTATCCAAATCTCATGAAATTGGTCAAGAAAACAATGCAATCCACCCCGGTAACAATGACGATCAATCTAATTGAGCCGCAGTTCTCTCGATGCGAGTTGATTTCAAGCTGGTGCACCATTGTCTCAACGACTGCAACTCTCACCTCCGACGAAAGTAAACTACTTGAGGCATTACTGGAATATCAACTCAAGACTTCATGCAAGGAGCAAGCTGAAAGGCCTAAGCGTCTAAGAGACGATGATGATAAGGATAAAGACAAAGATACAGAGCCTAAACGTCCAAAGAAAACTGGTGAATCATCCTCCATGCCACACCACCCTAAAGGACTCCAACTGATAGAAGCTTCCACCAAGTCTGTGCTAATGAAAAACTCGGGACTCTGAGTTACCACCTCAGACAGAGAAAACCGGGTGATCACTTGGTAACTGGTGGGACGATGAAGAGATACCTGAGCCCGAAAACAACCCACCTTCCCACACAACAAAGGAACCAGAGTCCTCATCTAAGCCAAAGAAGAAGAAGAAGAAGACAAAAACAGATGTTGTCTCATGGCTAGACGAAGATGACAACGCTGAATACGAAATGGTTTTCTACACTTGTTGATGCTACTCCCTCACTACCTGAAGGTCAAGAAAAGGTAGATGGTCGAACATTGGAGCATGCTAAGTTACTTCAAGAAAAGTTTCCGGTGAAGAAGATGACAAAAGCAGAGTTGAGACGTATCAAGAATGAAGCTTTTCAACTGCTCAAAGACAGCTCTGAAAGTGCTATTGAAGTTGAATACCATCTTGAAAACATAGCACGAGCCATGTCCAAAAACATCGATTGGCTCAACCCTGAAGCTAACATTGACTTCACACGAAAAGACAAAGCTCCATACTACACAGACTGGACAAGACCTCTACCTACAATTGGCCAACCAGATCAACCAAAGATTCCATTCCGTTATTTCTTCAACAATGACCTGGAATTTCTTCTACATGGTAGCGATGTGTCAACGAAATACGCTACATCACTTACACTTCCGTTCCCGGCAGCTAACTACTCCAACTGCATAGCCATCGAAGAAAAGGCTACTCACACGTTTGCCAACAACGTGGAAAGGTATGACCTTGATGTAATATATGGGATTCACCATTGGCCGGAACGCCGAAGAATCTACTACAAAAGCTTCCAGGTTCAAAAGTCAAAACACGAAGTGTATAGTGATAAACAAATCGTTGCTATTAGGCATGTCTCTCTTGCGTCTAAATGGGACTACACATTTCTCAAAAACATTGTGGTAAAAAGACAAGACGAAGAGGACTACGAATTTTGTGAAGCGGATTTTTCGAGACTGTCGCTGAATGACATTGAAGATATGTATTCCGCTAAGGTGCAAGGGACGAATGCGACACTTCTCCACAATTATCCAACGTGAATACATCAAGTCCCTACTCATCTACATCAGAAGCATTGTCATCCAAGAACGTGTAGAAGACATTCAGCTTGCCGTGGAATCGGATAGCCGTGTTAACCTCACTAAACCACAGCTCGACCTTCCCGACATAAACACACTTCCTCAAGTACACCTCATCAGAAACCATTGGAGTCGTTCTACCGCAGTGAAACTACACCGAAATTACTTAATGGCATGTAGAGAGCTTCATAAGTTTGGGGATCACACTAAAGAACGTCCAGGGATGGTTTAGCTTATTTGTTAAAGGAGATACATGAAGGCATAGGGTCGAAGAAGAGATGGAATTCGAAGGAAAAAAGGGATGTTAAGAGGATCATCACCTGCATCGATGAAAGGTTGTTCGGAAGGGACTAGTTCAGAACGTTGGAAAGTTTTGTAGGTGGTCATCCCAACATTTCTCTCACAGGCTATCAACGTCCAGAACGCATTCCTGGAGTTATTGATGGACTACCGGATTCTCCTGGTAACCCTTGATTTGTTTCATTATCATTACTTGGTTGTGTGATTGTTATTTAATAATGGCTTGTGCACACATAACAGTGTACAACCCATTCTTGTAATGAAAGGACCCTGTGGTACGCTTCAGTGCCACAATCCTTATAAAAGGAGCGAAAGCTTCTTATCTTTGAGTAAAACAAATCAAAACTTTCATTTTCAAAGTTTTTCTCAAAAGAACAAGTACTTCCCCTTATGATTTTTCAAAACCTCAAAAGTTTATATCACTTTTTGAGGGGGAGTATTTGTCAACCAAAAACTTTGTTCACAAAAAATGTTCTTCGTGGTAATCTTCCCACAACACTCGAAATGGTCATATTCGATATCAATAATTCATCAAAAATAACATTTTATATGCCATTTTTGAGGGGGAGAAAAATTTTATGTGATAAGAAATATGTTGTAACTTGCAAGAGAATCATCGTGTGAATAAACTTAACCAACGAATTGATGAACTCTGAAAAGTTAGTAAATCGAAAAGAGTTGTCCCGGACGGGTAATAATTTCAAGCTAGTTCGCTAGTGATGTAAACGTGTCTCGCAAAGGACTTGTCCGAGTAGAATGTACCATTCGAGAAACTCTTGGTAGACATGAACTTTGACGGGTTTGACAACCTTTCGAGGTTGTCCACACCTTTAAGGTAGTTATTAGAGCTAGTTGTCACCTAAAAGCTGACAATGTATCTCTTTAACTATGCAACGTAACTGTGTCTCGCGGGGGATTGTCTATTATGAGTTGATCAATTCAAAAGTGCGCGCTCTTCTCTTACCGTGCAGATTTCAGTCAAAAATCTTAAGAACGAGTGGAGGGGGAGTAATTATGCAAAATCTTAAAACTCTCAAACAATGGTATTAAATGCTTTTATTCATAACCACTGTGAGAGATTTTCATGAAAATGGTTTTATGGCAACATAGGTTAGTCATGGAGTTATAAGGTGACTAAGGTTAGGAATAACCGTCCTATGATCCGCCAGAGCCGGAGGGATCTACCCAAGGACACCACCAATAGTTAGAGTTAGAAGTCCTTAGGTATGATTATAAAAAGGAGAAAATGAGAATCGGAGAAAGAAGGAGTTGAAGATTTAAAAGGAAATGCAAAGAAAAGGGTGAAAAGAAATAGCCCTCTAGATTATTTAACTTAGGGCAGACACCGGGTTCAATTCATATGCTACTGGTTGTCACTAGATGACACCGGTATTGAAGATCAAAGTCGTCATGGACCCAGGGACGCATGCACTAAACCTTCTTAGCCATTCAAGTTTCTCTCAATAGAAGCTTGTTTCATTCTCACAGGGAACCCTACATAAACTATCGGCTTTCTCTTAGAGATTGCTGGTATTGAAACAAGGAGACCCTCTCCCTAGTCTCCACTCAGGAAAACCAAAGCGCACTATTGAGTCTAGAGCCACAAGATTCATCAAAAGATCTCTTAGGTACACTTGACAATTCATCGCTTGTCGTTCAACAATAGGGATGCAAGTGATACATTATCGAGTCATTCACAGATCTTAGCAATCTGTTGAGAACATTTATGAGAGTTTCACAATTGTGATCCTCAGATTGAATGAAAACCTCTGCTAGAGGTCAACATCAAAAGCCCTGACAGCAGGTCACTTCGGTAACTCCCCGTGGATTACGCTTAGTGTGTCTCAAACGGTCTATAGTCGTGGGGTGATGCTTCGGTGTACCTCAGCGACTCATCTGAACTGTAGGTGTATTCGGTACATCGCGTTATCTCACTTGTGGGGACTCCGTCAGAACAACCTTGTGAGAATTAGAGTTGTGTTTTCACACTATACCGGTAACACTCCGAAGTTCAAACTTGTAAAGTGCTGGATTCTTTCTAACCCATGTTTTATGTTTTCTCTTATGGATGCTCGGAGGAGAGAAAGAGATCGCAGATTCTCCACATCCTCATGCCAACTACATCATCAAAGAAGTTCTCTCATATTCATAGGCAACACAAAGTCATAATGATTCTTCATCAACAAAGAATCTACAAAGTTTAAAGACTAAAAGAACTTCATCAAAGCTGAAATCCAACGTTAAAGAGCGTGTGAGCATGTTGGAGAAAGACGTGGAGACGCTGGAGCAACGAAGCATACCTAACACGGATAACCTCAACATACTATCACTTTCACCACAAAGAACAAAGAACTAAAGAACAAAGAAATCAAAAGACGTCAAAGCAGAATACTTCAAAAGATACAAGATCCCTACACTAGGGAGATTGTTCAAATTAAGGCACCTCTTCTCATAAGAAAGAAGATTGTTAGAAGACGTCAAAGCTACTATTACATCAGCACCTACAAATTTTAGCACTCTTTCATTCATCACCAACACTTATGGGGAGATTGTTAGAATCACTCCTAAACTAGATTACAAGTGTTAGTGATTAATATGTAATAGTTAGCTTAATTAGGCCTTTATGTTTGTTATTAAGCTAAGGCTTGTGTAGAAGGCCCATGAGCCTTGGCCCAAGCCCATAAGAAGGAAGGCTAGTAGTGTTGCCTTAGCTCCTTGCCCTATAAATAATCCTTGTAAACCCTCACTTGAGGGTTGGTTGTTCAATTCATTTCATTTTCTACGCATAAACGTGTCACACTCATACGCATTGTGTCTTGTCTTGTTCAACCGATCATCTTATCTTTCTTTCTTACATATTGAGGCTTGTGTTATAAACATGGTGACCTAACACTAAGGCATATACTTCATGGCATGCATAAGGACTTATCATAGAGTCGCGGTGACGACGCTTCTCACATGGATTTTATGCACTTTAAAACATCGTTTGGATTGTAACAAACTTATTCCGCAAAATGTTGACTACCTTTTTGGGACCTATCTTTTGTAAACTCTGAATGCTTTATTATATCAAACGATGTGCTTTTAAAACAACACTTTAGGTCGTTCAATATAACTGTAACTGTGATGCTATGGCAGTCATCCCCCAGAATTCCATTCGCCGCAAAACAGGTATTTTTGGGGTGTGACAGATTGGTATCAGAGCAAGAGTTATAGAGAACTAGGTTGTATCATTGACCCTAGACTATAACTACATCATCATAGCATCTCATCATTTCATCATAAGTGCATATTCACTATACATGCGCTTTTATACGCACATTATGCGGGTTATTTACTTTCATTTCAAATCGATTGTCACATTGATGTCTTCAAGATACCCATCCCATCATACTCACATCAGACTCTGACATGGAGGATACCTTGTCATTCCCTATTATAGTTTTAACATCAGTTGACTCAGCACCGGTAACATCAGATGCTGAGACTGAACCCTTTTAGGAGGACAAAGTTACACCTACACCACCATTGTCACCATCGATTCATCGTTGGAACAGGGCAGTTCCTATCATTCTGTCAGAATAGATCATACCATTTGGTAGGACTTATAGGCTTAGTCCTAATGGACCTATTAGGATGCTTAATGCAAGGAAGAGAGTACATTCTCTTACCCTCACTCTTAGATCACCCGCTACTCATGTAATACAACCACCATCAGCTACTCATACCACTATTAGTCGTCCAATAGTGCATACTCTAGCTTTACCTCTGAAATGTCGCGAGACAACATGAACGAGGGTAGTATTTTATTCACCATCATCTCCTAAATCACCACTAGGATTTCCATCATCATCATTTTCATCATCATTATAATCTAGAGCACCATTCGTACCATCACATCTCATAGACACTACTCATACATCTGACTTGCAGCTTGGGAAGCGTGCATAATTTGACACACCATTACCATCTATCACTAAGACTATAGACACTACACCATCTTGCTAGACAGCCTACTGCTCCTACATTTGAGACATGATTAGACCATCAACAGGAACAGATAATAAGTACCTTTCTATCTAATGTAATATTTATCATTTATTATCTCCACGATAAACACAACCTTCGTTTATTTCATTCCTTATTCCAATTGCCCAATTTTTTTCAATCATTTCACAACAATATACCGCTATCTTACTAGGGATTGGACCAACTTTATTCTTGACCAATTAGGAGACTATTACCATTCTATGAGGTTTTCCCATGTATCCTACAAACCATTCTACAAATCTTATTTCAAGCTATTTTACCACCATCTTAGGAAAATTGTTTCACAAAGTTCTAAAACAAGCTGTTTTGTTACCACCCTATAAATTGATTTTCAGTCATTCTATCAACTATTTACTACCATTACGCGAAACGATTTTCATGTTACTGTGAAAAATTGTTTGAACCATTATCTTACAAAACAAAACGTTGAATACCATCTAAAACTTCGGAGAAACATAATACCATTTCAACAAAACCAAGCATCACATTATTTGTCCTCGATTATACATAGCCTGATCACCTATGTATAATTCAGGAAGGATTATGTCATGAAAGAAACAAGCATCATTTCAAACTTCCTAAAACAATATTCATTCAAAATCAAAGCTTTGTAATTAGATAAATTGTTCATAAACATTTCTTTTGATAACACACTATAGATACCTACGCCATTCATCACTCACTTAACCGATAAGTTGAAATTTTACCAGTGACCTTTTTAGGAAAGACTTTATATACCATCTACGAGGAGGATTCCTCGATACAAGAAAACAATGAAAGGTTTCAAAACTACCAACAAGGACTAGAAGTAGATAGTAAGATGTTTCAAAACTCAAAAGAAATTTGAAGACATCACAAGACAATCTGAACCACTATCTTTGAACTAGAAGCCAAATTATATCATTTCAAGAGTACTAGCTAGACCGAGTTACAAGATTTAGTACAAGGCGAATACATACTAAGCAACACTGTAGAAATAAACTAAGTCTTCTAACCAAGACTACAGAACATTCCCTTAAACATGGCCTCAGCAATATGTAAACTTCCCTACAATGAGTTTCCCTCAAAGGATAAATGAGTTAAATTAAGGTTATCGATATAAACTTTCCCTAAGGCATTGTGTTCTCTAGAAATTCCAGATAACCTCATTTCCATATCAAGAGATGCAACAGGTCTATGGTTGAGGTATCAATCACCTATTTACGGGCCAAAATCAGGAAAGCCCAACTCACTAGTCCATAATTTATTTCATTAAACAACAAAGAAATCATGCAGATCAAGAATCAGTTTCAAGCGACAACAAATAGATAGGAAGGTACTTCGATATACGACGTAAATAATTGGAAATGTGTTCCATATGTCACAAACCATTAGAATTTCAAGTTGGCAACATAGTTATGTTGAAAGTCTCGCCTTGGAAAGGCGTGGTACGATTCAGAAAACGCGGGAAGACCAGATGCGACTCAAATATCCTCACCTTTTCACAAATAGTACCGTAGAAACCAACATGAACTGAATTCAGGGACTGAATTCCTTTTTGGGTGGGCGAATGTGACAAATCGTAATTTCAGGTCATTTAACAAACTTTGAAAATTTTACTATTCATCTCGGGAAATTTCTATTCACTAATTACTATTCATCATTTTTGAAGTCGGTTTGAGACTTTGAGAGGTTATTTCAAAAATTTACTATTCACGAAACACTATTCATTCCGGAGAAAAATCACTATTCATGATTCACTATTCATCACTTTCGTAAACTAGGTTTACGAGTATCAAATACGCGTAACCTTGAGGGTTAAGCTGCGTATTCATGGAACATCATTGAGAACACTTCATATAGACTAGAGTTAGTCTACATATCATCAGTAACATCATTTTCACATTAGTTTATGCATGGGTTTGCATATTCCATTAACGTTTATTTATTTATTAAATAAATCCTATCACACGATCTTTTATTTTGAATAATTGAACCGACACTTTCAACAATTATTCGAATATATTTTTATACTCATTTTAAGACTATAAAAAAACTATATTATAAGTTTACCCGATGATTTGATTTATTGTATATATATTGTTATATATATATATATATATATATATATATATATATATATATATATATATATATATATATTTACGACGGTTTTCGTAAATTCAATTCGATAAATATTTATTCACTCAATACTTGCGAGAAATATATTTTTATAATTTGTATGACTTCGATATATTTTATTTTGTTCCGTTAAAATCGATTTCTAGCTAACGCTACACTTAATAATTATTTATATGTACCAAATACTCAATATACATAACATTTTATACATTTAATCCACAAAATACATTAAACCCTTTACCCATCTAGCCCTTGCCGACCCCCCCCCCCTAGTCATCATTTTATGAAATATCTTGAGTAGATAAATGAACACATACTCCTTTTATGACTAGGCATTGTATATACTAGATATTTACAAAATAAACCACATACTTTACATACAAAAAGGTGTAAAATAAACTAGAAAACCTTCATCCCTTTTGATGATCGACCAATCAAGATCAAAAAGAGAAACCATTGATTTTTTCAAGCTTCAAGTGTTAACCAAGTTCATTTAGTAATCCATTTCAAGGTTTTGAAATAAAAACCTAAAGATTAATTAAGTTTCTAGTTCCAAAAACCTCTTCATCACTCAAGTAAGCTTCTAATGATTTTTCCTAATCTTTCATAGTCTTATTTGATGTATTTTTATGATCTAGTAAGAAAGTCATGCAAATATACTATGATCCATACCACTTTTACATATTCTTAGTACTTAATATGAGTTTCAATTATCCTATTGGTATTCATTTGAAACCTATCTTCGTTGATGAAGTTTAGAAACCCATGACACCCTAAGAAGGTATATGGTAGGTTTATAATACTTTTGGTGTTGATTGGAAGAGTTTAGAACAAGTATTACACTAGAGAAATCGTTTTCGACGAAATATATATAAGGGCTGTCCAATTTTGTGAAATCTGGAAATATCAGTGGGTCAGGGGATATTTTGGTTTACATTTTCAGAAAATAGATTTAAAAACGAAACCGTGGTCGCTTGAACGGGTTAAAACGGGTTTATAACGAAGAAGTTACGCTATTTTCAAGTTTAACGACGAAAACTATTTTTCTGAAAATATACTTGCTGTCAAGGGTTTTTCAAAGGTCAAAAACGAGTTGTAAACCTAAACTAGAAGAGTCGACTTATCAAAAATATATTAATACATACTATCACGATTCTGAGGATATATAGAACATAGAAAACGGACCTATAACGCTAAAGATATACATATTTGAAATACGACGATCACAACTATTTTCTTCAGCACTAACACTTAAATTTTTTCTAAGTGTCAAAAGGTCGCGCGGATGACCATGTTTGAAGCGTTTTCTCATCGATAGAGTCAGTTTGAGAAAATAATATCTCCAAGAAAAAGGTAGTTTACCTGCCTATTTTTTAAAATGTCCAGCCGCTCGTCAAACGGCATTTTATAGAAAGTAACTTATGACCTCTCAAAAACTTCACGAAAACTGCCTAGAAACTGCATTTTTAGCCCGACTACCTCACTTCACCATCATTTTTATCTAGGATCGAGACTCGTATGGACAAAAGTTCAGTGTTACGACTTTTAGATAATGTTACAAGCTTTCTAAAACCATTGGGTTTATTTCCTAAGACTCGATATTTACCGATTTACGACAAGCTTTCCGAGGCTACTTAGTCATTTTCACGAATTACCAAAGTACATTGTTTTACTACGAAAAACTATATTTTCTTGATTTATCACTTAACGACTATCATAAGATGTTGTTTCAACGTAAATACTTGTAAAGTATTTTATAACTTGACAAGATGTTATAAACATATATTTCGATGATAAACTCTATTCTAAAAAATGCACAAGTGGTATAGATTACACGCGAACTTGCATGTACGATATGTATTCATGATTTATATTAGATCATATCATTCATAATAGGTTGCAGTTAGAGATTGCGCCTCATTTCAGTGTATCCACTTTTGCCATCATAATCATTGTATCAAGTGAGTTTTCATAGCCCCGTCTTTCAAGTTTATACTTTATTTCAAACCTACGGGGGAGAATACATTGCACATCATTTTATTACGAGCCCAAGTATATCAAATTCATTACATTGCTTAAGTTACCTCATTGCCAATTGAATGTCCCCATATCATAATCATGAACCGTTAATTACGGAGTAAGCGAGGGTGAGTGAATAGATCTATTAAGGGTGACTCCTCCATCCGGGTTGGTGGATTCCAACTGGTCAAATGGATGCATTTCATTTAATATCAGAATTTGAGTTGTTTGGCAAACATGTTGGGGCCAACATCATGATCGTTAGCTGCGTGTCATGTGCTTATAGTAATTGTATCATTTTATGTGACATATTTGTCATACATGACTTATACTTGTGGTGGTCGTATAAAAACATTTACATAAACTCTATGAACTCACTCAACCTTTGGGTTGACACTTTTAGCAATGTATTTTCAGGTATCTAAGGCATATACTTCATGGCATGCATAAGGACTTATCATAGAGTCGTGGTGATGACGCTTCTCACATGGATTTTATGCACTTAAAAACATCGTTTGGATTGTAACAAACTTATTTCCGCAAATGTTGACTACCTTTTTGGGACCTATCTTTTGTAAACTCTGAATGTTTTATTATATCAAACGATGTGCTTTTCAAACGTCACTTTAGGTTGTTCAATATAACTGTAACTGTGATGCTATGGCAGTCATCCCCCAGGAATTCCATTCCGCTGCAAAACAGGAATTTTGGGGGTGTGACAAGTGGTTTTCTTCTTCTACGCGTGGTTACATTGAACTAACCGTGGTTTCCACACTTAGTGTATTCTTCTCAGTGGAACATAAAACCAAACAATCCTCCCCTAAACTTGATATATTCAAATAGAATTTTCAAGTTTCCTTTAAGCTCAAATCATCTATCTTGGAGGATGTATCCAAACACTTAACAATTTTAAGAATTTGCTCATACTTTAGCAACAAACTGTAAGCTTGATCATCATAGGGCTTCAGCATCTTTAAACCACCAGGCTTGATCATCTGAGTAATAACTCCTGGATATTTATTAAACTGAGGATAATCACCTTCTACAAGCATATGAATAATTTCTCTAGAAACAGTCAAAACATGAACTCCACAAGACTGATATAGAAACCATCTTGTAACATTGCCATTGTAGAGTCCTTTCCACTCAGATTCATCATGAGTAGGTTCAAACAAAATCTTCAAATTATGATACACCATTCCCTCATGAAGATCATCTGGACATACAGCACCAAACTTATCCTTGTAAAGCTTCCAAAGATTCATCAAATCATCTCTATCTAGATATTGAAGCATTTGAGAAAATTTATCAAACTCAGAGACTTCATTATTAGCTCTTTGAATTTTCCAACATCCTTCACTTCCATTAAGCCCAAATGTATAGGAGATAATTTGTTGATCAGCTGCACTAGGTACTGTATCATTAACTTCTGAATCTTTCTCATAATTCTCTTTCAATTTCTTAGATCTAGATGTTTCCTGATTCTTAGACTTTCTCTTCTGTCTACTTTTAATCCATTCTTCTTCTCTTTTTGAATTCATGGGATTGAAGTCATCATTTATCCTCATACATCTCAAATAAATTTCTTCAATTCTTTCATACGAACAATTTCTCAAATTTTCACTAATATGCATACCCATGTTCTTGATAATCTTCATCATAACATTTCTCATTTCACTCTTGGTAGGAGGTTTTCTTCTTTTAGCTTGATTTTGCTCCTTTCTTATCTTTTTGCCCATTCACCCAACACTTTACACCTTTCATCAATAGATAACTGGGCCCATTCTTGTGTAGTACACTCATCCTTTATCCCATCACAAGCTTGAAGATAAAATTTTCTATCATTACATTCTGCTAACCATTTCTGAGTAGCTTCTTCCTCTTCTTGCTTTTCTTTCTCTGCAGCTGCTTCTTCTTCAGCTTGCAATCTTCTTGTAAACTCTTCATCATAAGCAATTTGTTCTTTTCTACTCTTAAACTTCAACACTGGCTCATCAATACTTTTTCCCTTTCCAATGTCTGGTAAAACTTCCTTAGTTTTCAAAGGCTCACCAATAGTCAAACTTTTACTTAAGGGTTTAGGTGTTATGATTGGTGCAGAAATTTTACTCAAGTTTACCAAGGTACCAGCAACCTCCTTCTCTACTTCTTTAGTAATGGGTTGAGATATAGTAGTGGTTGTGACTATAGTGGATATAGTAACTACAGCTATGGGTGTATTTAAAGTAGCAGTGGTTACCTTAGATGAAGTTGCAGTAGTGGTTTCAGTTACACTATACGTGGTTACAGCAACACTGGCAGTGGTTGTGTCCTGCACCACCTCCTTCTCCTTGACTTCTGCTACACTCCTCACAATTTCAAGTACTGCTTCATTCCCATCTTTATCAGATACCACATAAGCAGCTCCTTGATCTCCACTATCCACATCCTCATCAATATTCACAGCCTCCCCTTGATCCATGCTATCCATCCTCCCCTTTTTGGATACAACCTCCAAATCCACATCTTTTGAAGATAGCACCCTTTTTCTCAGATTTCTAACCTTCTTTACAGCAGCAACCCCAGGTCTCTTAACTCTTTCCAAAACAAAAAACTCTGTGCTTCAAATGTCTGATCTCTCTGCCTTGAAATACAGCAAGGTCTTGAAGACTTGAGATTGTACCCTCCAACTTGGTACATTTATCCGTCAATTCTTTTAAGTGTTCAAGAATATCCTCCCCACTTCGACCTGTGTTAACTGGTTCGAGAGGTGGTTCATTGGAAAAGTCATCATGTACCTGTGTAGGATCTGTCAATTCAATAGTATGTTCCAAAATATCCTCATCACTTCGAGCTGTGTTAACTGCTCCGAGAGGTGAATCCTTGGATAAAGAAAACATAGTATTAGACCTAGTCTTGTCACCTATGCACCCTATATCAGCCAGTTGGCTAGGGATTCCTTCACTTGTGTTGAGTTCAAAAGAACTCTCCATAGTAGGAGTTGCCAGTGGTTGGGTCTTATCAATGGTTTCACTGTCCTGTTCAGCACCAAGGCTTGAACCAATAGTGAAAGCCCTTCCACTCTTGTCACCTCCACTTCTTGTGACAGCCTCATGAACTACACCACTAGCACCAGCCTGAGGTAGCATGGTGCCCTTATTTCTCCTCCTAGTACACAAAATTGGTGGGGGTTCAGAAGGTGAAGGTTCAGACGCTCAGCAGTGGGTTCAATATGGGTAGCAGGGGATTCATGGGAGATAGCAGTGGGTTCAGTGATGGTTGCAATTTTAGATGGAAATTCATCAAAACCAGTTGTTTTATTACTCATACACATCAACAAAATATGAATTAGAAACTTCCACTGTGGTGAAAACATACCCTTATGAAATTTGATTTTACCTTCATTCCTTTCATAACCTAACCTCTCTAATCCTTCAAAAATATCAGCCTCAGAAAAATTAACCACCCCATTAGCATCTCTAAACTTCAATACATCTCTTATAATCTCCTCTGTAACCAGAATCTCATTCTCATCTACAACTGTCCTAAAAACCTCCAAGCCATCCCTTTCCAATCTCACATTCCAAAATTGATGAACATATGTTTTTAGAATAGTTGGTGCAACTGTTAAAGCATAATGAATGGGACTATGGTTAAGGAAGTCAATAATTTCATGAAAACCTTCAGATTGACGATTCTTGATTAGGTATGCTACTAGGTTATGGGTTTTCGAATACAGAGTCGGCATTGTGATTGGGCAGGGAAGATGATGTTGATTGTGAATTATGTAGTGAAAAGTGGTAAGGTTTTGTGATTAGCGCCAATTTTGGAAGGGATTTGAAGATCAATTAAATGAGCTGGCAGTGATTTGGGGAAATAAATACGGTTTCTTCAAAGTTACAAACAGGCCCCTCAAGTATCCATTTGCAGCAATACACTGTCCGTGGGTTGAAAACCACTAGCAGTGGTTTGAAATGCACTATCAGTGGATACAACAATCACTTGTCCAACCTTTGACAAATAACAATCAAATCCAAGCCAAAAATAAGAGAATCAGCCAAAAGTATGAAGGATTACAAAAGAAATGTTTTTTTCTTTTTTTTCTTTTTTAAAAACAGCAACAGCTCCTAAAAGCTCCAAAGTATACAAATATCCTTCATACCTGCACATCAAACACAAACCAAAAACCAAACACTAGAAAGATGGTTAAGATTAGCAGTGGTTAGAATAAAACAAAGAGTGGGTTGAAAATCTCTATTTATAGTGGTTAGCAAAAAAAATGCTAAATTCCCAGTCAATATAGTCAACGCCAAGTCACTGAATATTCTACCAAAGTCAAAAGCCTTTATTTACTCCTCAACCACTCACACCTTCCCCATATTAATTTCCTGATTTCATCTTAACTCTATTTAAGGACCTATAACTCACAAACCACCCATATCACACATACCCCAAAAAGTTTCTCTCTAAAAAACTTTGTCAAAACACTTTTCACCAAAAAACACCATGAGTCATTCAAAACCAATCAATCTTTCAACTGACAGCTCCTCATCCGATAGTGTTTGGGATGAGTTTTTTAGGAATAACCCAGGTAGGGTTGAGCCAGAGGTGTCATCAAAGAAACGAACTCACTCAGGTTCTGCTAAAGGTGGTTGGAACAACTACTTTCCACCAATGAACACAGGTCTCTCAAACCCTTTAGCTGCTGGTCCTTCATCTCTCCAACCAATGCCACAGGATGCTATTATCAAGGAAGACAGCTCAGACATAAGTTCCTATGTGTCTCCTTATGAAAGTACAGATGAGGAAACATCTTCAAGAGTCCTAGTTGTGCCTCCCCTTGCTACAGTAATCCCTCCAGAAGAGCTGCAAGCACCACCTTCTCAAGCATTGTTGATTGCACCACCACCAGAGGGTCCTTCATCATCATCACTACCCATTAGAGGAAAGGTGATTGGGCTAGCATGCCCTAAAGTGTGGAGGGTGATTGAAGGTCGAAGGGCACCTAAAGTGATGCCTGAGTGGGCCTTGGCTAAGAAGCCTTAGGTGGTAGGGGGTTAGTTGTGAAGCTTGTGTCCTGGTAGTTTGTATCCATGGTTGTAACCTCTGCATCTCTGAATGCAGTTATAAAATATGAATAATAGAACCATGTCTTTTCTTTTAAGTCCCTTGCAT
Organism: Chrysanthemum makinoi; assembly: GCA_910596185.1. Classification (NCBI taxonomy): domain Eukaryota; kingdom Viridiplantae; phylum Streptophyta; class Magnoliopsida; order Asterales; family Asteraceae; genus Chrysanthemum; species Chrysanthemum makinoi. The sequence continues at coordinate 73,933,467 of OU343220.1, forward strand.
CATTCTAATTGTGATTTGATTCCATTTCTCTACAAAATAGTTTATGGGAACACAAAGAAACAAGCAGTGGTTTGAACATAACTAACAGTGGTTAGAACAAAAGTAGCAATACTAAGATCAACAAATAACAATACATGATTTTTACAAACTTTTACAAAACAATTTGATATTTAGAGATTAATCATTCCAATACTAACTACAAGGTACTGAAACCTCCCCACATCAAAAGCTTTAGTGAGAAGATCAGCAACATTGAAATAAATATGGATTTTGACCATTTGAATCAACCTTTTCTCATTACAATCTCTAATAAAATGATGCCTTATCTCAATATGTTTAGTTCTAGAATGTAAAACAGAATTTTTAATGATGCATATTGTACTGTTATTGTCAATATAAATCTTAGTATGCATAAAATTGTACCCAAAGTCTAGCAATTGATTCTGAATCCAAAGCACTTGACCACAACAACTAGCAGCAGCCGCATACTCACCTTCAGTTGTAGAATTGGCCACTATTGTTTGCTTTTTACACTGTCATGAGATCAACCTGCTTCCCAAAAACTGACATCCATCAGTAGTAGACTTCCTATCCAAACTAGCTCCAGCATAATCACTGTCTGTATAGGCCACCAAATCAAAAGCTGAATCCTTAGAATACCATAGGCCCAATTTAGGATGACCTTTAAGGTATCTAAAAATTCTCTTAACATCATTCATGTGTGTTGTGTTGGGTGTGAATTGAAATCTTGCACACACACATACTGAGAACATTATATCTGCCCTAGATGCAGTGAGATACATCAAAGATCCAATCATGGACCTATACAACTTCAAATCAACTTTGGGACTTCCATCATCTGGTAGCAGTGGTTTTTGAGTCTCCATTTGTGTACTAGCACTCTTCACATCCTGAAACCCAAACTTCTTCAAAACATATGCTACATACTTGTCTTGACTGATGAAAATGCAATCAGTCTTTTGTTGAACCTGTAGCCCCAAAAAGAAAGTGAGTTCACCCATAGAACTCATTTGAAACTTATCATGCATAAGTTTCTCAAAATCTCTGCACAGCTCCTTATTTGTTGAGCCAAAGATGATGTCATCTACATAGACCTGAACTAGTAAAATATCATCCTTGTGCTTCCTAATGAACAAAGTCTTATCAATCAACCCTCTTTTGAAGCCATTGTCCATCAAATAAGTAGAAAGGCACTCATACCATGCCCTAGGAGCTTGATGCAACCCATACATAGCCTTCTTCACCCTATAGACCTATCAGGATGATCAGGATCTTCAAAACCAGAAGGTTGACAAACATAAACCTCCTCATCAATTGTGCCATATAGAAAGGCACTCTTTACATCCATTTGGAATACCACAAAATTTTTGAATGAAGCATATGCCAAGAACAGTCTAATAGCCTCTATTCTCGCAACAGGTGCAAATACTTCATCATAATCCATACCTTCAGTTTGTGTGTATCCCTGAGCAACCAACCTTGATTTATTTCTTACCACTATACCTCTTTCATCCCTTTTGTTTCTAAACACCCATTTAATCCCAATAGCCCTTTTTCCATTAGGATGATCAACCAATGTCCACACTTCTTGAAGCTTAAACTGCAATAGCTCCTCTTGCATTGATTTAACCCATCCTTCTTCTGATAAAGCTTCTTCAACTCTCTTGGGCTCCTTTTGAGACAGAAAGCAAGCAAACAAGCAATTTTGAAAATCTTTATGGCTATTCCTTTTGTGAAGTGATTTGGCAAAGAAACCTTGTTCAGGAAAGGTTTTATTGCTCAAAGCTCTGCTTCTTGTTTGAACTGGAGTATTCAGATCTCCAAGAATTTTCTTTGGGATTCTTATAAACTCTTGTAGTAGGAATTGGACTCTCTGTGATGACTGTTTCTAAATTTGTAAAATCTGCATCATTGAAATAGTCATCCAGATTTTCATCATCGGTTGGAGTATCCCTTTCTTCTAAATCAGGCATGTCTGGATCAGTGGGATACCCATCATCATCAATAAGTGGCTTAGCAGTGGGTCCAAAGAAAGTACTTTCATCTAAGTTTGCAGCAGGAGGTACAAATGAACTATCAGTGGTAGAAGATGGCTTAGCCGTGCTTTCATTTGGCTTAGCCGTGCTTTTAGAATGCTTTCTCTTATTTTCAAACACTGAGTTGTCATTCAACAACTCTTCCTTATCTTGATGATGATCGTGTTTGCTTCCAGAATCCAATACATCAGCACTTGTGGGACTCTGCTTTTCAATAATGGGTGAGACAGAACCAGCTTTCCACTTTTCAACTAAATAGAACTCTTTTGGAGAATCAGCTTCCTTTTAGGCTTGTCAACCTCACTGACAATGGTTATTTCCTTACCATCATCACCCTTTTTAGGAAGAGTATCACCATTGTCAACAACATCCCAGATGGTGTAATCAATCATACGAATGTATTTCCTCATTCGCATTCTCCATACCTGATACTCACCCTGCTTGAGCATGGGCACCTTTGATGCAGTAACCATGTGAGTTTCGTCAGACATCTTGACTTACTTGAATTAAGCTTAACTAGACTTCTTCTTGGTTTCAGTTTCTAGATCACAAGCTCTGATACCACTTGTTGATCCCAGTTCAGCAAACGATCCTTATAGAAACTGACTTAACAATTACTTATTAAATATCACGCGGAATATAATACTTAATCTTAAGAAGAAGAACAGTAATAACACTTAAACACCTCAATTATATTAATAACGAATACTCTAACCAGTATTAGGGTTTTACAACCTTGAAGTGTATCGACCTTAGATATAGCAAAACACACGTATATCTAATCTAACCTAGGACCTCCTTTTATAGGCTAAGGAGTCCTTTACAATATACAAAACTTATTCTACAAGATAAATATCTTTTCCATACTTATCTAATACAAAACATTAAACCGACTTACTAACTAGCAGTGGTTACAATCACACTATCCATGGTTACACACTTCTACTAGCCGTGGTTTAACTCTGCAGTGGTTTCCTTCTTCTACCCGTGGTTACATTCAACTAACCGTGGTTTCCACACTTAGTGTATTCTTCTCAGTGGAACATAAAATCCAACAGATCCCATCTAATTGGATAGAGTGTTGTCCTGATAATCTTGACCAAGAAGATTGGGAAGATATTTTGAAGTCTTGAATGAAACCAGAGTGGCAGAAACGTTCAAAAGTAGGAGCAGAAAATGGGAAGAAAGTGCCTGGGGTTGAAAGTGGTGCAAGCTCATATGTGAGACACACTGGAGGTTCTACCAAATTCAGGATACATCATAAGAATATGGTATGTACATGTAATTTTTTAATGGTGGATGGGGTGGGTATGTGCTACCTGTAGCTGCTAGTCCTAATACAATATATTTTGTTATTACAGTCCATTATACAAAGTAGGAGCTGAAAATAGGGTTAGGTTATGGGTCACTTTTAAAAATTCAAACCCGGCTAAACTCCAAATGATAAACTCGATAACCCTTTAACCCGGACCGGTAACAATCCTAGTATGTACCACAATCTGTTGGACATAACCTTAGTAGCATATGCCACTAGATTTATTTTTTTGACTATATGAATCAAGCCTTCTATTTATCTATCAGTTCACTTTTTCTTACTTGATATTCTTTTAAAGTTATGTACATCAACACTAATTGTTATTTTTGTGGATGGATGAAACAGTAATAGACCCAACGAAAATTTAACTTTTTGAAAGGGTGCATAAACTAAAGAAAGGTAAAGGTGAATGGTGTGATGCAAGGGTACAAAACGTTCATGTTAAGTATCATGACGTAGTCAAAGAAAAGAATACATATGAAGTTGAGATAATTGATGAAGGGATTGCGACTGATGCCAATGCACTTCCAGGTCCTCCTCCATTCGATGCTGAGGCTTGGGCAAATGCGACTGGTGATCCACAAAAATCTGTTTATGGATTTGGGCTTACCGAAGAAGCTGAAAACATAAAAAAAGCAAGTAAAACCATATTCCACCAAGCAATCTACTTTTGATGCATCCACTTCATCCAACGATGAAAGCAACAATGAATCTGAAATCACTGAATTGAAGAGGGAAAATGCTAGCCTTAAAGCTAGCGTTGAGCAGATCATGAAGACATTAAACATGCAACAAGTTAACTTGCCTTCTAACGAGTAATTATCTGAGTCATCCAGTTAACCCATTTTTTGGTATTCATTATTAAACATTATGGTAGCTTATTTTTTAATCTTTTCGTTAATTTCTAACTGTAGCTACCTATATTTGATGGGTTATCTTGTGTTAGAATTTAGAAATTCCTGTAGTTAAAGAGTCGGTCACCTCAAGTATATGTATTCGTTAGAAAGCTTGTAGTCATAGTCATGTAATGTTAGTAAGTAGTTTGTTAAGTAACACCTTGGAGGACGGACGGGTCTTTACCCACTGTATGCCTGATCCACAGCCCGTAGGAGGCGTGTCTTGTAAGAAACTATAAATACCCTCTACCTCCCAAGGTAGAGGGTTGGAGCTTTCAATATCATTTTTTTTGTTTCACCAAGTTCCCAACTCTCTTCCACTTTCTCTCTCTAAAACCCTATATCATACACCCATATTCAATATGTGTTGATGTGTTTATGAAATCCAATATGTCACAAATGGTATCAAGAGCCATGGTTTGATCATTCATCTTTCATGTTCTTGAATTTCTAGTGGTTTTCATAAGGTTTTTGGGTTTGAATGAGTTTAGAGTAGTTTGTATCATTTGGATAATTTCATGTAATGTTAGTAAGCAGTTTGTTAAGGTTTTTGGATTTTGATAGTACTTTTGTGTTTAGAATCATTATAAGTGTTTAGGTTTTGATTTGGAAGGCTTTAATCAGTGTGGTTGGGTTGTTTTTTCCCGGAAGCGATTTGTGTCTCGGACTAGTTTTCTTGTAAGTGATTTGTCCCAGTGTTTAAGCGATTTGTCTCTCGAGAGATTGCTTATTGAAGCGATTTGTCTGTTTTTGAGAAGCGATTTGTGCACTAAGCGACTTGTCTATTGAGACAAAAGGACAAAAAGGACGAAGTAGTGGATGTACTTGTGTACTAAGCGATTTGTTTGTCTAGCGATTTGTCCGTTTAGCGATTTGTCTGTCTAGCAATTTGTCTGTTTAGCAATTTGTATGTTTAAGCAATTTGTCTGTTTAAGCAATTTGTCTGTTTAGCGATTTGTCTGCTTAAGCGATTTGTCGTTTAAGCGATTTGGGAATTAGGTCTCAAAGAATCAGAGTGTATTGCTTAGGAAAAGAAAATGGGGTTAACATACTTAAGTCAATTGATGAAGGACCTTATCAAGTTGAGACTACCAGAGACATTCTTGAAACTGCTGCTGATGGTTCAGTGATATTAGGATTGGATAGACCAAAGACGTATGATGAACTTACTGATAAGGAGAAGAAGAGATACGATGCAGACATCAGGGCTTCAAACATCATACTTCAAGGTTTACCTAAGGATATTTACAAGTTTATCAATCACAACATTGAAGCTAAGGCAGTATGGGACAATGTTAAGATGCATCTCTCTGGTTTTGAATTGACTAAAGAAGATAGGGAATATCAGCTATATGATGACTTTGAGAACTTTAAGATGAATCCAGAGGAAACTGTTACAGAATACTATGGGAGATTCCACAAGCTTGTGAATGACATGAGGAATATCAAAATGACTATGCCAAATATTCAGCTAAATTCAAAGTTTGTGAACAACATGAATCCCGAATGGCACAAATTTGTCAGTGCAGTCAAGTTAAACAAAGGATTGAGAAACACCAATTACGAGCAATTGTATGCTTACTTGCTTCAAAATTAGAAACATGTTGTGTTTGAACGCATGATTTTGGAAAAGTTCAAGACCAATTCTAGAGATGCAAGCTCATGAAATGTTTCAACTGCATTCTACACAAATGTAGGAATTACCACCAAAGCATCATAAGTCATACCAACTGGAAACGGTAATCACAAACTCATTCCAGATCCAGGGTATAAGCCTCCAGATTCAGAAACATTCATGGAACAACTTGTTAATCAACTGGCTCTAATGGTTAAGCAAAACCTGAACTTCACTCCACACACCAACAATCATCTCAGAATGGCTTCCAATCTTCACAATCATGCTACAGTTAAAGAAGGAAAGGTAGTGGTGCAAAATGTGCAAGGAAGACAGAATGAACAAGGAATGGCAGGAGCAGGATATGGAAATGCTGGTGTAGGTGGAGGATATGTGGGTAATCTGAATAAAGGAAGGAACATGGATCAAGGTCAGGGGAAGCCAATCAAGTGTTACAACTGTGGTGGAGAAGGACACATTGCAGGAACTCACTCTCCTAAACGTCCACAAAATGCAGAGTACTTCAAGGACAAAATGCTGCTGGTACAAACTCAAGATAATGGAGCAGTATTGGATGAAGAAGAATTGTTGTTTCTTGCTGAGGGAAATGCCAAAACTTACGATGCAGACGTGGATGAACAGCTAGTGCAGGGTATGGGACACAACATTCCCAATGCATTTCAAGTAGCAGACTGTGATGCATTTGATTCTGATGTCGATGATGAACCCACTGCTCAGACCATTTTCATGGCTAGTATCTCAACAATGGTCTCTCCAAAGGCTCCTTCACCACAATAGGCCAGTCCTTCCAAGGAATCAATCATATCAGAGGTATTAAAACTATACGATGACATTGATGTGCAAAAGATACACGACAAGGTACAACCAACTGAAATTATTGAATCATATATTGAAAATATGGGTAATAGCAATATTGTCCCATATGATCAATATGTGATGCAAAATGAAAGTGAAAGTGTACCAAGCAATGCATCTTCTGCAGTCAATGATGACTATATGTTTGATGAATACACTGCATGTGCCCCTGATGATTCTATAACATCTGAACTAAATGCCTATAAGGAACAAGTTGCTATATATGAACAACGTTCTAAGTTTGAACTAACTACCCGTGAGCAGGAGATGGATAACCAGATGCATATCAGAAAAAGTAATTTTAGGGAAGAAATGTTAAGACAAGAGTTGGATTTCTTACAAGAAAAGCTTAACAAAACTGTTAAACAGAAACAAGAACTTCAAGAAAATGTAAAAGTGCTTAAACAAGAGTTCAATGCTAACGAATCAAAACTTTTAAATGAATTTTCCGACCTAAAAACTTTAAAGAAGAAACTTGAAAATAAATTGTACGTACAAGGGAACACCATTCAGACTGCTCACATGATCACTAAGCATAGAGTTCTAAGTGATAAACATAGTGTTGCACTTGTAGATGAACCAAACCCTAAGGCTTGTATTAAAGCTAAAGCAGCTCAAAAGGTAATCTATGATGGTAATGAGATTCTTAAGCCTAGACAAAAACCATTATGTATAGGAAGCACTGATGAGGATAGAAAATTAGAGGATGCCTCCAGGGAGAAAATGGAAAAAAAGTTAAATGATCCTAAGTGTACAGAGCTTAATATAACACTTAAATCTCATGATTACACTAAAGAAAATTGGATTGCCTTGAATAAGTTTAACCTCAAATTCAATTAACCCCCGAGAAAGTATTCTGGAAGAAATATTTGGATAAACAAAAAATCGATAATTTGATTGAGAAGAATCCTCCCTGTAGGAAAATGCCTCCTGCCACTGTGTATCCCCCTAATACACCTACGCATTTAGTGCCTAGAACTCTTCACACACAAAGCAAAACCTTAGTCAGCCTATATGTAGTTTACCAACTATTTGTTGACTTTGAGAAAACATGTAAGAAGAGAATTACACCCACGGGGATTACAGAAGGGGAAAAGGGTTTTGATCAAACTAAAGAGTGTTATTTAACTGAAGTCATGCCTTTCTTTAAACAATTAAAAGATCAATTTGAGTCTCTTCAAAAGGCAATTGACACTGAGGTTAAGGACATGAAAAAAGCGTTTAATGAAATGGAAATTGAGGTACATGATTATGAACGTGAACTCAAATGTAATGAAACTGAAAGGAAGAATCTACACATCTTAAATGAGAACTTGATCTCTAGTTGTGTTGCTCAAGATGTGTTTTATACTGTCACAAATTATTCTATTACTGCTTCTCAATTTCATGAATTATCTGTTGCTCTTAAAGTTTCCCATGATCTTGTCATTGAACTTGAAAACACAAATTCAAAATTACATGAGAAAATAGAACAGGATGATCATGATAATTTGGTAAAACATTATTCTAAGCTGGAAGTTGAACATTTTGATTTGCAACTAAAATATCAACATCTCAAAGAAAATGTTAAAACCTCAAATATCAAGACATCTTTGGATGCTCCTGAGTTTGATGCAGTTTTTGAAATAAGCAAACGTGATGAACAAATTCGAGCTCATTATAACACGATCAGGAAATTGAAAACCCAAATTTCACAATTGAAGGGTGAAAAGAACAATGTGAATGGTTCCCAAATACCTCCTCCTCCAGATTCTCAGTTTTCTCAAAACTTTCTTCTTCAAAACATCATTAATGTTTTACAACAAGAAAATGAGAGTTTTCTAGAAGAAAATGAAAAGGTTAAACGATACTTCAAAGAGTTATATGATTCAATGAAAGTCACTCGTGACAAGAAAAATGAAAAAATAACTTCTTTACAAAAGGAAATTGGGAATCTGAAGAGTCAGGTAAAAGGGAAAATACCACTTTTCTGTGATGAGAATGTTGTATCAAAGGCATCTGCTTATTCTAAGTATGCTATGACTGTAAAGTATATTCCTCCTCATCTTAGAAATAATGAACTTGTGTTTCAAGAATATTTTTCGTACCTTAAGGATAGTCTAGAATGTCTCCGTGAGATTGTCGAAGAGGATAGCATAAATAAACCACTTGATAGTGAAGTTAGGTATGCATGGTTATATGCCAAACGATCTCAGGAACTTTTAGAATGTTTAAGAGCAACGTGCCCTAAATCCTCTTGTAAGAAAGATAAATTCGTTATGCCTTGCTCTATGCCTAGTGTTAAGCATGTAACCCATGATATGCCTTGTTCCATGTCAAAATTCAAGAAAGTGACCTTTGATGTGCCTTCTAGTACTTCAGATCCCGGCACTTCTAGACCAGGAATGCAGAAAGTAGTAAAACCAAATAATGTTCCCATCGTTCCCTCTACAGGAGTAATCTGTGACACTAAGGCAAGCGGGTCAAAGCCTCCAGGAAATACAAAGTAATATAGGACCTCGCAAGCTAAGAGTGATCAATGGAAGAAAGTAGAAGACCACCCTAGGAACAATAAGTTTGTGTTGAATGATATGAATCGTGTTGATTCTAGTATTAGCTATAAGCGTACTGTAATTAATTCGAATTCTGCTACTATCTGCAATACATGTAATGAATGCTTTATTTCTGGTATTAATCATGAATGTGTTGTAAATGATTTGAGTAATGTTGTCAAATCTCCAGTAAAATTTATTAACACTAGAAAACAGGATAAGAAGGTCAGAAACCCATGGTGGAAGAAGACTAGAAAACATTGGAAACCAACAGGAAGAAAATTTAGTAATGTAGGCTATCATTGGATACCTACTGGCCGTAAATTCAATCTTAATGAGTTGTGCCCTAAATTATCTAGATCAATGCCCATTAAGAAATGGATGCCTACTGGTAGAACTATACCTTTAAGAAGTGAACATACTTTGAATAGATCTACTGCTTCTACTAGCCCAGCATCTACCTCTAATGATATCATTGTTTCTACTTCTGATATGGGTACTCCAATCACATTTACTAACCAAGTGGAACCCATTCTTGCATGAGGATCCCAATTGTCCAGTCATCCATTCTTGTCTGTTCAACTCAAGCAGGTCGCTCAAATCGTTCGTGGTACCGACTCGTGTTGTTCCAAGCATATGACTGGATATCGCTCGCGGCTCATGAACTTCGTGAGTAAATTTATCGGGACTATTAGATTCAGAAACGACCATTTTTGGGCAATTATGGGTTATGGAGATTATGTGGTTGGTGATAGTGTAATTTCCCGGGCATATTATGTTGAAGGTCTTGGTCACAATTTGTTTTCTGTCGGTCAATTCTGTGATTCTGATCTAGAAGTAGCCTTTAGAAAACATACATGCTTCGTTAGGGAACTAGATGATGTTCAACTCTTGAAAGGAACTCGTGGAACTAATTTGTACACCATCTCTATCAAAGACATGATGAAGTCCTCTCCAATCTGCTTGTTATCAAAGGCTTCGAAAACAAAGTCATGGTTATGGCATCATTGTCTCAATCACTTGAACTTCGGCACCATAAATGATCTCTCAAGAAAGGACCTAGTAAGAGGCTTACCCAGATTAAATTATGAAAAGGATCATCTTTTTTCAGCATGCCAATTGGGAAAAAGCAAGAAATATGCCCACAAATCCAAACCTGCAAACTCAGTTATGGAAGTCCTTCATACTCTTCATATGGATTTGTGCGGACCCATGAGAGTGCAAACGATAAATGGGAAGAAATATGTGTTAGTTGTTGTTGATGACTACTCTCGATTTACTTGGGTTAAGTTTTTGAGGACAAAGGATGTAACTCCAGATGTCATCATCAAACTTATCAAACAGCTGCAGGTTCGACTTAACAAGACTGTTAGAATTATTCGAACGGACAATGGAACTGAGTTTGTTAACAAAGAACTAAGTCAGTTTTATGAAAGCTTTGGAATCAGCCATCAAAGAAGTGTTCCACGTATTCCTCAACAGAACGGTGTAGTTGAAAGACGAAATCGGACCCTTGTGGAAGCTGCAAGAACAATGCTAATTTACTCAAAGGTTCCAATGTTTCTCTGGGCTGAAGCTATTGCCACTGCTTGCTATACCCAAAATCATTCCTTTATACACACCGCTCATGGAAAAACTCCATACGAACTTGTCCACAATCGAAAACCTGACCTCTCCTTCCTTCGTGTGTTTGGTGCTTTATGCTATCCAACGAATGATGGTCAAGATTTAGGTAAATTAAGAGCTAAGGCGGACATTGGAGTTTTTGTGGGTTAGGCACCAAACAGGAAGGGTTACGAATCTACAACAAAAGAAATCGAGATATCATGGAAACTATTCACGTCACGTTCGTGAGCTTTCTGGGCAAATGGCTCCAGGGACAATCAGTTCGGACCCAGCATCTCAAAATTCATTAAGTAGTCCCATTAGTTCTTCTCTTGTACAAAACCCCTCGCAGTTCCATATGTACCTCCTTCTAAAGATGATTTGAAGAAATTGTTTGATCCAATGTTTGATGAATACTATGAACCTATTTCTAATGATCACCTAATCCATCAACAAATGTTCCCCTAACCTACCAACGATAACCCTTCGCCAGGTCACCGAGTCAAGAAGTTTCATCAGCAGATTACTCATCATCACCATCAAATACTCAATCATCGAGTGTACATCATGGAAATGTTTCTGGCAACTATGATGGAGATAACCCCTTTGCTACTCCCGGAGATGCTCCATTTGAGAACATATTTTCTCCTCGAACCAACTTCAACCATCTTCATCGAGATCCAAACTCGCTACTACCCTCAACAACAACCACACGAGCACCTTAGAAAATGGACACATAACCATCCGTTGGACAACATCATTGGGAACCCTTCTCGCCCAAAGATCCACTGTAAACAACTTGCAACCGATGCCTTGTGGTGCTTCTTCAACTCCGCATCTATCTAAGGTCGAACCAAAAGATGTTAAAACAGCCATGATCAAGATACCGGTTCAATGCCATGCAAGAAGAAATTCATGAGTTCGATCTACTAGATGTATGGGAATTAGTACTCGCCTCCGACGCGTGCTATGATCATTGCTCTTCAATGGATCTTCAAAGTAAAACTTGATGAACATGGTGATGTGCTAAAGAACAAGGCTCGATGTTACAAAAGGATATCGTCAAGAGGAAGGTATTGACTTTGAAGAATCATTTGCTCCAGCTTGCACGATCGAGGCAATCGAATCTTCTTGGCTAACGATGCTAGTAAGAACATGGTAGTCTATCGATGGATGTAAAGACGCTTCTTAACGGAGATTTGAAGAGGTTGTATACGCCGCCTAGGTTTTGTGAATCCAGCATCCTACTCATGTCTATCGTTAAAGAAGGCCTCTACGGTTTGAAGCAAGCTCCAAGGGCATGGTACGACACTCTATCAAAGTTTCTTCTAACTAATGGATTCAAGAAAGGAGCAGTGGATCCGACATTGTTCACCGAAAGTCGAAAACACTTAATTCATGTTCAAATCTATGTTGATGATATTATTTTTGCCTCAATTGACCCCAATGAATGTGACCGCTTTTTTAAGGAGATGGGCTCCAAATTTCAAATGTCAATGATGGGACAAATGTCATTTTTCGTGGGATTACAAATTTCACAAAGTCCCGGAGGCATTTTTATCAATCAATCTAAATATGCAAATGAGATCTTAAAGAAATTTGAATTTGATTCTTCCCTGACACTCCTATGGTGGATGAGGACCACTCAGGGATCATGGTTGATCAAACTAAATATCGTAGTATGATTGATCCCCATGTACCTACACGCCAGTAGACCGCATATCTCGCTCGTATGCATGTGTGCTAGATACCGTGCTAAGCCTACCAAAAATCACCTTGAAGTGGTTAAACGGGTCTTTCGGTACCTCCAAGGAACCATCAACATGGGACTTTGGTACCGAAGGACACCGTATGTCACTAACAAAGCCTATGCAGATGTCGATCATGCAGGGTGTCAAGATACACGCCGAGGTGCTCAGCTGGGTGATAAGCTTGAGAGCTGGTCTTGAAAGAAACAAATGAGTACCTCAATATCCTCTACAGAGGCAGAATACATAGCCATGTCATCTTGTTGTGCTTAAATCCTATGGATGAGATCCCAATTATCTGACTATGGCTTTGAATTCAACAAAATCCCTCTGTACTGTGATAACAAGAGTGCCATTGCTCTCTCATGCAACGTTCAACATTCAAGAGCAAAGCATATCGACATTCGACATCACTTCATCAGGGAGCAAGTGGATAATGGTGTGGTGGAACTATATTTTGTGAAGACTGAATATCAGTTAGCAGACATCTTCACCAAAGCTCTTCCTAGAGAACGTTTTGAGTTTATCCTTCCACGACTTGGTCTAAAAAGTCTACAACCGGAAACACTCAAACGTCTTCAAGAGGAAGACGAGGAGTAAAGGCTTTTCTTCATCCATCTCTTGTACATAATTATTCAAAAATAAAAATACAAAATTATAAAACCCACAAAAAGAAAATAGAAAAAAATAAAATTTCAAAAATCCATAAAAAAATCAGAAAATTTTTGAAAAAGGCCAAAAATATTATTTTTCCATCTAATTATGTTCTTCGATAACATCTACGGACTTTGATTTGTCATTCAAAGAATGGCACGGGTCTTTAGATGAAGTTCGATTGTACATAAAAAAAAATAATAAAAAAAAAATAAAAAAATGGGATGGAGAAAAATGATAGTTTATTTTCATATCACAAGAACAGCTTTTAAAAGAAAGAATGAGCCATGCTTAAATTAATTTTTAATCTTCATGCTCCGATTCTAAAACAAATGTTTGTCGCAAAAGACAAAGTTTCCATCACAAATATTTTTCCTTCTAAATATTCTTCTGAAAAATATTTGTCATCTAATGAAAACAAAATTGCTTTGAAAATAACTCGGACTATATTTTTGAAAATAATCTGGACTTATAATTTGTCAAAATCTCTAACACTCAATCAACAAGTGATGTCATTGATTGAGGGGGAGAATGATTTCAATCAAATCAAAAAGTTATTTTTTCAAACAATTGGCACGTAATCGAGCAAGGTCTAATTTTGGGTAATAAAAAAGAACAATGTTTTTGTACTATTGGATCCAAACCTAGACTAATGTTGTGTTTTCATAAGATACTTCAAAGATGTTTAATCATTGAGTTTAAAGTCTCAATTCGATCCTTATCGCTTATATGTTTTAAAACCAAGTCACAATTCTCCTCAAAAGCTTTCAAAAACAATTTAAATCAATAGAGATCACATATCTCAAAGGATTTGAAAATTGTGATCGGGGAGAATGCGATTTAAATTGATATAAACCGATAATTCAATAAGTGGTTCTATAAAGATAATAACATGCACTCCTCCCTACATGTGCCAAACGATTTCAAATTTTCCATGCACATGTTAAGGGGAGCATCTATCTCAAACCTATAAGAATTGAAACGTGATTGATTTGTCTCTAAGTGTGTTCTCTCTAACATGTGCAAAACACTTCCGTATCTCAATGCACATATTAAGAGGGAGCGATCATATGAAAACCTCATCCTTCCCAAATTATTTGGTACAAAGTCATTAAAATACTCGATTTGATAAGGGAAGTGATGATGATATCTTCAGAAAAACATTGTTAATCAAAGATTGAATTTCTCATTCTTAATCTAAGATTTCAAAGTTCTCTTGCCTCCATGTGCTAAAACAATTTCAAATATTTGATGCACATGTTGAGGGGGAGCTTTTTCTAAAAATTTCAAAAACAATTCAGGTACAAAATGTTTTGATCTTGTATCACGAGTACCTGGATTGATTTTCGAAAGGTTTTCAATCGGTTTCAATGGCGGAAGAACAATACCAAAAAGACCGACCAAATTTACTTTATGCATGGAGATATAAGGATGTTTAGGTTAGGTATTCGTTCCCACGATCCTGCCAGAGCCAGAGGGATCTGCCCAGGGACAATCCACTAGATAGTGTAGAAGTCCTTAGGTATAATGAAAAAAAAAGGAGATAACTGAGAAACGGGAAGAGTGCGGACTAAGATAGAGCTAGTACTGGAATAAACCGAACAAGGTTCTAGTAATGAAGTCTCGGTAAGCACTGAAGGGGTTGAAGAATGAAAAAGAAATGAATGAGAAAAGGGTGAAAAGAAATAGCCCTCCATTATTTCAACCTTAGGCGTAAAACCGGTTCAATTCATATGCTACTAGTGGTTACCAAGGTAACATCAGTATTGAAGACAAGACGTCATGGACCCAGTGACGCACTGCACTACAACTTCCCAAACTACTCAAGTTCCTCTTAAAAGGACTTGTTTCATTCTCACGGGGAACCCACATAATCTATCGACTTTCTCTTAGAGATTGTCGATATTGAAGAAGGAGACCCTCTCCCTAGTCTCCGACATAGGAACCAAATGCGCACTATTGAGTCTAGAGCCACGAGATCATCAATAAATCTCAATAGGACACAATCAATGAAGACTCACTATTTCACACAATGTGGAAAGTGAGAATATATCTTAAGAGTCCTACGCATTATCCTTGTCTTATTGCCAGAACATCTGAGTGATATGTTAACATATTCACAATGAAGATGGAAAACCTTCTAGAGCCAACATCAAACAAGCTCTTGGTAGGTGGCATGTGAGATCTATCAAATAGATCAAACTTGTGACAACTGGACAGAAACGATGGGGCGATTCACACCTTGAATCAACCTTGGTACAGGAAATGGATTGACGGATACATTTGAAAAAAAAACCGGTCGATGTGCACAAAAATTCTTTTCTTCAGCACGTCTACTGTGTAGTATGTTTTCAAAATCAAAAGGTGTTTGTGATTTAAAATTGATTTCCAATACAAAACCTTCGTTGTATTGCAAAAATGCTTTCTGATAAACAATACACCATTGTTTTCAAATCATTATCTTCAATCAGCAAACCTTAATTTTCTGGTTCACTCACTCCGTGTTGTCTTCTTTGAGACGTTCCGGTTTGAGAACAGCTAGAGCATCTGCGAAACCCTATCAAGGAGATTCTTAGGAATTATACATGATCACAGGCAGTACTTGTACTGATCAACGGGGAACCGTAGGCCGTGTACCTCAATTCAATGAAAGTGATCAAAGACACTTTCGTGCGCTTTATTGCTAACTGTTGTATGCGTACACCCAACGCTTGGTACCGATCAATTGAGAAGTCAATCCATAGCCGCATGCTCACACATCACAGTCATGTCTAAAGAATTCATGATAAGTGCATATCTTCATTAACGACTCTGATATTTTCACTCCATGCTTCTGCTACGCTGCTGCGAATATCATGAATCAACAAAAGCTACCGCAACTCTGATGAGAAGAAATCATTATCCAAAATGTGAGCATGGCGGTCGAAAAGTCACAACGTCACATGATGGCAACGCTACAAAGGATGAGTCAGAGATTTATGGTGGCAAATGATCTCAAAGCTGGCTCAACACTCATCATCACGTGGATCAGTTAAAGACCTCCACTTAAGTTAACAAAACATGCAGAACATGAAGAATCAAAGACTACAGGCTACAGAGCAAAGAACTCAATCAAGAATCCAAGAACAATCATAATGTAACATCTGTTTGTATTCAATGTAAATTGAGGTGACCTCCCTTAGGGGGAGATTGTTAGGATTTAGAAAATCCTGTTGTTAAAGAGTCGGTCACCTCAAGTATATGTATTCGTTAGAAAGCTCGTAGTCATAGTCATGTAATGTTAGTAAGCAGTTTGTTAAGTAACACCTTGGAGGACAGACGGGTCTTTACCCATTGTGTGCCTGATCCACAACCCGTAGGAGGCGTGTCTTGTAAGAAACTATAAATACCCTCTACCTCCCAAGGTAGAGGGTTGGAGCTTTCAATATCATTTTTCTTTGTTTCACCAAGTTCCCAACTCTCTTCCACTTTCTCTCTCTAAAACCCTTTATCATACGCCCCTACTCAATATGTGTTGATGTGTTTATGAAATCCAATATGTCACATCTTGGAAAGATCATGGACTAGCCAACTATGTATTGATTTGTATTAGTACTTTGTGCAATTGACGTAGAACTTGTGTTAATTGTGGGGTTGTTTACATTTACTTGTTGTGGCGTGCACCAGAATATGATCGGCTGATACTAGTTTAGCAACAATTTATATTGTTGGTAAAATCCATTTTAGCAACAAGTTGAAAGCAATCTAGTGTCGATGCTAATGTTGAGAAATTACCAACAACTCTTGTTGATTCAGTTTTGAATATTACCAACTAACAATAGTTTGTTGGTATTTAATATTTACCAACAACTTTGGCATGTTTGTGAAATTTAGCAACAACATAGATATTCGTTGGTAATTTACTAACGATCGAAGAATGTGGTTGGTATTTTTAATTTAGTAACAAGCCTTTTTCCAACAACCTTGGTTCGTTGGTAAAGTCGTTGGTAACGCCTTTTACCAACCAGATTTGGGTGTTTACCAACCAATATCTGCCGTTGGTACTGGCATGATTTCTAGTAGTAGATATAATGGAAATCCAAGATTCGCTTTTTCAAAACAAAATTGTTTTGGTTTTATTAGTAATGCGGTACATGGACGTGGTGTAAACACATCATTTTTTACATCAATTGGTTTGAATTGAAAACGGTAAGGGTCAATTCGTTAAACATAATTAACCTTAATTAGGGTTCTTGTTCGTGATTGCTAGAAGTTGCTAAAAGGTACGCATACAATTTATTATTCGGTTAATTAATTTACAATTATATGTTAAGACTTCTACTGTGTGGTTTGATGCCTTATGGGTTTTATTTTATGTTTGACATGTTTTATAATTCTAAAATTATATCAGTGTTGATATGATGTAGGCAATGAGCCAATGACACCATCACAACATACGCAACCAACATTAAGCGGAGGTGAAACTAAACCAAAATTAAGAACCGTAATTAAAAAAACTATTTAATTTTTAATAGATAAAATTATAAAAATACATTATGAAAAAATTTAGAAAAAAACCCGTGTGTGCACGGGTATTCTAACTAGTATTATACCACAATATTACCTTAAAATTGAGCACACAAGACTTAAAAAGGCCTTTAATGGCCAATCACGATTCTAACGATTATCATACATTAAATAGGCTGGAACTTAGAGTTTATGATTATATAGATGTTGGATAAAATAAATATAACTGATTGATTATTGGTAGATTTCGAAGGTGTTGTGAAGAAGGCAAGAAGTGGGAGCTGAGTAAGATAAATAGATCAATTGTTTTGTATATAACTGATCTTTTTGAATTAAAACATAAAGGAAAGCCACTTTTTGATAACAACCGATCTAATTGCCATGATATTTTCCATGTTGGGCTCCATTTACTTAAATAGATCAGTTTTTCTTGTAAAAACGATCTATCTAAGGTGATATGAATGAGCTTATATGCAAAACACCCTAATTATATATATAAAAGGTGGAACTATAGTACACACAGAAAAGTAAAATACTAATCATATAAACAAAGTACAAGTTTTATTGTAAAAAGTGAGTGTGATGTTATCATCCGAGCAAGTCGAAGAAAGCACACATTATTGAGCACACATTATTGACAAGGTAGCAAATATAGTAACGTTCAACACACAAAGTGTACGTAAGCATCTGGTATGATCACGGTGTTACCAATCGGTTATTGTAAACAATTTAGGCTTTCCCCTTTATTTTTCCTCCTTTTTGCCCTGGTATGGTAGTATCCACAACTTTCGCCATCAGCTTGCGTGCCGCCTCCTCCACCTGGCGTGCCTGTGACTCTATCTCGCGTATCGCTGAATCTGCGTTGCCTGCTCCTGGCTCTGCCATATATGTTCCTGCACACATATTTGCATGAGATGATACTCGTGGTACACCCATTACTCCTTCATGTGCCATGTATGTTCCTCCGCAAAAATTTTCATGAGATGATACTCCACCGATTCCTCCTTCATGTGCCATGAATGTTCCTCCACACATATTTGCATGAGATGATAGTCGTGGTACACCGCGTGCTCCTAGCTCTACCCTGTGTGTTGGTCCGAACATATTTTCCTGAGATGGTACTTTGGGTACCATCCCGAAGTTCACTGATTGTGCTTCTTTCCTTAGCGCTGCGCGTGATGCTACATCATGCGCTTTCAAGTTTCTCAGCTTCCTTGCCATTTCATTTGCCTCACGTGCAATTCTTTTTGCCACTTCAGCCACTTCAGGAACTTCAGCCTCTTCTGCCTTGCGAGCCAAGTTTGTGGCCAAGCTTGCCAATTCTTCTAACGCGGATATCATGGCCCACAAAACTGTGTCTCCCAGTGCCGATGCCGCTTGTCCCAATGCCTCTCACAACCTTTTTAAATAGTGGCTCTGCCACCTCGAGTAGCGCTCCTAGCGCCGCGGTTAGTGCTATCTTGACAAAATAACGCCATGCGAACATTTTGTTTTTCTACCTAAATTTTTCTATCTCAACGAAGTATTTCTTTCAACGTGAAGATAAGTAAGGATATTGGTATTGTGGTTTGTTTATATAGGCTTCAAATAGTCAATTGGAGAACCTTTTACTAGGATAGGTTCGATTTTTGGTGTGAATCGTTTTGATGCTTTAAGCTAATGCTAGTCACCATTTTAGTTAGTTGTTTTTATTTTTTAAATTTAAATTCATTTTCTTTTTTTGAGAATCCAAATAATGCAACACATCTATCTATATCTATCTATCTATTTAAACTAATATAACACACCTTTTGGCCTTCATTTAATTATTTTTTCCAAAAATAATATTGCATCGTCTTATGTGTTATGAATATGAGCTTTACAAAAGAGAGATGATTTGCACATTTTATAAAATAATTAAAACACTTTAATTAATTGTGTTTGACATTTATATTGTTACAGTTACTCTTACACTTTCATTGATGTAAGAGCATAAATATTCAAACATAATTAATTAAAGTGTTTCAATCATTTTATAAAGTGTGCAAATAAAATCCCTTTACAAAATCAATGCTTGTAGGGGGAAAGTTTGACAGCTAAAGATATCTCATTAACTATTTTATAAAGCTCATTTATTTTGTGCGTTCAGTTTGTGGGAATACTAATAACCTCAAAAATTAATCTCATTAATGAGAGGCACTTTAATAAGGGATAAATCCTCACCTTTCATCTATTTTGATCTAATGGTGGTGATTAACCTAAGATTTAATATGTCTAAACCTAAGTCCATGTTTTTTCTTGTCTTTTTCTTTTCTTTTATCTTTCTTATTTATTTTCTCATTATTTGTCTTTTTTAATCACTTTTTTTTTTAATTTCACGTTTTTCGCTGGCCGCCACGCTTTATATGTTTTCGTCCGTTTTTTCCGCTTTTTATACATTTTCGTCTGTTTTCATACGCTTGTCCCCGTTTTCTTACATTTTCGCCGCTTTCTGTTTTCATACGTTTTTGTCCGCTTTCTTACGTTTCCTCTGTTTTCTTACGTTTTCGGCCCGTTTTCTTACGGTCCGCTTTCATATCACGCCATCCGCTTTCTTACGCTTTCGTCTGGTTTTCTTACATCTTCGCTCGTTTCAAACGATTTTGTCTGTTTTCTTACGCTGCTCGTTTCTTTACGCTTTTGTCCGCTTTCATATTTTCGTCCGCTTCACATCGCCCTGCTTTCATATCGCTGTCCGCTTTCTTGCTTTTGTCCGCTTTACACGCCACCGCTTTACGCTTCGTCTCTTACATTTTGTCCGCTTCCTATGTTTTCATTCGTTTTCTTACGTTTTGTCCATTTCATAACATTTCGTACGTTTTTGTCCGCTTTTATACGCCGCTACTTCTTACGCTTTTGTCCGCTTTCTTACGCTTCATCAGCCATAGGTTTATATACGCCGTCCCTTTTAGTTGTCGTCCATTTTAGACGCTGGTCGTTTTCAGACGCTTTCCCTTTTTATCTGCTTTATACGTTTTTGTCCGTTTTCGAGGCCATTTTTGCAGTTTTTATACGTTTTCATATATTTTTATACGTTTCATGCTTACTATTAAACTTTATTATATTACATGTCTAATATCAATTGTGATATTTTATTAAAAAAAAAAAGTTAATGTCTAATATCACTTGTAATATTTCATAAACAAACAAGTATGTTTTTTTAACCTTTAATATCATCTCAGATATTTCATGGCTCTGTATATTTTTATATATTATCACCTATGTGTTTTCTAATATTTTATAACTTTCATTTACAAGATAGTTTTTGCGCATTTCATCGCAATTGACAAGCGCATATTTTTTTTAATGCACCAATGTTATCTATCACTTGTGATATCATGCTCTTAGTGGAAATAAAATGGTTAAAGTCTCTTTAGGTGAATTCTTATTTTTTTTTTAAATGCTAATTTAATGCAACACTTGTTTGATTTTAAGAGTATGTCAAGTCTCTATTTTCATAGTTTGCTTCATTTTTATTCATTTTGATATTTTTTACAATTTATTTATCTTTTGTGATATAACATCAGAAGAAAGATGAAGAGTATTACACTCTTTATCATGTATGTGTTATCAGTTGTGATACTCAACTAAGAATGTAAAATATTAAATTCATACCAAATGTGATAAGAATTTAGTATTTTACCAATAATATATGAAAGAAATGATAATAAACATCACTTATTATATTACGGATGATTCTGTTCATTTTTATTTGTGTTTTTGAAAATATTTAGAAGGTTTTTGTGTTTATGATAATATGAAATATTTAGGTGTTTAATTGAAAACAAGAAATGTTATGAAACTTTTGTTAGACTTGTGGAGGATTTTTCTATTTAATAGATACATTGTTCATGTTTCAATAGATTTTATAGTGGGATTTAAAAATATATGTGGTTGAGTCAGCAAACTAAAGAAGCTACTTTAAGTTGAAGAAATCACATATCTTTATAAACAAACTGAGTAAGCTCAAACACATGTGATATCACACATGATATCATAGGTGATATCACCTCACTTGTGATATCAAATGATATCACTGGTGATATCACAAGTGATATAAACTATGATATCACACATGCTATCACCGTATTAACACACATGATATCACATGATATCATCGTTATCACACATAATATCACGTGTGATCTCACAAGTGAGGTGATATCACCTGTGATATCACAGGTGTTTGACATTCCTCAGTTTGTTTATAAAGATGTGTGTTATCTTCAACCATAGCTTATTTAGTTTGCTGATTCAACTATATATATTTTCAAATCCCGTTATAAAAGACATGCACAATACACCACAAGTCTAACAAAAGTATCATAACATCTCTTGTTTTCAGTTGAACAACTTTTTTAATATTTCATAATATCATAAAACACAAAAAGCTTCCTAAATATTTCAAAAACACAACCATCACATTCTTAGTTAAGTATCACAACTGATAACACATACATGATGAAGAATGTAATACTTTTTATTTTCCTTACAGTGTTATATCACAAGAGATAAATAAGTGTCATTTACAAATATCAAAATGAAAAAGTTTGAAAACGGACAAACACGTATAAAATCGAATGAAAACGTATAAAAACGTATGAAAACGGACAAAAACGTCTGAAATCGGACACAACGTCTGAAAATGGACAAAACGTATAAAAATGGATGAGAACGTATGAAAATGGACGAAAACGTATAAAAACGGATGAAAACGTCTGAAAACAGACGAAAATGTCTAAAAATAGACGAAAACGTCTAAAAATGGACGAAAACGTAGAAAAACGGATGACAACGTATGAAAACGGACGAAAATGTATAAAAACGAACGAAAATACATGAAAACATAAAAGTGCAGACGAAAACGTCTAAAACGGACGAAAAATACGAAAAACCTAAAATAAAGACAAAATCGTATGAATATGGATGAAAATGGCCGAAAACGTAAGAACACAGATGAAAACTTCTGAAAACGTATGAAAAATGGACGAAAATGAAAGAAAACGGATGAAAACGGACGAAAACGTATGAAAACGAACGAAAACGTAAGAAAATGGACGAAAACGTATGAAAACAAACGAAAACGTAAGAAAACAGACGAAAACGTATGAAAACGGACGAAAACATATAAAAACAGACGAAAACGTCTGAAAACAGACGAAAATGTCTAAAAATGGACGAAAACGTATGAAAACGGACAAAAACGTATGAAAACATACGAAAACGTATATAAACGTATGAAAACATACGAAAACGCCAGAAAACGGATGTAAACGTATGAAAACGGATGAAAACAGACGAAAACGTCTGAAATCAGACGAAAACGTAAAAAAAGGTCGAAAACATATAAACACGAACGAAAACGTATAAAACGAACGAAAACGTATGAATACAGATGAAAACGTGTGAAACTTAATAAAAAAACTTGAATTTTAAATTAAAAAAAAAACAAAAAAAAAAACGTGAAAAGAAAAAAATTGTTAAGATATTTTCAATTCTTATAAACATCATTCTTATAAAACCTGAAAAGAAAAAAAAAACAAAACATTGAAAAGAAAAAACCATGAATTGAAAAAAAAACAAAACGTGAAAAGAAAAAAACTTGAAAGTAAAGGAACAAAAAAAAAATTGTTAATAAATAAGAAAGACAAAAAGACAAAAAAAAAAACAGAAAAAAAACATGGACTTAGGTTTCCATATTAAATCTTAGGTTTATCCTTACCATTAGATCAAACTAGATGGATGGTGGAGATTTATCCCTTGGTAAGCATCAAAATAAGAGTAAGCATTTGAAAATTCCTCCATTAATGATTGTATAACTGTGGGTAGAATTGTAATTTTATGTGCTTATAAAATTTAAGAGATTTTATTATTCCTTGCTTTATAGTATAAGTAGAATACGCATGCATAGAGATGGCAAAAGCATTCGAAATTGACAGAAAAAACCAAAACTTAAATCGTTAATTCAATAAATTATTGAAGAAAATGAATATCGTATCAAACGAATACGCATGCGAATTAACGCTTATAAATTGGATAGGTTTCGGTATTGATAAATTTTTTTAGCCGGGTATGAGTTTGGTGACGGGTTCTGATACCCGCCCGATAACCCGTATCCGTACCCATATCCGTTTACCCGAATATACACAACCGCTTTATTGATATTATAATTAACTAGAGTATATATATATTATATATAATTT
Organism: Chrysanthemum makinoi; assembly: GCA_910596185.1. Taxonomy (NCBI): domain Eukaryota; kingdom Viridiplantae; phylum Streptophyta; class Magnoliopsida; order Asterales; family Asteraceae; genus Chrysanthemum; species Chrysanthemum makinoi. The sequence continues at coordinate 73,957,491 of OU343220.1, forward strand.
CTTCCATTATATTTTTTATATAAGTATCTCTACTACATAACATATTTTATTTTGTACTTCAATAATTTATAAGCGTTAATTCGTTTGATACGATGTTCATTTTCTTCAAAATATTTAATATATTAGCGTGTTTCCTATATTTTGTCGGTGAATTTTAGTGTGACTTAATCTTAATACCGTCATTTTATTCATATAATAATCAATTGAAGATAGATACCCACAGAGAAACCCGAAAAACCGATAGATAATATTAACCGAGTATCTGACGAGTAATGGGGCGGGTACGAGTTTAAATATTATAAACGGGTGCGAGTAAGGGTACACTAAAACCCGACCCGAACCTGACCTATTGCCATCCCTACCCATGCATTACGACCCCGGAAAATAGGTAATTATCTCTTTTCTACGAGCAGTGTTTTTTGTTACACGTTCTTTTCGTGACAATCAAAGAAAAGAGCTTTGTTACATATTTTTTGTTACCCGTTTTTTTGTTACTATGGTTAAAGAGAAATTATCTTTGCCTTTTTAAAGAAAAGAGAAATTATCTTTTTTAATTGATGAGCAATGTTTTTTTGTTACACAAAATCAAATATTAGTGTCCAATACATGTTGATAATCTTTATTAGTTTTAAGACAAGATAGAGCCTTACTATTTTCCATTCAAAATCAAAATCCAGAGAAAAACTTTAGCAGGAGATATGATCTCTTTTTAAATAAAATAAAATAATAATTTGACTACAAAATTACATTTAGAGCAGGAGGTACGGTGGTGCCAAACTTGTTGCCAAGGTTTTGCGACGACGTTTGGGTACAGGTATCTGCTATGTCGCCGTCCAGCCAAATTTCATCACGCCAAAAACAAGCCCACTTTTTTAATGACTTTTTTTTTTTCAACTTTTTTTTCTTTTTTAAAAAAAATAGCCGTTGGAATTTTTAAACCAAACGGCTAGTTTTGGGTTTTTTGAATTTTCTTTGACATCTTTTTTTGTATATTCCACTTTTACCCACTTTCAACTCCTATATAAACCTTATCACTTATACCACTTCACACACACTTCAAATACATCTCAACTTCAATATTTTTTCAAGAAAATGAATCCCTACAACACCCCTAGGTGATCAATCGAATGCTTAACGATCCATCGAACCAATGATCGGTCGTCTTCGAACTTCCGAATCCAACACCCAACTCCAACACTACTTTCCTTCGTTTTCTCAACAAAACTCATGCGTCAATCCCGACGAATACGCTTTGTTTTCTCAATGGAAAATGCAACAACAACAACAACAAAACGAATCACAACCAAGATCGTCCCAACAATCGTTCCACCTTGTTGACGAAGACGACCGAAGAGGACGCGGTCATCCCGACCCCCACGCCCAAAAAAAACAAAATGAAGGAACCGGCGAAGGCAAAGAAAACAAAAAAAAAAAAGCAACCAACAACCGACAAGAGGAAGCCGAGAGAAAGACCCAAGAACGATCGCGTAACGAATGGACCGACGAAGAAGAACTACTTTTGGCGCAAACTTACATTCAAGTATCCGAGGATCCAAAAGTCGGTGCGGATCAAGGTAATGAAACGTTTTGGTATAAAGTTTTGGAAGCTTACAACAAGGAAGCAAAAAAACAAAAGTTTGTAACTCGTACCAAGAACATGCTTACCGAAAGTGGACTCGATGAATCGTTGTGTCGGGAAGTTTAATTCGATTGTGAATGAAACGGCTGTTATGGTGAGGGTGAACGATATGGATTTCGTGGAACGTTGCCACACTTTGTACAAACGATATCATGGCGATTTTAAACATTCGTCGGCTTGGAAGTTTTTGAAGGACAAGCATAAGTGGAAAAATCCGGACTCAACAAATGCAAGACGTAATCGTCTTCGGGTTACGGAAGAGGATCCCGAGCATTTTGGACCCGACGCATTGCCAAGGCCGGACGGGGTGTACCGGATCGCAAAGAGCCAACGTTCGTCTAACTCGACCGCAAGTTCCGGTTCAAACCCGAAAATGTTTTCACAAATGATGGAAAAACAATACGAGTTGGAGCGAAAAATGAAGCAAGATGTTCTTGAGCGGGAGTCTCGAGCGAGGGTCGATTTAATCGAAACTCAAAGGATAGCCGAAGATATGCGGGGTGCTATCTATATGGACACAAGCACGCCGATCCGATGAACGCTGTCAATCGTGAGGGCCCAACAAGCACGGATCCGGGCAAAATATTCACAAGAATAATTATGTTATGGTTTTTTAAGTTTATTGTTTTTTATTTTGTAATGTTTTTTTTATGAATAAAGTAATTTTAGGATATATTGTTTTAAATTTTAAAAAAATAAAAAAATAAAAAAATTGAGTTTGGCACCAGAAATTCTGGTGCCAACGGATACCCCCGAAATGTGGTGCCAAACAGTTTCTGGTGCCAAACTCAAAAACTGCTGACGTGGCAGTTTGGCACGAGTTTGGCACCACACTTTGGCACCACTGTACCCAGTGCTCTTAGAATCAACTAATTTAAACACAACGTTGACAATTGTTAAAAAAATCAATCAGAATGGTTAGCGAATAAAGCATATTTATTGAAGGATGTTTTTAAAATTCAACAATCACGTTAATGCTTTATAATAGTCTTTGAAAAATTATTGTGACACCCCTTTTTTTTTAAACATTTCAATTGACTCCTATCTTAGTTTAGGTTGTGTTTTTAGCGTATCAAAATTTATGGGTGTAACTATTATATAAAGATACTATAGCGCGAGGATCATTACTATATATATTAAAATATTAAAAGGCGTTTAAAACGCTGTCGTTCCGCTAACAGTAGCCATGGCCCATTTGAGGTAGCCCAATACATGCACTGGCCTATGTTGGCCTGCTGGGCCTTTGCTTTTTACAAAATATGAAAACCGTATCCTGTATATGAGATCGACTTGCCGACATTGAACCTTCTAAACTTTTCTGGACCTGCAATGTCTTCGTTTCCACCGCTCCGCTGCTCAACCCTAACATCCCAGGATCTAACAAATAAACTGTCGCCTGAATATTAGTAGCGTGCACGACCCTTTTATGGATCGGGTCGATTACATCAGGAAAAAGGTGAAGAGAGTTACTCTTAATCTCTAAAATTGTTTGTAATTAGTTTTATGTTTCATTGATTGCTTTAATTTTAGTTTCCCTCTTAATGATTTTCGTTGCCAGGAACCTTTACGAACAACAACAGGATGATTAAAAGGTATGCGCTTATGGTTGAAGTAGTGATATGTCAATGCTATTTGTGGTGTGCAGGTATTTTTTATGTGTGTTTGTGTTTTTATTGATTTTTTTTGTGGCGAATTAGTTGTGGAAGGAGAATTGTAATCTTGATGTGTGTGATATTATAGCAGCTGTGTAATGTTTTATAAACTTAGTGACTTTCTTGGTCAAACTTGGCCGCATTTTTAAGTTGGAATCTTCTGTGTGTTCATATTCTATGTGTTTTGAGGTTAATTTTTCATCTTTAAGGCTGATGATGATGGTGGTTCCCCCTCTTTGTTGTCAGAGATTATTCTATCAGTTCTTTGGGGTTCGGCGAACAAACTCATATACAGGTCCCAAATAAGAAGGTATTTATTTGGTTAATTTGTGTCCTCTTAATCTATCCCCTTTTTTGTAACTCTTTTTATGTGCCTTTAGGTTGGTGTAAATATTGGCAAATGATTATGAACACGCATTCATGTAGTTTGAGATGGCATGGCTATTTGATCTTCGTAAAGGTTTTTAAGCTGCAAAATATATCAAGTACGATATGCAAATGGAATCGAATTTCCAGATTAAACGATTGCCCTTGATAAAATTCCGTTTTGTACATTGATGTCACACATAATTCAATTAACACAATAATACCTTAACATCTTCCCGAGGTCGACCAATCCAAGGAAGGATCAGTGAGAATAACTGGTGACTGGAAATAGATCGAGGCAGCAAAACAGTTGATCAAGCAAGGTTTGTTCACATCTTTCGTCTATTTACGTGTTGATTATACTATTGTAGATGAAGGTAGTAGGTGGTTCGTTCATTTTATTGTATGCATTTAACTAAGAAAAAACACTTCTAGAAAAATACAAAAAAAAAATTACTACAAAAACTAACGGTTTTTTTCGTTACATGAATTACCAGATAAAAATGTCAAAAAAAAGGTCCGCCGCAACGCGGCGGATGGTCGCACTACTCGTTCTAACCATTATATTTTAATCGTTTCTTGGGCCAAAAATGTGGGCCGGTTTTGACTTTGGTTCACCCAAGCCCAAAAAAAAAACGTTTTGTTCTACACCGAGGATAGATATGCCACGCATTAGGTTAGTTAAGAAACACGTGTACACGACCCCTCTCTCTCTTTGATCCAGAAACCCAGAAATTTTTCTCATTTGCATTTCTACATCCTCCCTATCTTACATAAAACTCATCTCATCTATTAACCCATCATCATCAATGTCAGTAATCACCTTCTATCCAAATTACACTATGAACGCCTTCATCCGATTGCATCCAATCCGAGAACCTGTCTATTTTTTATACACAGCTTGACTTCGAGGTGACAAGAAGACCATAAGCACAACGACCACGGATTCTTGATCCTTTTCAAAAGGGTCTCGGGTAGGTTCACTGATGTTTGTTTGTTTAAAACGAATTAAGGAAAAGATGATAGCATAATTGTTATTTTTCTTGCCTTATGAGTTTCAGCAATCTTTTGATTGAAGGAGAAAAATCAATTGCGTAAGTTGTAGCTTTTTGGTTTACGTTATTAAACATTTTTCATTTGTGGGGTTTTGATTTTCATGTGTGACTTTTTTTGAGGTTTGAAGCTGCGAGGGTGAATAAGCTTGATGTGGAGGCTAAGCTTGAGACGAATCAGCCTGTGGGTTTGGGTGAGCTTTTACTTGGTGTAATATTGTTTTAGTTTACATCATATGCCGTAAAAGATGATGTAATATCCAATTCAGTTGCTCAAGGATGGATTATTAATTCGGCTTTAATACATAATCCGTGGGAATGGTATATTGTTTTTCAATAGATGCGGTTAACTTAGAGTCATCGCTTTCTGGCCTAGCGTCCTGGTCCGAATATAACGACCAAGCTAGAAATGTACACTAAGAAATGCTTATGATTTATAAGATGTTGGTATCATTTGCTTTTGGCTTTAGAACATTAAAGTCTGCTTATTGCCGGGTGTTTTCGACTGACAAGAGACGTAAAAAAAAAGGAGACAGTCCATTTTTATGGTTGCTAATTTTTGCCCTGTGTTGTTTGACCTGTTTTAGGTTTGTTTGGTTTATAAACCCACTACCGGTATTATCTTCCACATTCTCGAATCTTCGTAAAAAGTAGGGTTGGATCAGTTGGTAAACCCCTTGCCTCTCAACCGAGAGGTCAGGGGTTCGATCCTCACTCCCTACAAAGGCCGGAGGTCCTTTCTACCTTTGGTAGAACTGGAAGCAGCCTCTCTACCTTAGGTAGGGGTAAGGCTGTCTACATCTTAACCTCCCCCATACACCGGAAACGGTATTGGGTTCCCATAACCCGTGGAAGACGGCATTGGGCGTTACTTTACTTTTTTTTTTTATTCTCGAATCTTCGTAAATTTAGTTTTGCGTCCAAAGGTAATTTCTGATTTTGCGTAAATTTAGTTTTAAATCTTTGATATTTGATTTGTTGGATAATTAAATCTTTATTTACTACTAATGTAGTGAGAATGTGATTATTGGTGAGGGCTGGGAAAAACGCCAATTACTGAAATGTACAGTTATCCTTCATGTCAGTTTGAGGATGTATTCATTCAAAGTTAATGTTAATGTATTGACACATTTTACATACTGCAGGTTAGCTCAAACAATTGTGCAGGAGACAACTCAGGTTAGCTCAAACATTTTACATGATGCTAAATTTAGACAAGAATTTGAGGATGTTATTAGAGGTATGATGATTCTAAGTTGTCTGTTGCCTTTTACCTTTAGTATGTTCAATAGGTAACATTAAAAGTTTGTTTAAAACTAATTTGGCCGAAATTTAAAAAACGTGTACTCTTAATGCATACAACCTTCAAAGATCTTTTGACCAAAAGGCCTTTGAAGGAACATGACCCCAAATATATAAAATTTATCTGTTTTAATTGATATCTATTTTTACCTCTTACATGATCCTCATCCGTTACCCATTTTGTCACCTCTAATTTGTGTATATCATCAATTATACCTATGTAACAGGGTTTTTTTTTTGACACAATCTGATTCATATTCTCATAATGTACGTGTCTTCCTGTAAATAGGTATTTTCTCTGTAAAACTTGGCACAACACATAATGATCTAAAGCCAAACAAGCCGCAATCTAATTAGTCTACAAGAGAGCAGCACAGAAGCAACAGAAACGTAGCAGCAGATCCCTTTTCCGAGTCCTGTACACGTGTTTCGTAACTAACCGAAACTGGTGAGGTTACAAACACTTCCGAAAAAACGTAGTAAATCTTAGACGAAGTCGTGAAAAGGGTTGCTATGTGCCACGTGCAAATAAGCAACAGCAACGTTCGCCATGTGAAGGTATGTTAAACTATAAACTCGCATGTATATGGATACTTGCCTTATGAGTTAGCCCATATACTAGAAACGTGTTACCGAGTACGTAGAAAGTGTGTTGGCTATTTGTGGAGCTGGTGATGTTACTAGATTCCGTGTGTTACATATGATCTTAAAAGTACTACCTCCAATATAAATGTTATTGAATAACAATAGAGTAAATATTAGTATACTGTTCCAAAAATCTGAAATTGTTACTAACACTTTAACTGAAGTGTTATAGAGTATAAATGTTAAATTGTATAAGACCCAATACACATATGTTAAATTGGTATTATGCAGCTAACAAAGCTACTCCACTTTGTTTTGCTGATACATATTTTTTTTTTTCCTAAAATTTCCATGTAATATACGTATATGCAGTCGAAGTTCCGCCCCTGCCTGCGCATGCATTGTGTCGAGACAGTCAACCCGAAACTGGTGAGGTTACAAACACTTCCCATTCAGGTACGTTTAGTATTTTTGTGACATTATTAATCCTTCCTATTGTATGTTATATAGCATTAAGGTTGTGATATTGTAACTGCATGTCACAGCATGTCAACAGCAATGGAAAGTAGCATGTTGGCTCATATATTGACTAGCTAAGGATTAAGTAAGTAATACTTTCAACATATATTATAAATGATATGTGCAGCCATAACTTTAGTTGGAAAAAAGTTTAAAAGCTATACTAACTATAGTTCATTTGTAGGCAATGTGGGTGGCCCATACTTATGGGACTTCACTTCAGCCATAGCTTGGGGTCTTATAAAAACTCTTCACCAAATGGGTATCAAAATTGTCAACCATTGTCGGATGGCGAAAATAACTACCAGCATCAACCAGATGTATGTGTAACCTAGGTTGGGATCTTATAAAAACTATTCACCAAATGGGTATCAAAATTGTCAACCATTATCGGATGGCGGAAATAATTACCAGCATCAACCAGATGTATGTGTAACGAGATAAACAGTATGCATTGTTAAGTCACAACTGCAGTTGAACGTGAGTTTTACAACGATTATATTGGACAGGCTTTTCTATATATGTGTTCATACTAATTATATTGGGTTGCTACAGTGAACACTCATATATTTGCTGCAACATCAATATCTGCTGGAACATTCAACTCTACTTTATTTTGATAACAAGACAAGAAGATATGTTCTATGTATATCCTACCCAAACCAAATTGCTGTAACAAAGTACCCCGCCGCAATGCGGCGGGTGCCAATTCCTTGTTAAACATATCAACCGAGTTCCATATAAATTAAGTTTCTTTTTTTTCTTTGGCTATGTTTAACTATTTTATTTTACTATCATATGAGCAAAATGTTTACGACCGTCATAATGACTTTGGTATCGGCTTTTAAACATCATCTAAATGAAGGTGATGTTGTGATCTTGCTGATGAATGACCTTAAAAAATCCAACATCAACGGTGTATTGTGCCAAACCCAGTGCGGCTTAGTTATAGCACAAAAACTATCATAAAAAGCGTGTGAAGATTTCAACGATTCGGTCAATACATTCGAGTACAAACCTTTCGACGAGATCTCAGAATTTGAAGTCGAAGCTCTAGGAAAATTCTATAATTATTTTGTACTCAATAATTTATTGTCACTTTTTAAATATTGTAACATGAAAGATTATTATTTTGATCTTACTAACCAAGTAATCGTATGTGTGAGATTGAATACTTTTACTAAAAGTGGAAAGCCTGAGAATTGAAGTAGAAGCCTTTGAAGCTAATGTACTTTGAGCATTTGGGTATCAATTTAAACTTAGATACGTTCAAATTTGTAATGCAACTTCACATCGAGCTGAATAGCAAATGACGGTGGTAAAATTATCCACAGTTTCATCGGCATGTCTTTGAGTTTTTACAGCAATAAATGGATAACAACCTAAATTAGACTATGTTTTTAATTATTTGAAAATTTTCCGGATTTTGCATGTGTATTTATTTGCTAATAATTACTTTTTCTCTACCTAGAATACTCATTTGTTTTGGTGTTGCCTTTCATTATATCTAACTTTTGTTATTTTTAATACTATCTATTAAATACTCGTGAATTTAACAGGTCTTTTTAGCTAGTCTAAACTAATAAATCACACTTTTTTTCATCTCTGTTCATCAATTGTTTCCAAAAATAACTAAGCCTCTTATTGTGACATGTGGCATGGACAGTTTCTTGCATGAGAAAATTTGAAAAATACTAGCTAAGTTGTATGTATTAAGTAGCATTTAGAAACTAAAAACGTCATTTCCCCTTTCTTAAACGAGTCTTTTTTACAAAAATAGCTTTACCTTTCCATATATTCTTTTAAACAACCCTTCGAAACGTCTACTTATATTCTTAAAATTATTCAATATCTATACTACTATATAAAGTGTTTGAGACTTTCTTTAAAAGGAAGTCTTAAAAAAATAAGCCTACACACTTACTATAAGAGGAAAGTTTAAAATTTAATACATCACATTATTCAATGCACATAATTTTCAAACGTACAAGACAAGAAGCATAGTGTACACCACTTTAATGCACATATTAAAAAACAAAATACCATATTAATGCTATTTAATATAGTCAATTAATTTACTGGTCAATAAATATAATTAATACAGTTATTAAAACACCATTTACATAAGAAATACAAATTATCAAGCATATTGTACAACCAAATTAAACACAATTCTTGCATTAAATGTCACTATGACAAATAATAAGCACATTATATAAATATTCAATCTCGAACGGGCAATGGGCCAAATGGGCTTGAACCCGAACGGGCACGGGCTAAACGAAATTCTTGATATATGTAAATTTATTATCAAAAAGAACATAAAAAAGAAGATTTCGGTCGTCTTACTGTGTTTAAAATGTCACATGAAAAGCATTTGTTCGCTATAAAAATAGTCATCAGGTACCCGCCGCCGCATTGCGCGGATACCCTTCTAGTTTTCCTAAAATATTTTCTTTGATTTAGGTTGATTTTTGTTACGCACATACTTTAGGAACTTTCAAAACTTCTAAGGTACACATCTTCTATATATTTCAAGTTTATAACAATCTGTTTCTAATTCTTCTCATCTGGCCTTCTAACAAAATAATTCCTGTCTAATTGGTTTCACTGATTTATGTAATTCTATTGGATGTTTTTTATTTTGTTTATTTACGTGATGTCTAATTGATGTTTTTAGTTGTAGTTATGCAGAGATGAATTAGCTTCTTCAAATATGGAGCAACAGCTACTCACTCCAATCCCAAGAATAATTGAAGTTAGTTATTTTTCCGGTCAGCAAGTAGTTGATCATCATGTATTGTTGTCCTTAAAGTTAAACTTAGTTTGAGAAAGTTTCATAGCCAAAGATTTCTATAAACTTTTTAAAATTATACGTATATCACATGTGTTTTTAGATTATATTGTTGGTTTAAAGTCATTCGGTGTTCTTTGATTAACCCTTAGAGCACTCCCATTAATCAACGCTGGAACCGGCGTTATTGGGAGTTAAAGCCCGTTAACCGGCGTTGGCCGTTGGAAAGGAGGCGTTATCCGAGCGTTATTTGGGGCACGTTGGGCACTTAACGTGCGTTAACAGGCATTAAAAAAAAATCAAATCACCCCCCCTAACGGCTAGTTACCGTTGGGGTTAAAAAAAATTTTACATTTTAGCCCCTAACGGCTAAAAAAAATAAAAAAATAAAAAAAATTCAAAAACATTTTTTACCACTATAAATACTCAACTAAAACACCATTTTTTTCACACTTCCATAATTCAAATTCACAATTTATATACTTCATCTCACACTTCCATAACTCAAATTCAAGTTTGTTCACAGTGGATCCGAATCAATTTGATGAATTTCCTCAGCAATGGTCAGACGTTGATGACGAAACTGACTTCGAATTTATGGCGTCCGTGTACGAGTATCACCAACAGTTGGAACAAGAAGAAGCAGCTCAACCTCTTACTCGTGCTCGTACCCATATATATCGTGAACGTGAGATTGCAGAAGAACATCTGCGTAACGACTATTTCGTTCAAGGTTGTAAGTATTCAAACCGGAATTTTCGTAGAAGATTTCGTATGAAATAGTCGAAGGTATTGAATCTTATACTTCCGATAATATTCCAGATCATTTTAATTACTTTAGGCAAACACCCGATTGTACGGGTCGAATGAGTTTAAGTGTTCTAATGAAGTGTATGTCTGCCATACGCCAATTGGCTTACGGCACCACACCCGATTCATTTGATGAATACTTGCAAATGGGTGCGAGTACTTGAAAAGATTATCTTGATAATTTTAACAAATGCATTATTGATTTGTTTATGCCGGAGTATTTAAAAAAACCAACATGGGCCGACATTCAAAAAATTTATCAACAACATGAAGAGTGTCATGGTTTTCCGAGAATGCTTGGTAGCATTGACTGTATGCACTAGGAATGGAAAAATTGTCCAGTGGCTTGGCAAGGGCAATTTGGTAGGGGTGATAAAAAATACCCAATAATTATGCTTGAAGTTGTTGCTTCTCAAGATTTATAGATTTGGCATGCATTTTTTGGGATGGCGGGGGCGAATAACGATATTAATGTTTTAGACCAGTCTCCTTTATTCGACGACATTCTTTCTGACAATGCCCCAAGAGCACCTTATATGGTCAATGGAACTAGGGGTGTCAATAGGGTCGGGTTGACTCGACCCGAACCCGATAAGGCTTATAGGGTCGGGTCTAATCGGGTTGAAAATGCTTATCGGGTTAATTTGACCCGAACCCGATAACCGGAAATTGTTATAGGGTCGGGTTCGGGTTGAATTATTTATCTTATCGGGTTATCGGGTCAACCCGATAAGACCCGAAAATTCTTAAACTATTTTTTACTTATATTTTTTTTATAAAATAGTCCGTTAGTTAAATATGTATTGTTTTACTCCATCAATATATCTAAGGAAAAGCTAGAGGTGAAATTATATTAGCTCACTGTCATGTTTCAATGGTTATGTTAACTGTTTAAGATGTCATTTTGTTTTTGTATCAAACTTTCATTATGGAAAGGTTGTAACTTACAAAGTTACAAGTAATAAAACTTTAGTAACCAGTGTAACGGCATTCCGAAAATTGTTTGCCGTTATCACTTTCTCATGGTTAAATCAATTTCTGTTATATTGTAAATTTAAGTTATGCACGGTCATATGTTTCTTCATTTTTAATGTTTAAGAATACTTTGTTTAATAATTTTTGTAATTCATCTTTTTAATTTTCGTTGGATAATTTGTCATTCTCATATTCAGGCATCTGGACATGAACATCATAAGCAATCATGTTCTACCTCTGTTGTTGTAAGAAGAACTTAACGACCAGTTTGCAAAAGAACACATTTCTAGCCTATTGCTACCTTTTTTTTACACTTATTTTTACTTTTATACTTTTGGTTTTGTGTTTGATTTAAACAATTAAGCAACCCGATAAACCCGAATCACCCGACCCGAAAGAACCCGACCCGATAACAACCCGAACCCGATAACCCGATTACTTTTCAGGTCGGGTTGCGGGTCACTTTTTCAAAACCAAAAACCCGATTCAACCCGACCCGATTCAACCCGATAACCCGACAACCCGACCCGATAACACCCCTAAATGGAACTAGGTATGAACAGGGGTATTACTTGGCTGACGGAATTTATCCACAGTGGGCAACTTTAGTCAAATCCTTCTCGGCAACAACTGACGAAAAACATACGTACTTTAAAAGGAAACAAGAAAGTGCCCGAAAGGATATTGAACGTGCTTTTGGTATGCTTCAAGGCCGTTGGGGTATACTACAACAACCGGCACGTCAATGGGAAATTGTCACGATACGTAGAATCATGTATTCTTGCATTATTTTGCATAACATGATTATAAAAGATCAAAAATTTGCATTACGTGACTATAACGAAGTGTGGGTGGATCCGTCAGCACGTTTGAGGCAACGAAGATGGGTCGAAAGATGTGATACTCACCATCGTAAGGCAAAAGAAATACACGACCGACAAACGCATACCCAACTCCAACAGGATCTTATGGAGCATGTTTGGCAGAAGATTCTTGAACAACAACAACAACAACAACAAGAGAGCGACGATGATGAATAAGTATTTGCTATGTTTTGTTTTTTTTTTCGTTGTAATTTTCTTTAGTTATTTTATATTTGGTATTGTAATATGTTTAAGTTAAGGTTATGTTTTTTAATAAATGAAGTGTTTGTTTTAGTTTAGAGGTTGAAATTGAAAATATCAAATGTTAAAGTTTAACTTGAGATGTTATGATTGTGGCTGTTTTTTTGGGGATGTTAAGGTGAAATGTTAAAACTGATGTGGCGCTGACGTAGCAGATGTTAAAGAATAACCTGAGTTATCATTGGGAGTGCTCTTATGGATCCTTCATATACTCATACAATAATTTTTTTTTAGTTAACAAATTACAAATGAGTTTTTGGTCATATCTTTCTCTTTAAAAAATAAAAAAATAAAAAAAATAGATAGATATCGGATTTAGATGTTTATTTTCCACCAAAGAAGTGCATAAAATAAGTAATGTGTACTCGTGTTCAGAATGCATTAATAATGGGCGGTTCAAAAAAAGGGGTGATTTGCACATTTTTAAAAATGATTGCGACACTCACATTTTGAGTGTTTGGTCATTTATACCTTTACATTATTTTTAGTTATTTTTATCCTGTAAAGGTATAAATGTTCAAACATTTAAAATTTGAGTATCTCAATCATTTTTAAAAGTGTGCAAAATCACCTCATTTCAAAAAAAACTTTTTTTTTTGAACATTCAGGCAATATTATTAAGATGAAAACTAGCAAGATGCTAGAGTACAAAACATAGCAAGGAGCTATAAAGCAGGTACAAAAGATAATTGAAAGGAGTTCACGAACGAAGAATTAGAAGTTGAAACTATTCCATTTTTGCCAATCGATACTCGGATTTATTGCACGGTGTGTTAGCCATAAGAAGCTGAGTGATTTAATTTCTTTGGCAGCAAAGCGGAAAGAGGGTTGTTTGTTGTTGAAGAGGGTGTCATTCCTGGTCTTCCAGATGGTCCAGACGAATGAAAGGACGATTAAGTTGATGAATTTTCGCTTCGATGTGGGAATATGAGCTGTGTTGTGTAGTTCAAACAATTCTTGGAGGTTGCTTGGTTTTAGCAATGGTATGTTACACCATGAAAGGAAGTGTTTCCATAAAGCATCAGCAAAGCCACAGTGAAGAAAGAGGTGAGTTGCAGATTCATTTTGATTCTTGCAAATGGAGCAAAGCGGTGAGATTTGTGGGATGTTTCGTAACAGGAGCTGGTCACTAGTTGGTATGCGGTTCATTTCAATACGCCATCCAAGAACGTTTACCTTATATGGTGCAAGACGGTTCCATGGGAAAGTCCACTGATTAGGACCTAATGAAGCGTTTTGAATTTTGGACCTCAAAGATTTGGCAGTGTAGGTACCAGAGGGATCAAGTGACCATTTCCAAGTGTCTTCTGAGCTCGAGAGGGTAAGGTGCGCGATCTGGTGCAAAAGGTCCTGGAGTTGTATGAGTTCGTTGTGGCTGGAAGGTGGTCGCGTCCAATGCCATTCCCATTGTGAGTATCTTCCGTTACCGGTGCAACGATCCTTGACTAAGCAATTCTTGGTTGTTTCAAGCCTGTACAAATCAGGAAATTTGATGCGGAGAGGTGTGTTCCCACACCAAGTGTCTACCCAAAATCTGATGGTGTTGCCATTCTCGACATGTCCTGAAATAAAAGACTCCAAAGCAATATCAAAAGGGATGAGGTGGGTGTTTAGTTTGGAAATGTTTTTCCAAACACCCACCAAAGAGGAATTAGCGGGGACAGGTGAGCAGTTCCTTTGTGTAAAGTGGATGACTTTAATAACACGACTCCAAAGACTGAGCGGTTCATTATGAAACCGCCACCACCATTTTGCTAGTAATGACAAATATTTTGAATGTAAACTTCCCAGCCTGAGACCGCCCGAATCGATAGGAGCAATAACCCTATCCCAAGAAACCCAAGGAATCTTCTTTCGTGAAGAAGAACTCCCCCAAAAGAAAGACCTACGAATAGATTCAAGTTTGGATAGTACACTTACCGGGGTCTTATACAGCGAGAAATAATAAGTTGGAAGACTGTCAAGCACAAAACGGATGAGGGTGATTCTTCCACCTAGTGAGAGGGTTGAGGCTTTCCAAAGTGATAAACGGGATTCAAAGGTGCGGATAACCGGGGTCCAATTTTTGATGTGGTTCATGTTAGTTCCAACAATGAGACCAAGGTAGGTGATTGGGAAGTTACCATTTGTACAGTGAAGTAATTCGGTTGAGTTTGCGATGGCTTCAGGGGTAAGATTCAGACCATAAAAATAGGACTTTTGAAGATTGATTTTTAGACCCGAAGCGAGATAAAAACATCTCATGATCCGTGCTATATTGGCCAGGTGTGTTATGGACCATGAGCCGATTAGGATAGCGTCATCCGCGTATAGAAAATGGTTAATGGAAGGCCCTTGGTCTGGTAATCGGATGCTTGAGATCAGTCCCACATTGGACGCCCTTTCTAGAATTTTGGAAAATGATTCCATAGCAATAATAAAGCGGAAGGGTGATAAGGGATCACCTTGGGGAACGCCACGTTCACAGTTGAATTCGGTGGTGGGGCTGCCATTGACGAGGATAGATGATCTGGTGGAGGCTAGAATTCCTTTTATCCATTTGAGCCATTGAGTTGGGAAGGCCATTTGCGACATGATTGAGAGGAGAAAATCCCAGTTAACAGTGTCGAAGGCTTTTTCAAAGTCTATCTTAAAACAAAATGCTTCCTGCTTGCATTTTTCACCCATGTTATGATCTCGTTTAGCATTAGAGGACCTTCTATGATGTTTCTTTCTGAAAGGAATGCGGATTGACTCGGGGAGATGACTTGCTTGATGAGCGGTTTGAGTCGGTTTGCTAGTACTTTGGAGATGGTTTTCTTTATGCATCCGATGAGTGTTATGGGGCGGTATTCGTTGAGAGATTGTACGGATGAATTCTTTGGGATGAGGGTGATGAATGAGGAACTGCAGCCATGACTGATCTTGCCAGTTGAGTGAAAGTCAATCAAGATATTTAGGAAGTCCATTTTCAGAAGTTCCCAGAATTTCTTAATGAAACCAAAGTTGAAACCGTCCGGTCCAGGGGCTTTGTCGCTAGCACATTCCCAAACTGCCTGAGTTATTTCTTTGAGAGTAAATGGGATTATGAGAGATGCAGCGTCATCAGTAGGTAGAGTTGTAAGCCCATGACAGAGGAGCTTGGGCCTATCTTTAATGGGCTCTGTGAATTTGTTCTTGTAGAAAGATAGGGCGGCCTCACGAATAGATGGGGGATCCACATGCCAGTTCCCATTAATTTCGAGTCCATTAAGCCTGTTCCTTGCGGTTCTGTTGTTAATGAAGCTATGGAAGAATTTGGAGTTTTTGTCTCCACTTTTAATCCATTTAGCCCTCGATTTTTGGTGGAGTTCCTGTGATTTTTGATGTTCCAATTCACGCAGCTTTTCCTTTGTTTCCATCCAAAGAGTGAGTTCATCTTTTGTGTAATCTCGAAAATCAATAATTGCATCTAGGGATGTCAGTTGGTTTGAGAGGTCTGTGGTTTGTTGATTCTCTTGGGCAGAAGTGCTGCGCAGCCATTCTTTCAAATTAAGTTTCAATCTTTTCAGTTTTGTGTTGAGAATCTGATCCGACGTTCCAAAGATAAGGCCGGTTTCAAGGCTGTTGGTTATGATATCTTCAATCCCGGGCTTAGACATCCAGGAATTAAAGAATCTAAAGGGAGTTGGGCCGAAGTCTATGTGAGATGTTATTAGGATTAGGGGCCGGTGATCCGATAGGGAACGAGGTAGGGCAGTGAACGCGGCACTGGGCCATTTGTTCATGAAATCTGGGGAAACCATTATTCTATCAATTCTGCTTTTGTTTTTCCCAGTGTCTGCAATGTAAGTGAAGACACTCCTATGTAGAGTGTACTCAAGGAGACTGTTTTGATGTATGAAAGAGTTGAGCGCAAGTGCCCAAGAGGGGTTGAAGGTGGAGTGTTTTCTCTCAGTTGGACACCTGACAGCATTGAAATCGCCCAATAAAATCCAGGAGCCTCGTAGGTTTGAGAAGTGGCCTGTGATTTCATCCCAGAGGGATTGTTTGGCCCTCAAGTCTTGAGGGGCATAGAGGTTGAGAATGTTGTAAAGGGTGGTGGTTCCATTAATGTAACCGGAGGTGATTAAGAAGTGTGATGCATTAATGGTGTTTACAAGGGTGAAAAAAGAAGGGTCCCAGATACTTACGATACCTCCCGAACGTCCTTCACTTCCTGTGGAAGGTATGAAACTGAAATTGAAGTTGGGATTCCCCCAAAAGCTTTGAGGCGAGAGGCTTTGTTCGTCTGGTCTATGTGTTTCTTTAATGCAAAGAAAGTGGATTCGGTGTTCATGTTTCAGATTTTTTATCCAGTTGGGTTTGGTTCTATCTTTGATTCCGCGGATATTGATGGATAAGAAATTCATTGGGCTTGGTTTGCGTCACGGTCTAGGATAACCTGTTCTTTCACCAACTGTTCATAATCTGTTAGGTTAATGCCAATGATTTCGCTCACTTCCATAGTGACCAGTACTTCTTGATTAAGAGCTTGGTTATGAGAGGTTGTGGGATCAGTTTGGGTGTCTGGGTTAATGGGGGGTGGGGGCGGGGGTGGGTTTTTGTTAGAAAAAAGGTTGGTGTTATCGCTAGGCATATGGTGACTTAAGCTGGGAGATGGAGTGGTTGGGTTTAAATTGTTTGGGGCATTGGGGTCTGTGTGGTTGGTTTGCAGTGGCAAATTTTGCTGTTGGAAATCGTCCCCAAGGGAATGGAATGGAATTGGGTTTGGATTTACTCTGAAAGATAACTTTGAGGTATGGGGTAGAGGTGGTGCAGTGTTGCAAAAGGTCGTCTTATTCTGATTCTGAAAAGAGAAATAATTGGGTGGTGAGTTTAAATCGAGTCTGCTAATTGGTGAATGAGGAGAGGTTGGAGATGATGGACGTTGTCTTTTTCTGGAATTGATGGGAGTTGAGATGAGGTGGTCTGCATGAGAATATTGGAAAGCTGATGGTGGGGGTGGGGGAGGTGGTGGGGTTGTTGTCTGTTGGAAAGGTGGTGGTGGGGGTGGGGGAGGTGGCGGAGAAGTAAATTGTTGGTTTGCCCGAGGGGAGTGAATGTTGTTTTGGTTTTCAATGTGTGGGGATATAACAGAGGGAATGTTTTCGTCCTCGGGAATATGAGAAGATTTATTGGGGTTGGTAGAGTTTGTAGAGTCTTTTTGGATATTTTTGAAAGATGAGAGGTTGGTTTCCATGTCAGAGGCTTGGTTCGGGTTTTTTGGGTGTTGGATGTTACCATTATCATCAGGAAGGGAGACCAAAAAAGGTGGTGACCATTATTCATGATCCTCAACTACACGTGTGACATATGCATTTTTTCTCCAGTTTATAGTGACTTGGTGGTCTATTTTTTCATGTGGCTTAATATGTAGAAGGACTCTATCTATGGATAAGTTGTCGTCCTTTGAGGTTGCATGTGACGGTTGAATTATCTGACACATTGTCGCAACAATTTTGTTGAAAGTGTTCCTTTCTCTTATCGGTAGTGGGACCCCATAGATCCTTACGTATACGAGCCTACCATAAACTGAATCTTGACCATTCCATACGTCGAATGAAGTGAACCATTTCTGCAAGAATTCTTTATTGGTACGAAGGAAGGTGTTGGCTAGGGTAGAGGAATTGAGATTGAGTAGGACAGTTAAACCTCCTAAGTATGAAACTTTGATATTGTTGGGAGGGTCTGAATCTATTAGTATCGATTCAAGGTTGGCAAGAGTGTTAGTGCAAATATTACGATATTTAATCTATACATTCTCATTTGTTTTGTTGATGACAAACATGTAACTTGTAATACATAACGTAAAATGTATAAGTTACTTGTAAGTATATCTTGTCTCAACATACTCTCAACACCTCTCGACGACTCAAGGTCCTTGTATGCTACAACAAAGGTTCGTACATGTTTGTTATGTTGCATTATGATCAAACCCCCAACAAACCAATAAACATGTCTAATATGTATAAAAACTAGTGTTTACATATTGGGTAAATATATACATAACTAGTATGTATTATAATGGGTAATATAAATGGGTAGAAACTTAAGTATTTGACCCATTGACCAAATACATTGAATGTAGTTGGGTAAAACCCAAAGTCCATAACCCATACCCATTGCATGACATCATGCATAAGTCATATATGGATAATATCCATGACCCATGGTATTGACCCATACCCATATGACTAGATACATTGTACTCATTAGATACATTGTATCTAAAGAATACCATGGACCAAATCAAAACCATGACCCATAACCCATGGTTTCAACCCATAAACTATGGGTAAAGAGGAGTGTGCACGGATCCCTCAGATGACCCACGGATCCCTTGGATTTACAAAGCCGGATCCCTCAAGAAGGGATCCTTGGGGCAGAACATGGTTTTGGTCTTTTTGCCTATAAATAGCAAACCACTTCTTACCATTTCTTCACACCTTCACACATAGTTTCTCTCCACCAAATCTAGGATATTTAGATCATTAGGAAACATGTAAACCACCCTCATCTCATATGATTATAATGCTTCTAACTCTCATTTGTTGTAAGCATACTCCCGAAGTGATCCTCCAAAGCAAGCTTAGAGATCTTGCTTCCTTACCTACTGAAGTGATCACCCATCACAAGATACAAGCACATGAAGATCTTATACAACAAGCTTGGGAAACTTGTCATCTTCATTCATAGAAGACTAACTACATCATGCTTTGGGTCCTTGATGTTTAGTCTAGGAGTTTATATTCATTAGACACATTGTCTTGGATATTGTCTAGTATCATATTCTTGTATCTATGACTAGACTAGATGGTTTATGTGTTTGTACCATAAAACACAAGGTTTGTTATGTTGGGCCACAAAACATAACGGATGTCATAGATGTGTCAAAGGCATTAGTGAAGAGTGCCGAAGATCCGTGTTAAAGGCATTAGTGAAAGGTGCTGAAGGATAGTGTAAATGGCATTAGTGAAGAATACCTAGGTCGTATAATCGATGAGGTGCATCGTTATACATATAGTATTTGTTTAGATCCAAGGATGGTGATATCCTTGATGGTGTTGTAACAAGGAGTAGATCTCCTTGAGATTAGGTGTTGTGTCGTGATGGGTAGTAGTTCCTCCATAGTAATGGAACTAGGTGCTTAGCCTAGTACCTAATAAAGGGTAGGCGACGTTGTGAAGGATTAGTTCTCCTAAGGTGTGAAAGAACTCGGTGGTTAGCATAGCACCGTATAAAGGGTAGGCAACGTTGTGTTAGGTGTGGTTCGCCTTGGTGTGAAAGAACTCGGTATTTAGCTTTGTACCGGAAAAAGGTTAAGCGACGTTGTGAAGGCTTCTCCGCCACAAGGAGTTGGTGTAGTGCTTACGAACTCTCGAGTAGGTGACTCGGGGAGTGGAGTAGGGCAAGGAAGGTGACCTTGTAGCCGAACCACTATAAATCCTCGTGTTGGTTTGTCTATCCTTTTACTTATCGCTTTACTTTTATTCTTGCATTACTTTGTTTATTTTCTATGTGGTTGATGTCTATGTTTGTGATGCATACTTGGTCTTTCATATAGTCACAAACTATATTCAACACTTTACGTATTATGACACGCTTGATCAAGAAAAAGCAACCGGACTAATAATGGTGAAACTTGATTTATAATGAACCATTAATCTTGCGGAATCTTATGTGATGTCAAGGGGTTGGCCTTACATGCCGTAATGCGTTAAATGCATCCTCGCGTCGAGATTAGCAAATGCAATGGTTTATACTATATTTGATACAAAAGTTTTAAGTTTGAAACGGAAACGTATTCACCCCCCCCCCCTCTACGTTTTCACAATTGGTATCAGAGCGGGTTGGCTCTAGTTTTTAAAACAAATGGTTTTCAAAATGAGTAAGGTCCTCGTATCAAATTTTTGATGAAGTCAAGCATAATATGAAAAGTGTTTTGTTGATCTTTTTTTCTTTGAAGTTTTGTTGTTAGATATCTTGTTAATCAAGCTTGAATAAAGGCAAAAATGGTTAATATAACTTCACTTAAAAGTCTACTAAGGTTAAACCTTTTCGTCGGGTCAAAACGTGCATTTTTGTAAATCTGTGTCAGATCCGCGGATCCCTCAGGTTACACTGGCCGGATCCCTCAAGCAAGGGATCTGTGGTACAAAAGACAATTTTTGTCTGAATTTCAAAAATTCATAACTTTTTAACCGTAAGGAGTTAGAAGTCGTACCACCTATCGTTTTAAATGTATTTGAGTCTACTTTCATTTAAAAATGATTTCATAAACTGATTCAAAACAAAATTTTATAGAATCATTGATTTATAATAGAAAGTCATTTTTCGGTCATAAATTTTGCACAAACTTTTGATCTAATTGGAAACGGATGTTTTCATCTTTGAATAACAATGTGTCCTCTTTTGAAATTAAGGTTTTGATCATATTTATATACATAAAAGAAACTAATCAAGCTTGGTATACATGTTTATATTTAACACAAAGCGATGAAAAGAACTTTCGTATGCTATGCTAAATGATAAATTGTCTTCTTTGCATTACTTGATTATTTGCTTATCTCAAATAGCTTTTGTGCTTGGTTGATTGAATACCATATGTGGTTTCCTTACCTTGCTATTCATTCTCTTGTTTGTCGATTTAGTAATATTCTACTAATCAATGTGCTATTTGAAGGAGTGTTTGGGATAACATCTAGTTGTGTCGAAAATGTTAGTTTAGATACTTAGATAAGTCATATAGGTTGAAAAAATGTTTAAAACATATAACACACTAAATGGATTTTTGATTGAGTTTGTCATGTGTGCAACATAAATGTTTTATGTGCCTATATGATTTCTTTTGTTCTTGTATCGTTTTCTAAAAACAACAAGAATGTACATCGGATCATAACCTACACTTGTGTTGATGATGTACTCTCCCATTTTCATTTTCATGATCGCTCTCCAAGCTTCATAGTAGGATTGACAACTGATTATTTCATCCTAGACTATACTCAAGTAATTATTTTGCAACGCAAATATAATTGTTCATATCCGAAAGTCCAAACTCAAGCTTTCCAACAACATATGTTGAACTAGCTCATCCAACCATTTTTTTTTGTTGTTCAGCATATGGACAACTTTTAAATTTATTTTTAACATGACACCTTCGTCACGTTAGTTGTCTCAAGTATAATATTAAACAAAGCAAAGTATCATCATTGTTACTCTTCGATAGGCCATTGTAGGAATATAAATTTTCCTAACTTGAGAATGAATACTGGAGAACTTATTGCACTAGAAACTCAATTTGACCTAACGGTTGAATTGCTTCCTTGATAGAAGTTGGGTATGTGGAATCGCCCGTAAAAATGGTCGTGTTTAGCCATAATTGAGCACCGCTAGTAATAGTCTCATATTCATTCTCTCACTTGAGAAATTTATACTCCTATGTTTTCCTAAAGTAAGTTTACAATGGAAATACTTTGCATTGTCTTAGGATTACTAATCAAACAAGTTGTAAAATTAATTTTTGTTTTAATTAATCACAACCACTTGCCTCATTAAGCGATTATCTTGCTTTGATCGAGAAGAGCTACATGACTTCATGGACGAAGCTCATTATATGCTAATCGCCATCCGTAATGACTAGATTGTCCTAAACTAGCACCTCACAACTCTTTTGTCTTGAACACCATCTTGTGCTCTTTTATTTCTAAACACATACCTTGCATGTCATTGTTAGTGTAAATGATTTACTAATCTAGACCGTAAATCTGTTTTGGGCTAGTTGAATAGTGCTTGTTAAGTTTGCTAAACCTTTGTGTTATTTGTGAGCTCGATCTCATTTGATTGCCTATATGTTACCTCTACATGCTATCATTGCTTTGCTTAATGTGTATACATGTATACTTGCTGTAGAAATCATTAGTTTCATAATTCGAAACATAGAGTAAAATTATGCAACTATTCTGTTAAGAAAATCTGTCTCTGACGCCGGATCCCTTAGATGTAACTAGACGGATCCCTCAAGTGAAGGATCCGTGGGATCCGGGTGGACAGAAGTTCCTTTGTAGCCTCCTTGCATCAATCCAACATTTTAGACCTTATTGGATTAGTTAAACATGATACACTATGATCACTTAAACCTCCCTTAGGCTCAGTTGATCTCACTTTCACTCATGGATGACTTAGGATCACATTCGAAGTATTTTTTGATTTTTCATTAGTTTAAAACTCACCATCTTTCCGCTCCAATATTTACACATTGTTCCTCTCATCTCAAAACACCTAGTTTGATATTTCTCTCAATTTTAGCAAATTGATTTTAGTCATCTTTACCTCAAATTAGGCCAAAAACTAATTTTTTAAGATTTTTAAGGAATTTTCCAAATCTCTCTCAAGTCATCATCTGATCTCTAGGATCATTTAACACCACTTGAAACTCTCAAATTTCTTAGTGTCATCTTTGATCATCCACTGGTGCTCATAAAGCCCCATTTCTTTCCATAAAGGGCAATCATTAGCTACCATCACTCATTGCTCTTGATCATTTAAGTACTCTTTCATTACTCTTTCATTTAAGACATTTAGGAAGACTAAAACACTCAAGGAGGTATAGGCGTTAGACCTTACAAACATCATTTTTATTCTTTCCTAGCTGCTGAGAGCCGATCCCTAGGATTTGCCTAGACGGATCCCTCATTGGAGGGAACCGTGGGATCCGTATGACAGATTCATGTCAACTCTAGCTAAAAAATCACTTAAGTCCATCTTCATATAAGACACTTAATAGACTAAGTAACTTAGGATATGTAGGTGCTAGACCTTGCTAGAACCCCATCACCTCATTTTCACCTCATGTGCAACAATAGGTACATTATATCTTTAGATAATCATTCAAATTTCCTTTTCCACATAAGCACTTGCTCAACACTTAGGATTATCATTTTCGTGTATGTTTATAAATGAGTTGTATTTATATGATTCTATACGTGTTATTTCTTTTCGTTTCATGATTTTATGTGAACAATTTATCCATTTATATAAATGTTTTCCTTTTGTACTAACTCTTTTAGATTCTTGTAGGATGACAATAGTCGATTTCACCATCAAGTCAAGTTGTGCTCATTCGCACATTTCTTTATATATTCCTAATCTTGCATCATCCTAACCATTTTACTCCACTTTTATCACCACTCACAAAGTCATCATGTCTACCACCTCTAATGAGTCATCAACCAAGTCAAAGATTCACCTTGATACCTTTCATCACCTCTACCACAACTCCCATACCTCTAAGTCATAATGATAATTTCTATCACTATCACCGTGTCCCAGGTCTAGTTCATGAACTACGTGATGAAGTATGTCTCATGTTCTACCACATCCTACTTGTGTCAACCACAACCTCAAACAACAAGCTACTTATGTCAACCACATCCTACAAGTGTCTCACTACCACTACAATTCATGGTTGCTCAACCATCCTTCACAAACATCTATGTTGTCAAAATCCAAGTGAATTTCGTAATGAAATGCCTCTCATCCCTAAGCACATTTTTTTTTCTTAACTTGAACGAACCTTACAACCTCTAAACCAACCATGATGATGCAAGTAGTAGGATCATTCTCTTTTTAACATTTTTTTTGTAGGTTCTTCTTGACGCCCTCGAGCTAGGGGGAGCTTCCGTCGAGCATTTATAAAGTGCATCATATGACTTACTCGTCCAAGGACGAATATAATTTTGCACTAACTTTTTGTTTTGTAGATTTTCAAAACACACTAGGAGTACTTGACGCTCTCCATAAATGGGAGTTTTTCGTCAAAGCTAAAACATTGCAAATTTTGCAATAATTTCGCTTTAGCCTTCCTAAAATACTTGACGCCTTTAACAAGGGGGAGCAACCGTCAAGGGGGAGCATGCACACATTCATTCTTCAAAATTCCTTTATGTTTCAACAAAAGGGAGATTTCTATCTCATCGTATATTTTTCTTTTTTCTTTTCTTTTTAACACTAACCTTGATGTAGGTTAAGCCTCAAAAATTTGATCCATTGAGCCGTTGGCAATAATGGTTATAATTCAAAGGATCTTTCTATTTTTTTGTGTGCGATTCTCTAGGTTCCTCTTAAAGGCGAGATCACCACCTTTTGAAGACGTGCAAGCTCAAGGTCATGAGATGCTAAGCTTCGTCATTAGTGTTTAGTGTTGGAGGTATTGGCGTGGTGTGCCAATTGGAGCAATAAGGTGTTTTTATTTTAACTTCATTAGGGATGATGAAAACTCGCCATCCTTGGGAGAAAGGACACACCCTTTTTGCTTCGACAAAAGGGG
This sequence comes from Chrysanthemum makinoi, assembly GCA_910596185.1. Lineage (NCBI taxonomy): Eukaryota > Viridiplantae > Streptophyta > Magnoliopsida > Asterales > Asteraceae > Chrysanthemum > Chrysanthemum makinoi. The sequence continues at coordinate 73,982,634 of OU343220.1, forward strand.
GAGAAGAGTGTAAACGAAGAAGGTAATGTATAGGAAGTACCGACACAAGTAACTTACATTTTACCTATCTATTACGTTTACATATATTTTGTCATCATCAAAAAGGGGGAGATTGTTAGTGCAAATATTACGTTATTTAATCTATACATTCTCATTTGTTTTTTTGATGACAAACATGTAACTTGTAATACATAACGTAAAATGTATAAGTTACTTGTAAGTATATCTTGTCTCAACATACTCTCAACACCTCTCGACGACTCAAGGTCCTTGTATGCTACAACAAAGGTTCGTACATGTTTGTTATGTTGCATTATGATCAAACCCCCAACAAACCATAAACAAATGTTTATATGTATAACAACTATGTTTACATATTGGGTAAATATATACATAACTAGTATGTATTATAATGGGTAATATAAATGGGTAGAAACATAAGTATTTGACCTATTGACCAAATACATTGAATGTAGTTGGGTAAAAACCAAAGTCCATGACCCATACCCATTGCATGACATCATGCATAAGTCATACATGGATAATATCCATGACCCATGGTACTGACCCATACCCATATGACTAGATACATTGTACTCATTAGATACATTGTATCTAAAGGAATACCCATGGACCAAATCAAAACCATGACCCATAACCCATGGTTTCAACCCATAAACTATGGGTAAAGAGGAGTGTGCACGGATCCCTCGACCCTTGACCCAGATCCCTTGATTTACAAAGCCGGATCCCTCTAGAGGGATCCTTGGGCAAACATGGTTTTGGTCTTTTTGCCTATAAATAGCAAACCACTTCTTACCATTTCTTACACCCTTCACACATAGTTTCTATCCACCAAATCTAGGATATTTAGATCATTAGGAAACATGTAAACCACCCTCATCTCATATGATCATAATGCTTCTAACTCTCATTTGTTGTAAGCATACTCCCGAAGTGATCCTCCAAAGCAAGCTTAGAGATTTTGCTTCCTTACCTACTGAAGTGATCACCCATCACAAGATACAAGCACATGAAGATCTTATACAACAAGCTTGGGAAACTTGTCATCTTCATTCATAGAAGACTAACTACATCATGCTTTGGGTCCTTGATGTTTAGTCTAGGAGTTTATATTCATTAGACACATTGTCTTGGATATTGTCTAGTATCATATTCTTGTATCTATGACTAGACTAGATGGTTTATGTGTTTGTACCATAAAACACAAGGTTTGTTATGTTGGGCCACAAAACATAACGTATGTCATAGATGTGTCAAAGGCATTAGTGAAGAGTGCCGAAGATCCGTGTTGAAGGCATTAGTGAAAGGTGTTGAAGGATCGTGTAAATGGCATTAGTGAAGAATGCCTAGGTCGTATAATCGATGAGGTGCATCGTTATACATATAGTATTTGTTTAGATCTAAGGATGGTGATATCCTTGATGGTGTTGTAACAAGGAGTAGATCTCCTTGAGATTAGGTGTTGTGTCGTGATGGGTAGTAGTTCCTCCATAGTAATGGAACTAGGTGCTTAGCCTAGTACCTAATAAAGGGTAGGCGACGTTGTGAAGGATTAGTTCTCCTAAGGTGTGAAAGAACTCGGTGGTTAGCCTAGCACCGTATAAAGGGTAGGCAACGTTGTGTTAGGTGTGGTTCGCCTTGGTGTGAAAGAACTCGGTATTTAGCTTTGTACCGGAAAAAGGTTAAGCGACGTTGTGAAGGCTTCTCCGCCACAAGGAGTTGGTGTAGTGCTTACGAACTCTCGAGTAGGTGACTCGGGGAGTGGAGTAGGGCAAGGAAGGTGACCTTGTAGCTGAACCACTATAAATCCTCGTGTTGGTTTGTCTATCCTTTTACTTATCGCTTTACTTTTATTCTTGCATTACTTTGTTTATTTTCTATGTGGTTGATGTCTATGTTTGTGATGCATACTTGGTCTTTCATATAGTCACAAACTATATTCAACACTTTACGTATTATGACACGCTTGATCAAGAAAAAGCAACCGGACTAATAATGGTGAAACTTGATTTATAATGAACCATTAATCTTGCGGAATCTTATGTGATGTCAAGGGGTTGGCCTTACATGCCGTAATGCGTTAAATGCATCCTCGCGTTGAGATTAGCAAATGCAATGGTTTATACTATATTTGATACAAAAGTTTTAAGTTTGAAACGGAAACGTATTCACCCCCCCCCTCTACGTTTTCACAAAGAGTATGGAGATCTTTTGTAGTGGCGACTATTGAGGTTCTTGACCAGGCTGCAGAGGTGTTAGGTGATTGAGGAGGTAGAGTGATGGAGATGGGGGGTTTTTGGTTATTGGTTAGTATGTCTCTGTAGGAACGATTGGGTTGGTCATGAGGTGCAGATTTCTTGAAGGTGTTTTGGCTATATGAGGGTTTATAGAAGTTGGAGGGGTGGGGTTTTTGGGTTGTATGGTTATTGGGTAGAGGGTTACCGTTCCTGTCGGATTTGGAGAGAAAAACTCCAAGAACAAGGCCGTTGCATTTGATGTTTTGGAGGGAGTTAAGGAACTGTGTGGGATCAGAGATGTTCCTAAAGCAGATAAATCCAAATGGATTATTGTATTTGTCTCTTTTTGTTGCAACATAGCCATCTATCAGGTTGTTATGTTTTTGGAAAAGTTGCCGGAGTTCATAACTAGTTAGGGAGGGGGGAAGGTTATAAACGAAAAAGGTGGTTATGTTGGGATGGCCGTGGTGTCTTCTGTGCTTGACTTGCATCCAATCTTCGTCTTTCTCCGCTGCGTCTGGCCGCCGGTGTGGGTGGTGGGGAGGGGGATGGGGGGGGAGGGTTTCTCACACTCTCTCTCACACACATGATTTTTTTTCCATCTCATTCATAGTCAGCGTTTTGTTCATGTCCGTGTAGAATGAAAATATCCGTAATTTTAAACCTATTTGTTATTAAATTTATGTTAGTTATGTGAGATGGTTATACAGCTTTAAAATATTCACGTATAGGACAAGTTTATAAAAACAAACAACCTTATTGATTGATGATTAATTATGACATGCACCTTTATAAATCTTTTTGCAATAAGTGAGGAGGGTGTGTCTCGGGAAAATAAGAGGGAAAGCGAGATTCCTTTAGAGAAAACCATACCTTTACTTACGGGGAAAAATGCATTCACAAAAAATAATTTCCTAGCGGCGAGTGAGTCCCGAAACCAAAAAGGAGAGAGAGAAAGTGTTTGGAAGAAAGAGATTGTTATTTATAGGTCGTGTTGTATGGGTATTTGTGTTTTAAGGGTATTTTTAAATGAAACAAAAATAGAAAATAATTAATAGAAGAAAGACAATGTGCCGCAATAGTTGAAGAAAAATATTTTAAAGAGAAAAAAAAACTAATGTAAAGGGCTAGCGGCGCAGCTTGTTGCCCGCTTGCCTGTCGTTTCAGTGTAATATTTACAGATGAAAATTCAAATATAAAGCTGATGTGACGAAATAAAACCTCTTATCTCACCCTCCACCCTAAGAGCGCCAGGTGTGGTAACATGTGTTAAACCTTAACACGCTGCCACGTCAGTGCCACATCAGCTTTAACTTTTCAATTTAACTCAACCCTTATCATAACTCAACTTTAACACACTTTAACCCTATATTTTGGGCCTCACTTATTTTTTTCTTTTCCATTTATAAAATACAAAAAAACATTTTCTTTGAAGTTAAAAAACTAAAATTTACAATAACTAGTATATTTTTTTTTTACTTTTGAAAAACAATATAAAAAAAAAGAAAAACAAACAAAAACAAACCACAAGGACTGAAACTGTACTTTTGAAAAACTAAAAAAAAAAAAAAAAAAAAAAAACCACCAGGACTGAAACTGTCAAACACCGAAACTTTGTTTCTTCTACCTTTAAACACCTGCAACTTAAACACACACTAAAACGCACAACTAACACACACACACCAAAAATACCCATCAAAATACCTATTTAAATCGGAAGAAAAAAAAAGAAAAGAAAAGAAAAGAAAAAAAGTTTTAACGTCGCGTTACCTCCCTAACATAGGGGTTAAACTTTAACTTAACGCAGAAACACGGTGTGGTAACATTGGGCTTAACGTGCGTTAGATACGCAATGTTTTACAATAGTTGTTTTGTGAATGGATACAAGTTTCACACAAATGACCATTCTCAAAACAAGACAACAGGGAACAATGGTGTGTGTATTAAAGGGAGTTCGTACATTGAATTTGAGATAGACTATTTTGGCATTTTACTCAATGTTGTACAATTACATTATGTTGGAAACAATAGAGTTACTTTGTTTCTATGTCATTGGTACAATAATGAAAAAGGTATCACGGTCGATGGTAAACATGGCCTAGTAGATGTCAATTCAAAGTCAAAACTCGGTGGAAACGATCCATTTGTGTTGGCAGAATAAGCTCAACACGTATATTACACTACTTATCCTTCAAGAAAGAGAAGTCAAAGTGATTGGTTAGCGGTATGTAAGACTATAGCAAGGATCTCTTACGACACTATGTCTAACATTGTGGAAGAAGATGAAACTATCCCAACAGGAGAAGGGTTTTATCAAGAAGATGAAATGCGGTTACCAACTATAGTAGGGGTAGATGTTGATTTGGATGATGTTATTACTTTGCCATCAACCGAAGTTAAAGAGGTAGAACATGAAGATGTTCCGACACACATCATTAATCCATCAAATAGTGAGTAGGATCTTGATGACGAGGAAGAATTCATGGATGAAGATGAAGATGAAGATGAAGATGATGATGAAAATGATGGTTATTATTCATTAAGTAGCAATAATGAGTAATGTAAATTTAACCCCTAATTGGTAGTTTATCTTGTGCATGTTATGATTATGTTAGATGTTATGAACTATATGTTACTTATTAAGTCTCTAACCTGTTTAACCAATGTTTATATCATGTTTTATTTCATAATAGATGGCTGGAGGAGGTACATTCAGGGCAACCAGAGGTAAGGGTTCTCGTGGGGCAAAAAGTTGTTTGTTGCAGACACAGACTCCGCCAAGGCCATCATCACCACCCACAATATTGTTACATCCTCAATGCCCTCTGCCATCAGGAATAACACCTCAACTTGTATCCCGAACACCCCATGAATCAACAACAGTACTTGAAGTTGGAGAAAGTTCTACCCATGCTGCTAACACAAGTACAGGTTTGATCCTTTTATAAAAACTATTATTTTTAGTAGCTTTGATTAATAATCTTAAATTAGCTGTATATATTTGTTTTTTTATAGATCAAGACTCGCCTCAACAACCAAGAGGACCTAGGGGAACATACCTGAACAAAAACATCCCAACAGTTGCGTCTGAACGGAAAGTGACACACATTTATGATCTTAAGTAAGTATCATATATGTAATTGTTATTTTCAGTTGGAGACATATGTAAATAGTTATTGTATGTGTTGTATTTTGTGTAGCTACTTGGAATAAGAGGTGCCGAGAATGATTTCTAAAGATTTCAAAGGAAACTTTTATGGGAAAGAAACCGAGTGGCACAAACTTAATAAAACTCTAGTTGACCACTTGTACAAATGCTTTCAGGTTATCAAATTTATTTATACTTAATATTGTTAAATATCTTTAATCACTAAATATGAATGTGGAAAACTAGAAGGGGGGGGGGGTTGAATAGTTTTACCGAATAAAAGTTCGTTTTAAACTATTTAAATCGACTTATGTCAATCTATTTATTGTGTGTGTTGGATGATGATAGATAAGCATATAAATAAGTAATGCAAAAGCTAAAGGGTAAGAAACACAAAACCACGACGCGAGTATTTATAGTGGTTCGGCTACAAGGACACCTGCCTTGCCCTAATCCACTCCCCAAGTCACCTACTCGAGAGTTCGTAAGTGATACGCGCACAACGCGTGTTCGGGCTCAAAGGAACTTCCTTTTCGTCGAGCAAGTTTTTCAACACCCTAGTCAGTGAACCTAATCGTTTTAGTGTAGTATTAGGGTAAGCCTCGGGAATTGATATCGTTCTCTAGGGGAATAGGAATGCTAGTGAGAAATTACTACGCTAAGGTTGGGGTTGAGGAAGATTATTTTTTTATCTTTTTTATAATTTTTTAGAAAATGGAAAGGTACGAATCTCGGGGTATTGGATTTGGGGGGTTTGGTATTTCTACCGATTACTCTACTTATCTAATTAACTAAGCTAAGGTGAGTGTAGTCTATGTCTATTGTTGTGTGCTCTTATGATGATAAAAATGTGTTTACTTAGATGCTATTATTCCCTAGTTATCTCCTAATGATGATTGAATTGTCACATCCTTATTCTTAACGCGCTGTGTCTTCTAAGGTCTTAGGGTATGCGTTTTTCCCTAACTCTTTTAGACTACCTTAAGGTTATTGCCTACGAAATCTCTATGATTCATAAACTAACTCTAAGGTTATCTTTGGATGTTTAGACTACAATAACTCTAGGTAATTATAAACTAATGTTCACAAAGATTACTCAAGATGTAAAAACACAACAAATGACCTATCGCAATACTAGGTCAATCACAATTAAGATAAGAGACAACCAATCAATATTCAATATCTAGGTTTCATAGATCTAAGCAAACACACAAGTAAATTTGCATGACTTTGAAAAAATGCAAGCATACACACAAACAATTGAATTAATAAAGTAAATCACTTATCTTGTTGTAAAATAGGGTATGGAACCCTAAGATACAGCCAAAGACAGCCTAGGTTCGGTTTAGGTTTTACTCCACAAAACTACCTCTCTAAAATACTGAAAATTCGAATTCTATATATAGAGTTACAATATGCCACGGCGTCACTCTTTAATTGTGACGCCGTCGGGTCGCCGCCATTAGGTTTTCATCTTGGCCACGCCAACTCTGTGACGGCGTCACCTTATGCTTGTGACGCCGTCGACTTCATCCTATGACGCCGTCGGGATCCAAATCTAGGCGTGCGAGTTGTGACGCGCCTACTCTTTTAAACCTGATGGCGTCAAGTGCAAAATAGCAATTTGCTCTCTGAGTCGTCTCAAGGTGTGTCGCGACGGCGTGCGAATTGGTGACGCCGTCCCCTTCAAATCCAGCAGCTTGAGTGTCTCGATTCTTGACTTTGGCCATTTTCTTCATATATTAGCCTTTTCGTCCAGAATAAGTGTCATTAATTTGCCTTCAAGAGACCTAAAAAGTGAAAAGGAACGAAATTAAGTAGTAACGGATACAAAAGTGATCAATTAAGGGCTTAAATGACCCCTCAAAAGTGTACCTTTTAAATCCTTATCAAATATCCCTACACTTGGTATTTGCTTATCCTCAAGCAAATGTGCTTTTAGCCAATTAATTTATAAGTTATGGGTCATGAAGTATTAGTTTAGAAAAATTCACAACACGTATAAGCCCCGCAAAAGTCATAATTAACACGAAAATTACATATTAACACCGCACAAGTGGTGTTTGGATACTCTCATCTCTCGGGTGTATATGAAATATATCAAGTTGGAAATGGAAGATAAACACTCATTAACCGGTCCTAGTACATAGATTACCATAGGCTTGAGACTAGATCAAACCTCCATCGCTTTTGGCGTAAGCACCTAGGAAAAACTATCCAAGAGGTCTTTTAAAGGGTTGTAACGTTAGGCTTACGGTAGGGAAACAAAGTGTTTGGTGGGATAGGCGATTTAGTGGTGGCAAGTCAAAAATCTTTATATTACAAGCATGAGGAGAATGGCATTGCTAAGCCAAGACTCGACACTCTAAACTCTAGATAAATTAAAACAAACAAACATAAATTTAAAGATAGATGTAGGATGGTAGCCCGCATATATATATATAGAGTTATGATCAAATAAGAAGTAAACTTAAAATAAGAAGGATAAAAAGCAATTTCAACCAATCATTATTCATGTCATAGAAGGGTATATTTGTCTTATCACTGATAGCTAGTAGTTTAAAATTCTACCGGTTCCTAATTTGATGGGAGGCTTTTTAATTAATTTATCACTAAATCATGACAATATAGTTAATTTTAATTCTAGCCGATTTATGCCGTCTTGTTCTCTTGTCTCCATAATCACAGATGCATGCAAATATCGTTCCTAAGGGTGGTGGCAATGGAATCGGTGTGGAGGGCGGCATGCTCCATACCGATCGGTATGAGTTTTGCCTCCTAATCGGTTTGAATAGGCATGAAGCAAGATAACACCAAATCGGCAAACATCCCCGATTTGGTATGGATTTTATTTGGAACGTTGGGAACAAAATGTAGCCGTTGGACACATTAAATGATTAGGCATGAAAATGTATGAGTTAGGCATGGTTGCCATCAAAAATCTATTGTTAGGTATGAGATTGGTATGAGGTGAGTTGACGGGATATTATTGGTAGATGACTAGGCATGAAAAAAAGTGGTAGGCATGACTGCCACCACCCTAATGAACTAAACTAACTGCATCTTTTTCCAACCAATAGAAAGATGCAAGATGTATGGCTTCTATTTTTCATTTGCATCTAATGATAAATTTCGTTAGTGATGCATACTGCACACATACATTTTTTAGTATCTTTAGTTACTTGTTCTCGATATTTTTTGATTGATATTTCTCGCTTTTTTTTAAAAAAAAATGTGCACATATGCGTCCAACATATGATGCATCGATGCAAAATATTAAATATATTTATGAAATTATTGGATGCATTTGTGATATGTTACACACAAACACTCAAACACAAAATGCATCTAATATTTGGTCCCGGATGCATCCATGATTCGTCCAACATTTCAGGCATCTGATATTTGGTCCCGAATGCATCCATGATTCGTCCAACATATAAGGCATCTGTTATTTGTTCTCGGATGCAGCCGCAATTTGTCAAACTTAAAACAAATATATTATGTGTTCCTCGATGCATCCATGATTCTTAAAGAATAAAACGTATCTAAAATTTGTTCTTTTTTATTTTTATTGAATCCGTGGCATACATTTTTCCATACATACTTACTATGAATTTTCTTTATTTATTAAATCAACTTATGTAGATGCATGCTTTGATAACTAAAAGATGCATGCTTTTAGATAATAATAAAGGATGCATGGTTCTGATACGAAACAAAGATGCAAACTGCAAAATATAATTTATGAGCATGTGTAATATTTTAGGATAAAGAGATGCATATTTTATTATTAAAAGCAAGATTTATGATATTGGTGCATGCATGATTTGCCGATGCAATATACTGGAACTTTGGAAGGCGGTTATAGCAGGCTAGGAACATGGAAATAACTTAAATTTACTAGTCTACCCTTATGTCTTTCAAAAAAGTTCATGTTATTTACAAACCTGCCATTCCTCAATTCTAGCCATTGATATTTTGATCCAATGGTATAAATCTCTTCTTACTCTTCTTATTTTTATTAATCTTCTCACTAGATCCTTGCTCTCTCTATATATATATATATAGAATCCGGATCGATTGAGAAGGTTTTTATTTTGAGAAGATTGAGAAGGTTTTCAAAAATGATAGATTTTTAACTTTGATTCAAGTTTTTCAAACATAAAACTCATTTTAATGTTATATTAATCCAAAATGTGTAAAAAAAATTCGAATTAATGTTAAAAATCTCTCGATTTTGTGATATAAGTAGAAAACTGAATCTTCTGTACAAATTTAAGGAATCATTAGCTTTACTCTATTTTAGCAATGATTTGTGAATCAAACTTGTGATTTATAGATTCGATTCACTATAAAATGATATTTACTTGTGAATCAAATCAAAAAATATGAATCAATTTGCTCAAACGTTGATTTCTCAATCTTCTCAAAATAAAAACATTCTCAATGGAACCGGAGCCTATATATATATATATATATATATATATATATATATATATTTTGACATTTTTTTTTCATACACTTTTACTTTACCATCCTCTACGATAACATCAAAATAATAGGGATTTATAGGCACATCCCTACACTTGAGTTTATATTACTCTAACACTAATTTGACCGAATTGAAAAGATCAAAACAGTTGGAGTACATTATTACGTAAATAAAGGGAATTTGAATTTAACGTTCTTTCCCGTCATTTCATAAAATTTAACTTTTCCCATGAGTCCCAATCGTCCCAAAACTGTGTCCAAAGGATATGACTCGACTTAGCAACTTATGCAAGTAACTAGATAATTGAACTAAGAGTTTAGTATGATAACAATAATGCACTAAAATTGAGTGCATACAAGGTAGGCTAAGGCGATTTGGGTGTACATTTGGGGGTGGATTGTAAACAATGCTCTTCATTGATATTCCGGAAAACCGAAACATCACGAGAACCGCGAAAAGGATAGGCTCTAAGGGGTTAACTAGGGGTATCGTGTATCAAAGATGAGTACAACACAAGGGTGTGGGGGAATTACTCAACCGATGTGGAAGAAGTAATTATAATACGGGTATCAAACAAGGGTTATCCTATTGCCTCTTATCATCTAGTTATTCCTAACTACACAAGTGTAGTCTCACTAGCGATCTCGGAATGAATCACAAAACAAGTTCTAGAATCTATTATACTACCGGTACACTCTCGAAGCATTAAAGTGGAATGCTTTAATTCCTACAAATCTATGGGCGATCCTCACATTTTGGGTGGAATTGAAGTGGTAAAGGGTTTTGTTCTAGTCATATAACTTCCTATCCATGAGACACTTTATTAAGATTAATGGCCCACTCCTACATGTCATGAAATTTTTTTAATTTGGTGCCAAAATTACCCTAACCGATATTTCTCATGGTTTATTACACAAATGAAATTGGACAAGGCAAATAGTCAAGGATAAGCATAGTTTCAAAGTTACCGTTTTATTTTCCCTCCCTACACTTAAACTGAACATTGTCCCCAATGTTCCCTGAAAGTATTAAATTTATGATAATGGAAGGTAATTAAAAACGAAAGAAACTAATACTCTCCTGATTAGCTCGGTAGGATCCGTGTGAAATAGTGGTTAAATCTTTTCCAAGAAGAATGTATGCGTGAAAAGCTCCATCCAAATCTTATGTATCTTCTTCTTGATAAATAAAACCTGCACACTTGAAGAAAACAAACGAAACCTTCACGTAAATCAGCGGTATTATATATATATATATGAATCTACTAAACTAGGATATAATGTTTGTGGAATGGATGTTTCTGATTTTCACGGAAAATTAAGACCGAAAAATTCAAAAATTTATAAGTAGCTCGAGCGAGAAAAGTAGTAATTTGTTTCTACTCCTCGATGCCGTCAGGTTCACGACCCCGCCGTCGAGTTATCTGACAGCTGGTTTAGCGATTTTCCGGAAAAATTCGGAAAATTTATATCTTTAAAATCTGGAAAATTTCCTGCAAAACATCCATTATGACTCGATACAAGCATTTGACTCAAACAAACACACATGTATATCTTTTTAATAATCGTAATTCTCATGTTCGCGTTCTTTTTGAAAAAATGTGTAATCCTCCCTACACTTATCCCTTTTGTAAAATACCTTTATATGTAATTAAGATGAGGTTAAAGACAAAATAAAACATTTTACAAATTCAAACATGAGAATAAACAATCAATAAAAGATATAAGACACACAAATAAGCAAACAATTAAGCATGGGTTTGCCTCCCACGGCTTTTCTTTATTTATGAGTCTTGTAGCTAGACTTCGAGAAGTCGTGCCCCTCGTAACTTCATTACCATCACCTTCTTCCTCATGTTCTATGGGGTTTTCCATGTTTTAGTAATGCCCTATTATGCATCTTTCTAAGAAGTCATCTTCTCCCCAATCCGTTCTATATTCCGGTCCTAGTTTCAAGCAATCATTATAGAACCCGAAAATCTTATTCATCACATAATCAACTCCCTTATCCTTATCTTTCCCATTCCTATAGTAGACCGATAGCTTAAGCTCTTTTTCATCATTGGATAATGATGAAAATTTCTCAACCTTAAAGGGCATTTGGTAAGCTACATCATCGGTCTTGATAAGGTTTTAAAATGTACCTTTTTGAGGGGTCGTTTAAGCCCTTATTTGATCACTTTTGTATCCGTTATTACTTAATATCGTTTCGTTTCACTTTTTAGGTCTCTTGAAGGCAAATTCTTTGGAATGGCACTCATTTGGACTGAAAAGCGGATATCTGAAAATGGCCAAAGTCAAGAATTGAGACACTCGGCTGCTGAAACACAGAACGGCGTCAGTGTTATCTACCGCGCCGTCGGAGCACATGTTGTGGACAATCTGATGCCAAATTGCTTATTTTCAAGTGGCGATTGTCGGGCTTTAAAGAGTAGGTCGTCGCAACTCGGGCGGCCTAGATTTGATCCGGCGTCAGGCTGAAGAGGATGGGCGTCAGGCATAAGGTGATGCGTCGCCAAGACTAACGTGGCAAGCGAAACCCCAATGGCGGCGACCCAGCGTCACAAATCATAAGGTGATGCGCCGCGAATAATCTTATATATAGAATCCGAATTTTTCGGTTCGAGAGTATTCTTTTGGAGTAAAAACCTAAAGCCAGAACAAACGTGTTGTATGCAGTATTTTAGGGTTTTAAACCCTATCTTACACCAAGATAAGTGTTTTACTTCATTAATTCAATTATGTCTTCAATTATTTGTGTGTATGCTTGCATGTTCTCCATGTCCGCCTAATTTACTTGTGTGTTTTCTTAGGGAATATGAAACTTAACTATTGAATATTGATTGGTTGTCTCTTATCTTAATTGTTAATGATCTAGTAATGCGATAGGTCATTCGTTGTGTAGTTAATGCTTGATTAATCTTTGTGAACCTTAGACTATAACACCTAGAGTAGTTGTAGGCTAAACCATCAAAAGAGTACCTTAGAGTTAGAGTTTATAAATCCTAGAGATTTTGTAGACGAGACCCTTTGGTAGTGTTAGGATTTAGTACATCCAGGTATTAAAGTGTCGGTCACCTCAAGTATTTGTAATCGTTAGAAAGCTCGTAGTCGTAGTTATTTAATGTTAAGTAGCATTTAGTTAAGTAATACCGTGGAGGACGGACGGGTCTTTACCCACTGTATGCCTGATCCACAGTTGCATTTGTTAGGTGGCGATTTATGTTAGGACTATAAATACTCTCTACCTCCCAAGGTAGAGAGTTGGAGCTGATAATAAGATTTTTCTTTCTCTCACTAAAGTTCCCAAACCTCTAACTCTTTCTCTCTCTAGAAAATCATCTTATACGCCTCTTGTGTTTATGTTATGATGTGTATGTGAAATCCAATATGTTACAAATGGTATCAAGAGCCATGGTTAGATCATCTCTTACATATCCTTGGATTTCTAGTAGTTTTTAGATGGTTTTTGAGGTTGAAAAGGTTTAGTGGTTTTTGCATCATTTGATTCATTTCTAGTGTTAAAGTTTGAATTTTGAGTGTACTTTTGTGTTTAGGATCATTGTATGTGCTTGGGTTTTGATTTGGTAAGCTTGAATCACTGTGGTTGAGCTTGTTTTGGATTGAAAAGTGTGTTTTTGAAGATTTTCTTGGTAGCGACTTGGTTCTCGTAGTGAATTTCATCTTAGTGACTTGCTTCAGTAAAAAGTAGCGAGTTGTAGTGCTTTTGGTAGCGACTTGGTCCTAGCGACTTGTCTATTGAGACAAGCCGACAAACAATACACTTAGTGGATTCTCCACTACGGGTAGCGACTTAGTGAAGGTAGCGACTTGCTTTCAATTTTGTTAGCGACTTGTACTTAAGTTTCTTAGCGACTTGGTGTTAGCGACTTGGACCTTAGCGAGTTGCTATTTAGCGACTTTTGACTTAGCGACTTGGTGCTTAGCGACTTGTTATCATAATTCTTAGCGACTTGGTGTGCTTGACTTGGATCTTAGCGAGTTGTTCTTTAGCAACTTATTTGTGTGTCTTAGCGACTTGGCATTATAGCGACTTGATTTCATATCGTAGCAACTTGGTGCTTAGTGACTTGGTTCAAGGTTTCTTAGCGACTTGGTTGAATTTTTGTTTGTATCTGGTTTTCTCTTGATTTAGTAAAATACCGTGAAAGAATCTATTTCCCGGTTTAATCATTGAGTTATAAAATCCGTGTAATCTTTAAACATGTCTACCAAGCGTTACCTACAATTATCTCCACTATTGTTGAGGATGTTCAAGCTGGTGGTTGGATACTCGTCCACCCATGCTTATGAGGCCCGACTCACGACTCTTGGGTCAGAATGAGATTATGCTTGTCTTGGAAAGGAAAAGGAGTCAACATTCTCAAAGTCTATTGATGAAGGTCCTTATCGATTGAGACTACAAGAGACTTAATTGATCTGCTGCAGATGGAACAATGATCTATGGAATGATAGACCAAAAGACGTATGATGAGCTCAATGATAAGGAGAAAAAGAGATTCGATGCTGATATCGGGGCTTCAAACATTATACTTGAGGTCTTCCAAAGACATCTACAAGCGATCAATCACAACACTGAAACCAAGGCGGTTTGGGATAATGTCAAGATGCTTCTCTCGGGTTCTGAATTAACCAAGGAAGACAGAGAATCACAATTGTCTGATGGTTTGAGGCACTTCAAGATGAAACTGATGAGGTATCTATGAGTACTACGTAAGATTCCATAAGCTTGTGAATGACATGAGGAACATCAAAATGACCATGCCAACATTCATTTGAACTCAAAGTTTGTGAACAACATGAATCGAATGGCACAAATTTGTCATACGTGAAGCTTACCAAAGGACTGAAGAACACAAATATATGAGCAACTGTATGCCTTCCTTCTCGGAATGAGAGACATGCTATGTTTGAAAAAGGATTCTTGAACAGTTCAAAACCAACCAGGGGAGAAACAAGTTCACCAAATGATTCTCTGACCTTCTACACCAATGATGGTATTACCACCAAAGCTTCTCAAGTTATTCCCATGGGTGATGGTAATTACAAACTCATCGGATCCGGCATATAGGCCACGGACCCAAACACATTCATGGAAAACTTCATCACTCAACTGTCTCTCATGGTTAGTCAAAACATGAACTCTCTCCCACACACCAACAATAACCTCGAGCGATATCCAATCCACACAATCAAGCTATGAGAGATGGGAAGGTTATGGTGCAACTTGAGTTCAAGAAGCGGTATGAGCGAGGGAAGAGGTGGAGTGGTAGAGGTTATGTGCTAATCAAAATGGGAAGGATTGGAAATCAAGGTCAAGCAAAGCCAATTAAGTGCTACAACTTTGGTGGTGAGGGACATATTGCTAGGAGCGCACATCTCAAAGCGTCCACGAATCGAGAATGCTTTCGAGACAAGATCTGCTTGTGCAAGCTCGGGATAATGGGCGGCTTTGGATGAAGAGTTGTTGTTCTTTCTTGAGGAAATGCCAAGAACCTTTGATCTTGATGTTGATGAACAACCAATTGGAGATAGGTAATAATCATCAAAATGCATTTCAAGTATACGTGATGCATTTGACTCGATGTCGATGATGAACCTCTTGCCCAAATAATCTTCATGGCTAGCATCTCCACCTATGGTCTCTCAAAAGTCTCTCCACCACAGGGCCAATCCATCCAAAGACAAAATCATTTAAGAGGTATTAAAACTATATGATGATGTTGATGAGCAAAAGATGCATAATAAAGTACAAAATCTTGAAACTTATGAATCAGGTATTGATGATGAGGGTAATAGCCATATTGTCCCATATGATCAATATGTGAAGCAAAGTGAAAGTAAGGTTGTACCAAGTAATGCATCTTCATGATCAATGATGACTATGTCTTTGATGAATACCTTTGCATGTGCCCCTGATGATTCTGTTATCTCACCGAAGCTGAATGCCTATAAAGAACAAGTTGCTATTTATGAACAACAGGCTAAGTTTGAGTTGACCACCCGTGGCGAGGAAATGGATGACCAAATCGCATACAATTATTAGAAAAAGTAACTTTATAGAAGAAGTCTTAAAACAAGAGTTAAACTCCTTACAAGAAAAGCTTTCTAAAACTGCTAAGCAAAAACAAGAACTTCAAGAAAATGTTAAAATGCTTAAGCAAGAATTCAATGCTAAGGAATCAAAACTTTTGAATGATTTTTCCAATCTAAAAACTTTGAAAAACAAACTTGAAAATAAGTTGTACGTACAAGGGAATACCATTGGTGCTCACTTGATCACTAATGCATAGAGTTTTAAGCGATAAGCATAGCATTCCCCTTGTTGTGGAACCAAATCCAAGGTCATTAAAAAGGCTAGAGCTGCTAATAATGTGATCTATGATGGAAATGAGATTCTTAAACCTAGACAGAAACCTAGTTAGTTGAGTGCGAGGAAGATAGAAAATTAGATGATGCATCTAGGGAGAAAATGAATAAGAAACTAGAAGATCCGAATGTAAAGAATAACATACGATCAAACCCCATGATTACAAGAAGGAAAATTGGATTTCCTTGAACAGGTTTAAGCCTCAAACTTTGTTAACACCAGAACAAGTGTTACGGAAAAGGATTTAGATAAGCAAAAGAAGAATCTTGTTGTAACAAACCCTCCCCTTAGGAAGATGCCTTGGCGAATGTGTATCCTCCAAATACACCAATACATTTAGTTCCTAGAACTATTTCCACTAAAAGCAAGACCTTAATCAGTCAATATGTTATCTTTCAATTATTTGTTGATTTTGAGAAAACTTGTAAGAAAAGGATCACACCTTTGGGATAGCTGAAGGGGAAAGGGGTTTTGAGCAAACTAAAGAATGTTATTTAACTGAAGTCATGCCTTTCTTTAAACAATTAAAAGTTCAATTTGAGAGTCTTAAAAAGGGGATGGACTTAGATATTAAACAAATGGAAAAGGAATTTGATGCGATGATTGTTGAGGTTAGTGACTATGAGCGAGAATCAAAATATAATGAGATTGAGAGGAAGAACTTGCATACCTTGAATGGGAATTTTATTTCTGAATGTATTGCTCAAGATGTGTTTTACTGCTTGCTACAAATTGTTCCATTAATGCTTCTCAATTTCATGAATTATCTTTGCTCACGAAAGTCTCCCATGATCGTGTCATTGAGCTTGAAAAAACTAACTCTAAAAGCGCATGATAAAGTTGAACAGGATGATTATGATAACTTTGGTAAAACAGTTTTCTAAATTGGAAGTTGAGCATCTTGCTTTACAATTAAAATATCAACATCTGAAAGAAAATGTTAAAACCTCAAATATCAAGACATCCTTGGATGCTCACGAATTTGATGTAGTTTTTTAATTAGCAAGCGTGATGAGCGATTCGAGCTCATTGCAACACGATCAGAAAGTTGAAAGCCCAAATCTCTCAATTAAAGGGTGAAAGAACAATGTGGGTCGGATCCCAAATGCCTCCTCCTTTAGATTCTCGGTATTCTCAAACTTTTCATCTTCAAAACTTAGTTAATGCCTTACAAAAGGAAAACGAGAGTTTTCTAGAAGAAAATGAAAAGTTAAACGACACTTTAAAGAGTTATATGATTCAATGAAAGTCACTCGTGACCAAAACAACAAAAATAACGTCTTTACAAAAGAAAAATTGAGAATCGAGGAGTCGGGGAAAATGGGAAAGCGCCACTTGTTTTAATAAGAATGTTGCATCAAAGTCATCCTCAAATTGCAAATACCTTTGCTGTTAAATACATTCCTCCTCATCTTAGGAATAATGAACTTGTGTTTCATGACTATTGTGCTCACCTTAAGGATAGTCTAGAATGTCTCCGTGAGATTGTAGAAGAGGATTTCATTAACAAACCTCTTGATAGAGAAATTAGGTTTGCTTGCATTCAGGCCAAACGATCTCAAGAGCGGCTAGAATGTGTAATTGCAACATGTCCTAAATCCTTAGGTGCGAAAGGTAAAGATGTGATGCCTTGTTCCATTCCTAGTGCCAAACATACAAATCATTATATGCCCGATTTTAAGAAAGTGAACACTAATGTGCCTTCAAGTAGTTAGGATCCTGCACATCTAGTTAGGGAATGCAAAAGTAGATCAACCAACTAATGTTCCCAAAATTCCCTTCGGGAGTAATCGGTGACATAAAAGCAAGCGGGTCAAAGCCTCCAGGCAATACCAAGCAAGATAGGACCTATCAAGCTAAGAATGTGCATTGGAAGAGAGTAGAAGATCATCCTAGGAATATTAAGTTTGAGTTGAATAAAACGAATCATGTTGATTCTAGTATTAGCTATAAGCGTCTTTAATTAATTCAATTCGCTACTATTACAAACCATGTAATGATGACTGCTTAATTTCTGTTACTAATCATGAATGTGGTGTGAATGTTTTGTCTAATCTTTGTCAAATGCCCGATAAAATTGTTAATGTTAAAAGTCAAGCTAAGAAGGCTAAAAGGCAAAAGCGAAAGAAGTTAGAAAACGATTGGAAACCCACAGGAAGAAATTTAGTAATATAGGTTATCAATGGATACCTCTTGGCGTAAGATTAATGAACTTTGCCCTAAAGTTGCTAAATCAATGCCCACTAGAAAATGGATGCCTATTGGTAGAACTATTCCCTTAAGAAATGAACATACTTTGAATAGGTCAAATATGGACACTAGCTTTGCATCTATTTCTAATGATTCCATTGTTTCTACTTCTGATGTGGGTGTTCCAATTATTGTTACTAACCAAGTGGAACCCATTCTTGCATGGGGATCCCAATTATCGATTATCCATTCTTATGCGTGTTCAAGCGCAGATCGTTCAAATCGTTCGTGGTACTTGGACTCAGTACATTCCAAGCATATGGTTGGAGACCCAGGTGACTCATGAATTTCGTGAGTAAATTCATCGGAATTGATAGATTCGGGAGCGACCATTTTGGAGCAATTATGGGTTATGGTGATTATGTAGTTGGCAAAGTGTAATCTCCAGGGTATATTATGTGGAAGGTCTTGGTCATAATTTGTTCTCTGTTGGTCAATTCGTGATTCGATCTAGAAGTGGCCTTTAGAAAACATACGTTAGAGAACTTGATGGTGTGGAATTATTAAGAGGTACTCGTGGTTCTAACCTATACACCATCTCTATCGAAGACATGATGAAGTCTTCTCCAATCACGCTTCTTGTCAAAGGCTTCAAAAAACAAAGTCATGGTTATGGCATCGTCGTCTCAATCACTTTGAACTTGGCACCATTAATAATCTTTCGAGAAAGGATCTTGTCAAAGGCTTACCCAGTTAAAATATGAAAAAGATCATCTTTGTTACGCGCCAATTGGGAAAAAGCACTAAATATGCCCACAAACCAATACCCACAAACTTCGATAATGGAAGTTCTTCATACCCTTCATATGGATTTATGCGGACCAATGAGGTACAAGCGATAAATGGGAAGAAATACATTTTAGTAGTTGTGGATGACTACTCTCGATTTACTTGGGTAAAGTTTTTGAGGACAAGGATGAAACTCGGATGTCATCATTAAACTTATCAAGCAGCTAAAGTTCGACTCAACAATCTTTAGAATTGTTCGAACAGACAATGGAACAGAGTTTGTTAACAAAGACTTAATTCAGTTTTATGAAAGTGTTGGAATCAGTCATCAAAGAAGTGTTCCAGAACTCCTCAACGAGCGGTGTAGTTGAAAGAAGTCGAACTCTTGTGGAAGCCGCAAGAACAATGCTAATTTATTCAAAGGTTCCAATGTTTTTATGGGCGGAAGCCATTGCCACTGCTTGCTACACCCAAAATCGTTCCCTTATTCATACCTCTCATGGAAAAACTCCATATGAACTTGTTCATAATCGAAAACCTGATCTCTCCTACCTTCGTGTGTTTGGTGCTTTGTGCTATCCAGCGAATGACGGTCAAGATTTAGGTAAATTAAGAGCAAATCTTGAGATATTGGAGTTTTTGTTGGTTATGCACCAAACAAGAAGGGTTACGAATCACAACAAGAAGAACCGAAATATCATGGAAACAATTCACATTACATTCGATGGTGACCGGTCAAATGGCTCATGGAAAATCCAGGTCTGGACCCACTTCAAAAGCAGTCCCATTGGTTCATCCCTTGTACCAAACTCATTTCCAGCAACTCCATATGTACCTCTATCTGAAGATGATTTAAAGAAATTGTTTGATCAATGTTTGATGAACACTTATGAGCCAAAGACGCTAATGATTTGCCAATTCAACAACGGTATTTCTATCCTGTCAATGAAGTTAACCCTTCGGTTCAATGTCATTAAGTCAAGAAGCGCTGCTGGCGATCACTCTGTCTCATCAACAAATCATCAATCATCAAGTGTACATCATGGAATTGTACGGTACCGGGATGAAGTTAATCCCTTTGCTACTCCACGAAGATGCTCCATTTGAAAACATATTTGCTCTGAATCATCATCGAGAACCATCTTCATCGGGGAGATATCGACTCTGCTACTATCGTTCCTCAACAACGGCCACATGAACACCTCAGCAAATGGACACATGATCATCCATTGGACAACATCATTGGAAACCTCTCTCGTCCGGTATCCACTCGGAAACAACTTGCAACCGATGCCTTATGGTGCTTCTTCAACTCCGTACTCTCTAAGGTGAACCAAAAGATGTCAAAACGCCATGAATGAAGGCAATTTGGTTCAATGCCATGCATGAAGAAATTCATGAGTTTGATCGACTTGATGTATGGGAATTAGTACTGCTCCAGATTGTGCTATGATCATTGCTCTAAAGTGGATCTTCAAAGTTAAACTTGATGAGCATGGTGATGTTTTAAAGAACAAGGCTAGATTGGTTGCAAAAGGATACTGTCAAGAGGAGGGTATTGACTTTGAAGAATCATTTGCTCTAGTTGCTCGTATCGAGGCAATCGAATCTTCTTTGCTAATCTTTGCTATCAAGAATATGGTTGTATATCGGATGGATGTAAAACCGCCTTCGAGCGGAGATCTTAAAGAAGTGATATCGTCGGCCTAACACTGAAGGCTTTGTAAATCGAGCATCCTACTCATGTCTATCATTTGAAGAAGGCTCTTTACGGTTTAAAGCAAGCTCCAAGGGCATGGTATGATACGCTATCAAAGTTTCTTCTATCCCTTGGATTGACAAAGGAGCAGTTGATCCAACATTGTTCACCAGAAAGTCAGGCAAACATTTAATTCACGTTCAAATATTTGTTGATGATATTATTTTTGCCTCGACTGACCCCGATAGTGTGATCCGTTTTCTAATGAAATGGGTTCTAAATTTCAAATGTCAATGATGGGACAAATGTCATTTTCTTGGGATTACAAATTTCACAAAGTCCCGGAGGCATTTTTATAAATCAATCTAAATATGCAAATGAGATTTTAAAGAAATTTGGATTTGATTCTAGTGACCACTGACACTCCCATGATAGAGCGTACTAAACTAGATGAGGATCACTCATGGATCATGGTAGACCAAACGAAATATCGTAGTATGATTGGATCCACGATGTACCTCCACAGCTAGTAGACCGGACATCTTGTTCATTTGTTTGCATGTGTGCTAGATACGGGCTAAGCTTACCAAAAAGCACCTTGAAGCGGTTAAGCGGGTCTTTCGGTATCTCCAAGGAACCATCAATATGGGACTTTGGTACCAGAAGGACACCGGAATGTCACTAACGACCTATCAGGATCTTGATCATGCGGGATGTCAAGATACTCGTCGAAATGTACGTCACGGAGGTGCTGATTTTTGGGTGATAAGCTAGTGAGCTGGTCGTCAAAGAAGCAAATGAGTACTTCTATTTCCTCTGAGAGGTGAATACATAGCCATGTCATCTTGTTGTGCTCAAATCCTATGGATGAGATCCCAATTATCGAACTATGGCTTTGAATTCAACAAAATCCTCATCTTGTGATAATAAAAGTAATATTGCTCTCTCATGCAACAACGTACAACACTCAAGAGCAAAGCACATCGACATCGACATCATTTCATGGGGAGCAAGTTGAAAGCGGTGTGGTGGAACTATACTTTGTGAGGACTGAATACGGTTAGCGAGACATCTTCACCAATGCTCTTCCTAGAGAACGTTTTGAGTTTATCCTTCCACGACTTGGTCTTAAGATCCTACAACCGGAAACACTCAAACCTCTTCAAGAGGAAGAAGAGGAATAAAAGGTTTTTCCTTCATCTATCTCTTGTAAATATCTATTCGAAAAGCAAAATACAAAATTACAAAACCTTCAAAAAGCAAAGCGAAAAATATAAAACTTTCAAAAACCAATAAAAATTAGAAAATCTTGAAAAATTCCAAAAATATTTTTTTTTTGTCATGTTTTTCCTTGTTCGATATCATCTACGGACTTTGTTTTGACTTTCAAAGAATGTCACGG
This sequence comes from Chrysanthemum makinoi, assembly GCA_910596185.1. Taxonomy (NCBI): domain Eukaryota; kingdom Viridiplantae; phylum Streptophyta; class Magnoliopsida; order Asterales; family Asteraceae; genus Chrysanthemum; species Chrysanthemum makinoi. Next base: position 74,005,008 of record OU343220.1, read on the forward strand.
GTCTTTAGATGTTCTTCGAATATACATAAGATCGTTTCTTAAAAACCTTTTTGGGAGAAAGTGAAACTATGGTTTATTGTCATTTCAGAAGTAACCGTTTTCAAAGAAAGAACAGAGCCATGCTTTATCTTGGTTTTCAATTCTCATGCTCTGATTCTATAAACAATTACTTACTATCTTATGAAAACTAATTGCTTTGAAAAATACTTCGGACTCTATTTTTGAAAATCATCTGGACCTAACGTTTGTCAAAATATCTATCTCTCAATCAACAACTTATGTCATTGATTGAGGGGAGAATGATTTCAATTAAATCAAAAGGTTATTTGTCATACAATTGTTTTCAAAAGATAATCATGCATGTTTAATCAATGGAGTTTAAAGTCTCAAAATCCAATCCTTATCGGTTAAAACGTTTTCATAATCAAGTCACAATTCTCCTTAAAAGCTTTCAAAATCAATTTAAATCTCTAAGAGATCACAAATCTCAAATGATTTGATAATTGTGATCGGGGGAAAATTTGTTATTTAAATTGGATTTAATCTGATAATTCGGTAAATGGTTTTATAAGGATGTACAAGCTCTCCTTCCCACATGTGCCAAATGATTTCAAATTTCCATGCACATGTTGAGGGGGAGCATCTGTCTTAAACCACTATGATTTGAAATGTGATCAATTTATTTCAATATGCAGTCTTTTCCTAATATGTGCAAAACATCTTTAAATTTCCATGCACATATTGAGGGGGAGCAACTATTTTGAAAACCACATTCTTCATATAACTACTCTTAGATGCAAGCCAATCCCTCAAAGATGAAAACTATTTCCATTACAAAATGATGCGTGATGCACATGTTGATGGGGAGCTCTGTTTCAAAAATTATCAAAAACAATTCAGGTACAAAATGCTTTGATAATATAACACAAATATCTGGATTGATTTTCAAATGGTTTTCAATTGGTTCCAATGGCAGATAAACAATACCAAATAGACCGACCAAATTTACTTTATGTATGGTGATATAAGGAAGATAAGGTTAGGTATTTGTTCCCATGATCCGAGAACGGAGGGATCTACCCAGGGACAATCCACTAGATAGTGTAGAAGTCCTTAGGTTTGATGAAAAAGGAGAAAAGTGAGATATGGGAAGAGTCTTGGTGAGGCTGAGCTAGTATTGGAATAAACCCAACAAGGTTCTAGTTATGAAGTCTCGGTAAGCACTAAAGGGGTTGAAGAATGAAAAAGAATTGAATGAGAAAAGGGTGAAAAGAAATAGCCCTCCAATAATTCAACCTTAGAGCGAAAGGTTCAATTCATATACTACTGGTGGTTAGCAAGGTAACATCGGTATTGAAGACAAGGCGTCATGGACCCGGTGGCCTTGCTTTGCACTTCAACTTTCCAACCCACTCAAGTTCCTCTTAAAAGGACTTGTTTCATTCTCACGGGCAACCGACATAATCTATCGACTTTCTCTTAGAGATTGTTGGTTGATATTGAAGAAGGAGACCCTCTCCCTAGTCTCCGGCATAGGAACCAAATATGCACAATTGAGTCTAGAGCCACGAGATCATCAATAAATCTCATTAGGACACTTTCAATGAAGACTCTCTATTTCACACAATGTGGAAAGAGATTATATCTTATGAGTCCTACGCATTATCCTTGTGGTATTGCCAGAACATTTGAGTGATATGCATACATATTCACAATGAAGATGGAAAGCCTTCTGGAGCCAACATCAAACAAGCTCTGGTAGGTGGCATGTGAGATCTATCCAATAGATCAACCATGTGACAAGCGAACGAAACAATGGGGCGATTCAATCTTTTGAATCAATCACGGTTCGAGGTTATGGATTGATGGATACCTTTGAAAACCCGGTCGTTGTGCTTAAAAACTCTTTTCTTTAGCACATCGTATTGTACAAATGTTTCAAAAATAAAAGGCGTTTATGATTGATAATTGATTTTCATTAAAACCTTCGTTGTATTGCAAAATCAATTTCTATTGAGCGATAAACGATTGTTTTTCAAATCTCTTTTTATCAATCGGTGAATCTCAATTATTTGGTTCACTCCTCCGTGTTTTCTTCTTTGAGGCGTTCGGTTTGAGAACGGCTAAGGCAGGTGCGAAACCTCAAGGAAATTCTTGAATTTTACGATCACGGCGATACTTGTCTTGATCAGCGGGGAACCGTGGGTCGTGTACCTCAATTCAACAAAAGTGATCAAAGACACTTTCGTGCGCTTTATTGCTAAGCTGTTTTAGCGGTACACCATGACTTTTGCGTGATCGAATAAGCGGTCAATCCATAGCTACATGCTCACACAACACATTCATATCTAAAGAAATCATGATTAGTGCATCAATGACTCTAATATTTTCACTCCATGCTTTTGCTCTGCTCTTTGCCAATATCATGAATTGCCAAGCTTCGCTACTCGATGAAAAGAAATCATGATACATAATGTGAGCATGTCGGTCCAAATGTCACAACATCACATAATACCAACACCACAAAGGATGAGTCAAAGATTTATGTTTCTGATGATCTCAAAGTTGGCTCAAACTCATTATCCGTGGATCGGTTAAAGACCTCCACTCAGATTATCCAAAACATGCAAAAATGAAGAATCAAAGACTACGAGCTCTGAGAACAAAGAACATGAACAAGAATCCAAGAACAATATCAATGTAATATCTGTTTGTATTCTATGTAATTTGAGGTGACCTCCCTTAGGGGGAGATTGTTAGGATTTAGTTAATCCAGGTATTAAAGTGTCGGTCACCTCAAGCATTTATAATCGTTAGAAAGCTCGTAGTCGTAGTTATTTAATGTTAAGTAGTATTTAGTTAAGTAATACCGTGGAGGACGGACGGGTCTTTACCCAGTGTATGCCAGATCCACATCCCGTTATGTGGCGATTTGTGTTAGTACTATAAATACTCTCTACCTCCCAAGGTAGAGAGTTGGAGCTGATAATAAGATTTTTCTTTCTCTCACTAAAGTTCCCAAACCTCTAACTCTTTCTCTCTCTAGAAAATCATCTTGTACGCCTCTTGTGTTAATGGTTTGATGTGTATGTGAAATCCAATATGTTACAGGTAGTTTCAAAGAGTTAGGGATAATCGCATACCCTACAACCTTACACACACAACGCGATTAAGAATTAGGATGTGACAATTCAACCATCAATAGGAGATAATTAAGGAGTAATAAAACCTAAGTAAACACATCTTTAAATCATTATACGAGCACACAATAATTAGACATAGACTACCCTCACCTTAGTTAATTAAATAATTAGATAGTAAAGTAATCGGTAGAAATACCAACCCCAAAATCCAAACCCGAATTTGTACTTTTCATTTCCTAAAAAACATAAAAAGATAAAAATAATCTTCCTAACCCCATTAACAATGTAGTAACTCCTCACTAGCATTCCTATTCCCTAGAAGAGCGATATCAATTCTCGTGGCTTAACCTAATACTACACTACAACGATTAGGTTCACTTCCTAGGGTGTTGAAAAACTTGCTTTCGATGAAAAGGAAGTTCCTTTGACCCCGAGCAGCCATGGCGTGTAAGGTTATCAAGTTTTGGCGCCCATTTCCGGGAATAGATTAGCTAGTTAGGAGTCCACCTCATTTAGGTTTCCTTGCTTGATTCCTATCAAGTAAGCTTTTTTCTTATTTTTAGATTCCTTGTAGTCTATCCCCCTTCTTTGTGTTTGTGTTAGTAAAACCCTTTTCATTTGTCGCTATGGCAAGTGAAGTTGCATTTGAATCATTAACAAATGAGGAACAATTGAATTTCGCATATTAGATTACTTTTTATTGTTCAAATGAATTTGTGAGTGATCTTAGAGATATCCAAAAGGAGACGGGTGTAAGGTTGGATGGATTTGATAAATTTTGTGCTTGTGTGGCTTCTATTCAACGATCATTGTTAGAATCAACTCCTTTTAGTGAGACCCTCTGGAAATATTTTGAGAAAAGCCTCCTAAGCATAAACCATCAGTTGTCACAACTTGAGGAAATGGATAAGGAGGATTTATCCAACCTTAGGCATCATGATCAAAAAGACCTAGTTTTTAAGAACATGGAACCTAAACCCGAACAAGATTGTGAGATGGTTAGAGTTGAACCACCTATTTGCATGTGTAGGATATATTTCAAAACATATGACACACATGAGGAATCCTTTAGGAAAATAGAACATAGTGATCAAATTTTTGAGAATGATTCTTATGAATCGGACCAAGAATTTGAAATGGCTAAAAAAGGATTTGAGATACTTAGGAGTCTATTTGGGTTAGATCATACTAAAACACATGATGAACTTTTAGGAGATCTAGATATAATGGAGAATGAGGTGGAAACTCCAAGCCCACAAGCCCTACCATCACTTGAGGAACACAAGCCCTATAACTTACAGGGAGAAGTAGAAGAGACTATAGGAACCAGATTGATATAGAACCTTTGGACCAAGCCACCGAGAGAATGTAGGTTTAGATGCTTGTTGTCATGACCTCTCTCTCTTAGTCTAGGAAGTTCCTAATTTTGATAAAAGCGGAGCCTCAACCAAAAACCTTACCCAATTTTTTCGTCTTTAGATGTGAATCTTGGAATTGAATTAGGCCCCAATCCACCCATCAAAATAAATAATGCAGGTAGTTGCTTGATAAATGTGGTAGACTCTAAGCCATGTAGAGTGGAAGCTAATATAGGAGTAACCCATGACCTTACACACTTATATCACCTATTCATGGTTGATAACAAGAAACATTATGGGTTTAAACCGGGTTTATTAGGTCAAGATGGATGCTTAACTAAGAATCTTTTGAAGTTGATAGAAGATGATCCATTTTTAGGAGAGAGATTTGATTCATCCGCTACACCAATAGACTTAGGTAAGGTTATAATGAATGGAGCACACTCCTTTGAGCATATAAATCACCCATCACCCTCTTATCCGTTAAATAAGGGTAGAGTCAGGCTCGTGACTCGAACAAAAACAAGCGCTTCTTGGGAGGCAACCCATGTGTATTTGTTTTTCATTTTTATTTGTGTGTCGTATATATTTTATTGATTGTTTAATTTCATGTTTGAATTTGTAAAAATGCTTTATTTTGTTTTTAACCTCGTCTTAATTACATATAAAGGTATTTTACATAAAGGATAAGTGTAGGGAGGATTACACACGTTTTCAAAAGAAACGTAAATATGAGAATTGCAATTAATTAAAAGATATACATGTGTGTTTGTTCGAGTAAAATGCTTGTATCGAGTCATAATGGATGCTTTTGCGAAAAATTTTTCCGATTTTAAAGATATAAAATTTTGAATTTTTTCTAGAAAATCGAGACAAGTTTTGTGGGATAACTGATGGCGTCGGGATCCCAACATAGCGTCGGGGAAGGAGTAAAACAATCATTACTTTTCTCGTTTTCAGGCTACTTATAAATTTCTGGAATTTTCTAGGTCTTAATTTTCCAGAAATTCTGTAAACATCCATTCCACAAGCATTATATCCTAGTTTAGTAGAGTCTTATATATATTATTACGCCGATTTTACTGCTGAAGGTTTCGTTTGTTTTCTTCAAGGTGTGCGGTTTTATTTATCAAAAAGAAGATACATAAGGTTGGAAGGAGCTTTTCACGCATACATTCTTCTTGGAAAGGATTTAACCACTACTTCACACACGGATCCTACCGAGCTAATCAGGGGAGTATTAGTTTCTTTCATTTTTTTATTACCTTCCATTATCATAACTTTGATACTTTCGGGGAACATTGGGGACAATGTTCAGTTTAAGTGTATGGAGGGAAAATAAAAAGGGAACTTTGAAGCTATGCTTATCCTTGATTATTTGCTTTGTCCAATTGTATTTGTGTAATAAACCATGAGAAAATGTCGGTTTGGGTAATTTTGGCACCAAATTTAAAATTTTTCATGACATATAGGAGTGGGCCATTAGTCTTAATAAAGCGTCTCACGGATAGGAAGTTATATGACTAGCACAAAAACCCTTTACCACCTAAATTCCACCCAAAATGTGAGGATCACCCTTAGATTAGTAGGAATTAAAGCATTCATCTTTAATGCTTAGTGTGAACCGGTAGTATAATAGATTCTAGAACTTGTTTCGCGATGCATCCCGAGATCGCTAGTAAGACTACACTTGTGTAGTTAGGAATGACTAAATGATAAGAGGCATTAGGATAACCCTTGTTTGATACCCGTAATATAATTACTTCTTCCACATCGGTTGAGTAATTCCCCACACCCTTGCGTTGTACTCATCTTTAGTACACGATACCCCTAGTTAACCCCCAGAGCCTATCCTTTGGGTTCTCGTGATGTTTTGGTTTTTCCAGAATATCAATGAAGAGCATTGTTTACACCCACCCCCAAATGTACACCCAAATCGCCTTAGCCTACCTTGTATGCACTCACTTTTAGTGCATTATTGTTGTCACCCTAAAAACCCTTAGTTCAATTATCTAGTTGCTTGCATAAGTTGCTAAGTCGAGTCATATCCTTTGTATATAGTTTTGGGACGATTGGGACTCATGGGAAAAGTTAAAGTATATGAAATGACGGGAAGGGAACGTTAAATTCAAATTACCTTTATTTGCGTAATAATGTACTCCAAGTGTTTTGATCTTTTCAATTCGGGTCAAATTAGTGTTAGAGTAATAAAAACTCAAGTGTAGGGATGTGCCTATAAATCCCTATTATTTTGATGTTAACGTAGAGGATGGTAGAGTAAAAGTGTATAAAAAAAATAAAAAAAAAATAATAAAAAAAAAACGGGTTACCATCCTACGTCTATCCTTTAAATTTATGTTTATTTGTTTCAGTTATCTAGAGTTTAGAGTGTCGAGTCTTGGCTTAGCACCATTCTTAGTAGCTTGTAACATAAAGATTTGTTACTTGCCACCACTAAATAGCCTATCCCACCAAACCCTTTGTTTCCCTACCGTAAGCCTATCATTACAACCCTTTAAAAGACCTCTTGGATAGTCTTTCCTAGGTGCTTACGCCAAAGCGATGGAGGTTTGATCTATTCTCAAGCCTATGGTAATCTATGTACTAGGACCGGTTAATGAGTGTTTATCTTCCATTTCCAACTTGTTATATTTCATATACACCCGAGAGATGTTAGTACCCAAACACCCCATATGAGGTGCTAGTATGTAATTTCCGTGCTTGTTATGACTTTTTCGGGGCTTATATGTGTTGTGGATTGTTCTAAACCAATGCTTCATGACCCCTAACTTATAAATTAATTGGCTAAAAGCACTTATAAATTAATTGGCTAAACCAATGCTTCACTTTTGCGGGGCTTATATGTATCCGTTATTACTTAATATCATTCCTTTTCACTTTTTAGGTCTCTTGAAGGCAAATTGCTGGAATGTCACTCATTTGGATGAAAAGGCGGGTATCTGAAGAAATGGCCAAAGTCAAGAATCGAGACACTCAAGGCTGAAACCACAGGGGCGGTGTCGGGTGTTATTTGCGGCGCCCGTCGGAGCACATGTTGTGACGATACGGTAGCCAAATTGCTTATTTTCAAGTGGCGGTGTCGAGGCTTTAAAAGAGTAGGTCGTTAGCAACTCAGGGCGGCCTAGATTTGATCAGACGACGTCAGAGGCTGAAGAGGACGGCGTCACAAGCATAAGGTGGCCGTCCTAGACTAACGTGGCCAAAGGCAGAAACCCTAATGGCGGACCGGCGTCAAAAATCATAAGGTGGCGCCGTTGCGAATGTAATCTTATATATAGAATTCGAATTTTTTAGTTTTAAGTGTGTAGTCTTTTGGAGTAAAAACCTAAACCGAACCAAGGCTGTCTTGTACAGTATTTTAGGGTTCTAAACCCTATCTTACATCAAGATAAGTGTTTTACTTCATTAATTCAATTATGTCTTCAATTATTTGTGTGTATGCTTGCATGTTCTCCATGCCTGGCTAATTTACTTGTGTGTTTGCTTAGGGAATATGAAACTTAACTATTGAATATTGATTGGTTGTCTCTTATCTTAATTGTTAATGATCTAGTAATGCGATATGTCATTCGTTGTGTAGTTAATGCTTGATTAATCTTTGTGAACCTTAGACTATAACACCTAGAGTAGTTGTAGGCTAAACCATCCAAAGAGTACCTTAGAGTTAGAGTTTATAAATCCTAGAGATTTTGTAGACGAGACCCTTTGGTAGTTTCAAAGAGTTAGGGATAAACGCATACCCTACGACCTTAGACACACAACGCGATTAGATTCACTGCCTAGGGTGTTGAAAAACTTGCTCGACGAAAAGGAAGTTACTTTGACCCCGAACGACGCGTGTAGCGTTATCAGGTCTCATCCTTGAATCTCACTATTCCTAATGACGGATCCTAAGTCATCCTGGTGTTTTCTATGAAAGGCTTTCCTAGAATAATGTAGGACAAGCTAGGATCTATGGTCGTACTAATATCATTCACAACTATGAAATCCGTAGGAAACGTTAAACTACCTACATAGAGGGGCAATCCCTTAACTCTACCAAGGAAATTGCAACTAACCATAGGATTATCAGGATCTTGCCTAGATGGGATAGGCTTCTTCATTACCCAATTATAGTAGGTGCTAGTCATGATATTTATCGGGGACTTGCGATCAATGTAGGCCTTTGCCACAAAAGGTGTCCTATGCAACATGGTATGTTAAGATTCCAAGGGTTCCCAAACTTGATCCTAGGGCTATCTCTAACATACATGTGACGAAGGTCTCGTACTAAGTGTGGGTGGCGAGAGAGTTCTTCTTCCGTAGGAAACTAATTGAAATAGTCATTGCCTACTTCATCTACTTCCTCAGTTGTTTCATTCCTAGGAGTTTCACTAACCTCAAGCACCGTCTCATGGTTAAGCCGTCATTTTGTTCTATTAGGTTTTTACTAAGGTGATGGTATTGAATTGAGGCATTAGCTTAGCTAACTTACTTGGGTCCTTAATCTCTACAGGAAGCTTGGGGTTGAGATAGCACTAACCTTCCTATCACTATTGGTCATGGCTTTCAAAAGGTTATCTATCTTCCTATCCATCTCGACTTGTTGTTGGTTAAAACAGTCCGAGAGCTTAGCTATTTGAGCTTCTTGGGATGTGAGTAGGTGTTGCAACATCCCTTCTATGTTTTGTTGGTTAGGGGCGTGAGATGGGGCCATGAGAAATCATTAGATGTGAATTCTTTGGTTTGTCCCCAATAGAAGTCGGGCTTGCCCTTCCATGCTTCTCGGGCGTCATTGAAAGTCCTAGGTCGGGTGTTGTAGAATCTTCCTCCCGTTCCATTGGTACACGAGGATCGTAATCAGCGGAAGCTTGTTAGGGAGTCTTGTGCAAGTCGAGTGTTATGAGGGACCACTCATAACTCACACAAGGAAGAAACTTTGTTCACTTGGCGTGAAGACTTAGGATTTTTGTAGGAGCTCATTAGGAATTTAACTTGATCTTCAAGCTCGAGCATCCTACGGTCGGAAGATTGTGAGTCAATGGGAGGCAAGGAGATTGCCTTTACGGTTTTGGGTAATTCATGGGGGTCATTCCAACTTACGTTGTCATAGACAGCAAGGTCCTCTATTATACCCCACGATTCTTCCGCGGTGATATCACTAAGTTTACCACCGGCCGCTTGGTCAATGGATCGCTTAGTTGGGAAATTGACATGATCATAAAAGAGTTGGACTTGAAGCTAAAGATCAATCCGTGATGAGGACTCTATGGGTAAGTCCTTGAATCGAGTCCATGCTTCATAGAGAGATTTACCTTGACGTTGTTGGAACATCAAGATTTCATTCCTAAGCAGTAGTTCTCCCTGAGTGGGAAAAAGTTGGGCAAGAAGCGAGAGGTGAGATCATCCCAACTTGAGATGGGCAGTGCGGGGAAGTCGCTCAAGCCAATTACTAGCTTGGTCCGTAGAGAGGTGGAAGAGAGCCTGGCAGCGTGATCTCGTAGTAGCATCAGTGAAATCCTTAAGATCTTGATTAGGATCTTGGAACGAATCCATAGAATGCACATCATCTTGCACCAAGCGGATGGTGTCGGATCAGAAGGGCGTAGTTTGGGCTTGGTTAGGAAGCTCAATGGTGTTTCTATAGCCTAGGTGGCTTGGTATTGAGTATTCACCAAGAGTACGGCCTCTTGGCGGGTCATTTGGTGGTGGGTTGATGAGTGGTGGTTGATTATCACCTTCCATGATGAAAAGTGATGGGGTTACGAACAAAGGTCACAAAGAAGGGGGATAGGCTACGAGGAAGCTAAATATGAGAAAAAATCTTACTTGATAGGAATCAAGCAAGGGAACCTAAGCGAGGTGGAAATCTAACTAGCTATTCTATTCCCGGCGGTAGTAAAAACTTGATACGCGTACAACAGCGTTAGGGGTCAAAAGGAACTTCCTTTTAGGTAGTCGAGCAAGGTTTTCAACACCTAGTCGATGAACCTAATCGTTGTAGTGTAGTATTAGAGTAAGCCTCGGGAATTGATATCGATTCTCTGGGGAATAGGAATGCTAGTGAGAAATTACTACGCTAAGCTTGGGGTTGAGGAAGATTATTTTTTTATCTTTTTTATATTTTTTTAGAAAATGAAAAGGTACGAATCTAGGGGTATTGGATTTTGGGGGTTTGGTATTTCTACCGATTACTCTACTTATCTAATTATCTAATTAACTAAGTTAAGGTGAGTGTAGTCTATGTCTATTGTTGTGTGCTCCTATGATGATTAAAAATGTATTTACTTAGATGCTATTACTCCCTAGTTATCTCCTAATGATGGTTGAATTGTCACGTCCTTATTCTTAACGCGCCGTGTCTTCTAAGGTCGTAGGGTATGCGTTTTTCCCTAACTCTTTTAGACTACCTTAAGGTTATTGCCTAAGAAATCTCTAGGATTCATAAACTAACTCTAAGGTTATCTTTAGATGTTTAGACTACAATAACTCTAGGTGATTATAAACTAATGTTCACAAATATTACTCAAGCATTAAAACACAAAAAATGACCTATCGCAATACTAGGTCAATCACAATTAAGATAAAAGACAACCAATCAATATTCAATATCTAGGTTTCATAGATCTAAGCAAACACACAAGTAAATTTCTTTGGACATGGAAAACATGCAAGCATACACACAAACAATTGAAGACATAACTGAATTAATGAAGTAAATCACTTATCTTGTTGTAAAATAGGGTATGGAACCCTAAGATACTTCCAGAAAGACAAGTTCGGTTTAGGTTTTACTCCACAAAACTACCTCTCTAAAATCTGAAAATTGAATTCTATAAATAGAGTTACAATATCACGGCGTCATTCTTTAATTGTGGCAGGTGAGTTCGTTAGGTTTTCGTCTTGGCCACGTCAACTCTGTGGCCAGCGTCACCTTATGCTTGTCACTCGGCTTCATCCTCGGCTTGTCGGGATCCAAATCTAGGTAGTCTAAGTTGTGACGCCCTAATCTTTTAAACGATGCGTCCAAGTGCAAAATAGCAATTTTCTCTGAGTAAGTCTCCAGCGTGTGTCATGATTGGTACGTGGCCGTCCCTGAGTTCCAGCAGACTTGAGTGTCTCGATTCTTGACTTTGGCTATTTTCTTTATATATTAGTGCCTTTTCGTCCGAATAAGTGTCATTCCAGCAATTTGCCTTCAAGAGACCTAAAAGTGAAAAGGAACGAAATTAAGTAATAAGGGATACAAATGATCAATGGGGCTTAAATGACCCCTCAAAAGTGTACCTTTTAAATCCTTATCAGTAAGCACTACACAACACAAGCTCCTTAATGTGGCAGAGAAGCCTTCACAACATCACCTACTCTTTATCCGGTACAAGGCTAGACACCGGGTTCTTCCATGAGGTAGAACCAAAACCATCACAACGTCGCCTACACTTTATTCGGTACAAGGCTAGATACCGAGTTTCATTGCAAAGGAGGAACTACTACCCAACACAACACAACTATCTAAAAGGAGACACCCTCCTTATTACAACATCAAAAGGATATCACTATCCTTGACCTAAACTATCTATGTTGTACATCGATGCACCATATTGATTGAACACTGATAAGGTTTTAAAATGTACCTTTTTGAGGGGTCGTTTAAGCCCTTATTGGATCACTTTTGTATCCATTATTACTTAATATCGTTCCTTTTCACTTTTTAGGTCTCTTGAAGGAAAATTGCTGGAATGGCACTCATTTGGACGAAAAGGCGCGGATATACAATGAAAATGGCCAAAGTCAAGAATCGAGGCACTCAAGTTCTGAACGAAACACAAAGGGCGGTGTCGGTGTTATATGGCAAATCGAGCACAATGTGATACAGTAGCCAAATTGCTTATTTTCAAGTGACGGTGTCGGGCTTTAAAAGAGTAGGTCGTCGCAACTCAGACGGCCTAGATTTGATCGAGGCGTCGAGGCTGAAGAGGACGGCGTCACAAATAAGGTGTAGCCGCAAGCACTAAACGTGGCCAAGGCCAAACCCTAATGAGCGACGGCGGCGTCACAAATCATAAGGTGACTGCCGAGAATGTCTTATATATAGAATCCAAATTTTTCAGTTTTTAGAGTGTAGTCTTTTGGAGTAAAAACCTAAACCGAACCAAGGCTGTCTTGTACAGTATTTTAGGGTTCTAAACCCTATGTTACACCAAGATAAGTGTTTTACTTCATTAATTCAATTATGTCTTCAATTATTTGTGTGTATGCTTGCATGTTCTCCATACCTGGCTAATTTACTTGTGTGTTTGCTTAGGGAATATGAAACTTAACTATTGAATATTGATTGGTTGTCTCTTATCTTAATTGTTAATGATCTAGTAATGCGATATGTCATTAATTTGTAGTTAATGCTTGACTAATCTTTGTGAACCTTAGACTATAACACCTAGAGTAGTTGTAGGCTAAACCATCCAAAAGTACCTTAGAGTTAGAATTTATAAATCCTAGAGATTTTGTAGACGAGACCCTTTGGTAGTTTCAAAGAGTTAGGGATAAACGCATACCCTACGACCTTAGACACACAACGCGATTAAGAATAAGGACGTGACAATTCAACCATCAATAGGAGATAATTAAGGTGTAATAAAACCTAAGTAAACACATCTTTAAATCATCATACGAGCACACAATAATGAAATAGACTACCCTCACCATAGTTAATTAGATAGTAAGAGTAATGCGTTAGAAATACCAACCCCCAAATCCAAACCAGAGATTCAGTACTTTTCCATTTCCTAAAAACATAAGAAGATATAAATACTATCTTTAACCTTAAGCGTAGTAACTCCTCACTAGCATTCCTATTCCCATAGAGAACGATATCAATTCTCGTGGCTTACCCTAATACTACACTACAACGATTGGGTTCACTTTGCTAGGGTGTTGAAAAAACCTTGCTCGACGAAAAGGAAGTTCCTTTGACCCCGAACGACGCGTGTAGCGTTATCAAGTTTTTGGCACCGTTGCCGGGGAATAGAATAGCTAGTTAGTAGTCCACCTCATTTAGGTTTCTTTACTTGATTCCTATCTAGTAAACTTTTTCTCATTTTTAGCTTCCTTATAGTCTATCCCCCTTCTTTGTGTTTGTGTTCGTAAAACCCTTTTCATTTGTCGCTATAGCAAGTGAAGTTGCATTTGAATCATTAACGAATGAGGAACAATTGAATTTCGCAGATTGGATTGCTTTTTGTTGTTCTAATGAATTTGTGAGTGATCTTAGAGATATCTAAAAGGAGACGGGTGTAAGGTTGGATGGATTTGATAAATTTTGTGCTTGTGTGGCCTCACATTCAATGATCATTTATTAGAATCAACTCCTTTTAGTGAGACCCTTAAATTTTTTTGAGAAAAGCCTCCTAGCATAAACCATGGGTTACTTGGCAGGGAAATGGATAAAGAAGATTTGTCCAACCTTAGGCATCATGATCAAAAAGACCTAGTTTTTAAGAACATGGAACCTAAGCCGAATAAGATTGTGAGATGGTTAGAAGTTGAACCACCCTATTTGCATCATGGGATAGATTTCAAAACACTATATGACACACATGAGGAATCAGATAGGCAAAATGGGAATATAGTGATCAAATTTTGAGAATGATTCTTATGGTCGGACCAAGAATTTGAAATGGCTAAAGAAGGATTTAGAGATACTTAGTTGATGTATTTGGGTTAGATCACGCTCAAAATT
>OU343220.1:74019347-74075767 GCA_910596185.1 Chrysanthemum makinoi
AGCCTCACAAAAATGTTTATCCATAAAAAATACTTACAGCCAAAGTGTTTTCTAATATGTTATGGGCTGTGGTAGGATATAGTAGGGTTGTAGTGCCGTTGTTTTCTAATATGCTTATTGTAGAGGGTGAAGGACCATCAAGCATAGGTGGCTCCCAACACACACCCACAGATCCTGAAAACTCTCCCAATCAACCACTTTCATCAACAAGTAGGCATTCCAGACAGGAGAGTGGGACAGCTCAGCCCCATTCTCCTCCTAACATTGTACCAGATGAGCCTATCTCAGATGCTGTAGGAGATAGAATGGTGAGGGCTGCCACTACTCAACCAGGCTTAGAAGCTGTTGAGGATAGTGGTAACATCAATAAGACCTAAACCATGTGAACACCTAGTGAGCACTCCTTACAGGGTGGACCCAGGCAAAGGCTAAAAAGGGGGGGGGGTCGATCTGCTCAGGCTAGGCCTGGGAGTGCATCTTAATTGCCCAGTGACCCACCTCTCTCAGCAGGTAACACAACTGGAAGTGGTGAGGGCAGTTTATCACTTCATGATATGACGGAATTGTACAGGTTCTTATGTAGAAAGGTGAACACCCTGGAGATTGCTTTGGATGAACACAAGAAAGCTGCTGGAAAAGTTCATACCAGGATGCTCCAAAAGATGAAAAGGCTAGGGCATCAAGTCAAGCTTCTCTCCAAGCCTATTGTAGAAGCATCTCCAGTCACTACATATCTTAAAAGAAAGGCCAAGTTCAGAGTTTCTAGCACCTCAACAGAGGATTCTACCAAACAGGGGAGGAGTTCTGACATTCAAGGTAGAAGAGAATTTGGTCAGTGGCAAGGTGGTCAAGCTTTTTCAGAGCCCTTTTATTCATGATGAAGAAGTTCATGTCAACATTGATGCAGAAGAAGTACTTAGTACTCCTACATGCACTATCAGTACTATCCTAGTTAGTACTGTTAGTGTTGTAGTTAGTACTGATAGTACTATAGTTAGTACTCATGGAATTCTTCAATCTGTATTAAGCCCAATCGTCTAAGTAGTTGCTGAACTACAACAAGAAACAACTACAGAGGCCACTACCATCAGTGTCACTCCACATGAAGAAAGTGATGAAGAGGATAGAGAGAAACATGTTGTATTGGGACTTTAGAGCTTGAAGAAATCAGTCCCTATCTCTCCTACTGACAAGAAGCCCCCTGTGTTGTATCTAAGGAAGAAGACCAAGTCAGCAACACCCAAGCTTAAAGAAAAAAGGGTTGTTATTCAAGAAGGAGGTGCTCCACCATCACCAACCTCCTCAGCTCCAAAGATAGATCCCAAAGACAAAGGCAAGGGGATTCTGGAAGAAAAACCAAAGAAGAAAAAGCTGTCTAGGGCTGAGATTGAAAAGTTAAATGAAGAGGCAGCAAGGAAGCTTGCAGCAGAATGGGATGAGCAAGAGTAATAGAAAGAAGCTGCTAAAAAAGAAAAGAAACAGATGGCTAAACTGGATGAATACTGGCAAACATGGGATGACATGAGAGCCAAACTAGAAGCTACTCAGGAGGTACAACAGAAGCTACAACAAGATCAGGGAACAAGTGTCAATGAAGCAGCTCAGTTGTTTGGTGAAATATTGGCTAGAAGACAAAGTCAGTTCAGACAGCAAAGGGAAATCGAAAGGCCTCAAGACCTCCAAACAAGAGTCAGCAAAAGGTGTATCTCTGTAAGTACATCAAGTATCAAGCTGAAGACAGAAGAACCTTGAAGCAGCTCAATCAATTATCTTGGGAGACTCTTCAAAGACTGGATGACTTAACTCAAAGAAGATTTCTGGACTTCAGACCTATGCAAGCTGATGACATTGTTGAAAGATCACAATCTATTGGACGATACAAGAGACCATCAGAAGAAGGAGCTTCCTCAACTGCACCCAAAAGACTGAAAGCATCTGAAGATGAAGGTGGACTCACTAAAGAGGAGCTCAATCAGATGATGTTAATTGAAGCTCCAGAGAAGCATTGTATTCAGAGCCCATCAATACCAGATACCCAATCATCAACTAGGATATCTACACTGAAGATGGAAAGAGGCATTGGAGGATTCATAGGGCAGGTGGAAAGATAAGTGCTTACTTGTATTTGGTGGATCTATTTGCATTTATTGATAGGGAGGATCTACTCAAGCTATGGGAGTTAGTCAAAGAAAGGTTCAAGAACATAGATCCAGATAATGATAAGGATCTGGAGTTACTCTTTGAACTCCATAATATCTTTGAACTAGATCGATCAGGAGAGCAATGGAAGTTTCAACCTGGTGATGAAGCTCTCAGCTGGACCCTAATATTCCTGTGGACTGAACTTGGTTACTACATGCAATGGAACTGATATTTATATGCTGGTTGAAAGAACCTATCCACTTGCACTTGGAAATCTTCTACAAATGCTGACAGCAGGGCAAAGAATGGGAAATGCAGTTGAAATGGCTAAGGAGTTGCTGATAAAGATCTCTGACCAAGCTGGAAGACCTAGCAGAGGAAAGTGAGTTTGGAAAAATCCTCAAGGACTGAAGAAACTTGTGATTCTGAAACCCAATCACAGGTTTAGGGGAGGATTGTTGGGAAATTCGCTTTTGGGAGTTAATACTTATTATGTTAAAGTTAGTACTGATAGTATTATTAGAAGAGTATTAACTAGTTAGTACTGATAGTGCAAATGTTAGTACTGATAGTGTTAGAGTTTGTACTGATCTATATTAAGTATGTCGTGTAAGGTTTGTAACAGCATATCTTCTATACCAATAGAAGATATGATATACTTAATGCATAGTTATCTTTGTAAGGGATCTCCTTAGTGTATAAAAGGAGATCCTAGCTAGGTTAAGGATATACCAATACTCTAGCCGTCTTAAGAAAAGCTTCAAGGTTGTAAACCCTGTTACTAGGAGAGTACTTGTATTATTACTTAATAATATTGAAGCTGTTGGTGTTATTCTTGTGTTTACATTAATCTTCTAAGTACATTCAAGTAGATTCCGCATACTTGTGTGTATCTAGAACAACGTTTCTCATTGTTGTATTGGAACTATCCAAGGAAACTAATACGTTTACAAGCTAAGTGTTCTAGATCCAAGGTTTGGGACTCCACAAAGCTCAAGTCAGTGGGTTGCCTAGCTTTGTCATCATCAAGACTACTAATGGTATCTTGTTGATAGTTCTTTTATTTCTCATTAGAAGTGTAGTGTCAAAGACATAAGTGAAAGATGTCTAAAGGGTTAAGATGAAGACATTAGTGAAAAGTGTCGAAGAGTCAAAGTAAAGGCATTAGTGAAAGGTGCCGAACGTCCGTGTTGAAGGCATTAGTGAAGGGTGCCTAGAAGTCAAGTCAAAAGGCATTAGTGAAAGGTGCCTAAGGTGTACATTCGATATGGTGTGTCATTGTACAAGATAGATTTGTATTGGGTCAAAGGATATTGATATCCTTGTTGATGTTGTCATAAGGAGTGGATCCTCAGGAATAGGATTTGTGTAGTGTTGGGTAGTAGTTCCTCCTTTGTAATGGAATTCGGTATCTAGCCTTGTACCGGATAAAGGGTAGGCGACATTGTGATAGGTTTGGTTCTACCTCATGGAAGAACCTGGTATCTAGCCTTGTACCAGATAAAGAGTAGGCGACGTTGTGAAGGCTTCTCCGGCATAAGGAGTTGTGTCGTGTAGTGATTACGAACTCTCGAGTAGGTGACTCGGGGAGTGGAGTAGGGCAAGGAAGGTGTCCTTGTTGCTGAACCACTATAAATACTCGCGTTGTGGTTTTGTGCTTCTTACTCTTTATCTTAGCTTTTATTTATCTATACGCTTGTCTATCAACATCCAACACACACGTTCAAATAGATTGACATAATTCGATCTAAATAGTTTAAAACCAAGATTTAATCGGTCAAACTATTCACCCCCCCTTCTAGTTTTCGACAAATACATTTGGGCCTCACCTTGTGTCTAATCCAAGCCCACCTAATTTTCGTTCCCTTTGGGCCTCGTCTTCTGCCTGCCTAACAACACCCCAACATATATTGTCACAAACACTAATTTGCACTAGAGACTTACCATTTATTCCCCCCCTCCCTTGTTCCTATGTCCCAACGAGTCCAACATAAGTCCCAACATAACACGTCTAAAATTTGGTCAAGATATTTCATTTTTCTCTTTTGTGACCGGTTGTAGTGAGACAAGGAAACAATAAAGCAAACTAAATAACAATACTTGTTACTTGATACTATGCCTAGTCGAAGCTAACATAGAAACACAAAGCAAGTAAACATTTTCTTTTCCTCCTTGGTCACATATTTGTTGCTTGTGTGTGTTAAAAAGAGACCAAAACCATACTTAGCCACCCTACAAATATTAGTTTAATAACCTAAACCCACCCAAAACCACTTTGACCTAGTTTTGACTCCAAGAACCATTGGATCTTATGTTTCCAGTGACTTGACAAGCCTTGGTATGCCTTGAAATCGGTTGCCTCACATCCCACGCCTAGCAAACTTACAAAAACTAAACATTAAATATTTCAATGGCCATGCTTATGTTTTCTTTATAACCACCATTAACACTTAGGATACTCACACAAGAACTCTAAAAAAAACACTCACTCTCACACTACCACTGTCGAAGTGTCATCAAGAAAGAAAAGAAAACGTGCAAGACTTGGGTTCAAAAGGGAAAAACGTTTGATACGCGTACAACGCGCGTTCGGGGTAAAAGGAACTTCCTTTTCGTCAAGAAAGTTTTTCAACACCCTAGGTAGTGAACCTAATCGTTGTAGTGTAGTATTAGGGTAAGCATCGGGAATTGATATCGTTCTCTAGAGGAATAGGAATGCTAGTGAGAAATTACTACGCTAAGGTTGGGGTTGAGGGAGATTATTTTTTATGTTTTTTTTTGGAAAAAGGAAAGGTACGAATCTCGGGGTATTGGATTTCGGGGGTTGGTATTTCTATCGATTACTCTACTTATCTAATTATCTAAACTAAGGTGAGTGTAGTCTATGTCTATTGTTGTGTACTCTTATGATGATTAAAAATGTGTTTATTTAGATGCTATTACTCCCTAGTTGTCTCCTATTGATGGTTGAATTGTCACATCCTTATTCTTAACGCGTTGTGTCTTCTAAGGTCGTAGGGTATGTGTTTATCCCTAACTCTTTAAGTCTACCTTAAGTTTATTGCCTACGAAATCTCTAGGATTCATAAACTAACTCTAAGGTTTTCTTTGGATGTTTAGACAACAATAACTCTAGGTGATTATAAACTAATGTTCACAAAGATTACTTAAGCATTAAAAACACAACGGATGATCTAACGCAATACTAGGTCAATCACAATTAAGGTAAGAGACAACCAATCAATATTCAATACCTAGGTTTCATAGATCTAAGCAAATACACAAGTAAATTAGTAGGACATGGAAAACATGCAAGCATACACACAAACAATTGAAGACATAATTGAATTAATGAAGTAAATCACTTATCTTGTTATAAAATAGGGTATGGAACCCTAAGATACTGCCCAAGACAGCCTATGTTCGGTTTAGGTTTTAATCCACAAAAACTACCTCTCTAAAATAGTGAAAATTCGAATTCTATATATAGAGTTACAATATGCGACGGCGTCATTCTTTAATTGTGATGCCGTCGGGTCGCCGCCATTAGGGTTTCGTCTTGGCCACGTCAACTCTGTGACGGCGTCACCTTATGCTTGTGACACCGTCGGCTTCAACCTCTGACACCGTCGGGATCCAAATCTAGGCCGTCTGAGTTGCGAAGACCTACTCTTTTAAACCTGATACCGTCACTTGTAAAATAGCAATTTGCTCTCTGAGTCGTCTCAAGGTGTGTCGTGACGGTGTCGCAATTAAGCCGTGACGCCGTCCCCTTCAGCTCCAGCAGCTTGAGTGTCTCGATTCTTGACTTTGGCCATTTACTTCTTATATTCGCGCCTTTTCGTCCGAATAAGTGTCATTCCAGCAATTTTCCTTCAAGAGACCTAAAAAGTGAAAAGGAACGAAATTAAGTAGTAACGGATACAAAAGTGATCAATTAAGGGCTTAAATGACCCCTCAAAAGTGTACCTTTTAAATCCTTGTCAAATATCCCTACAGTTGTTATTTGCTTATCCTCAAGCAAATATGCTTTTAGCCAATTAATTTATAAGTTAGGGGTCATGAAGCATTAGTTTAGAACGATTCACAACACATATAAGCCCCGCAAAAGTCATAACAAGCACGGAAATTACATACTTGCACCTCACAAGTGGTGTTTGGATACTCTCATCTCTCAGGTGTATATGAAATATATCAAGTTAGAAATGGAAGATAAACACTCATTAACCGGTCCTAGTACATAGATTACCATAGGCTTGAGACTAGATCAAACCTCCATCGCTTTAGTGTAAGCACCTTGGAAAAACTATCCAAGAGGTCTTTTAAAGGGTTGTAACATTTGGCTTATAGTAGGGAAACAAAGGGTTTGGTGGGATAGGCGATTTAGTTGTGGCAAGTCAAAAATCTTTATGTTACAAGCATGAGAAGAATGGCATTGCTAAGCCAAGACTCGACACTCTAAACTCTAGATAAATTGAAACAAACAAACATAAATTTAAAGATAGATGTAGGATGGTAGCCCGTATGTTTTTTCATCATTTTTTTTTTTTTTTTTTTTTGAACACTCTATTTTTTTTGATTTTTTTTTTCATACACTTTTACTCTACCATCCTCTACGATAACATCAAAATAATAGGGATTTATAGGCACATCCCTACACTTGAGTTTTTATTACTCTAACACTAATTTGACCCGAATTGAAAAGATCAAAACACTTGGAGTACATTATTACGAAAATAAAGGGAATTTTAATTTAACGTTCCTTCCCGTCATTTCATAAGATTTATCTTTTACCATGAGTCCCAATCGTCCCAAAACTGTGTACAAAGGATATGACTCGACTTAGCAACTAATGCAAGCAACTAGATAATTGAACTAAGGGTTTAGTATGATAACAATAATGCACTAAAAAAAGTGAGTGCATACAAGGCAGGCTAAGGCGATTTAGGTGTACATTTGGGGGTGGATTGTAAACACTGCTCTTCATTGACATTCCGGAAAACAAAAACATCACGAGAACCGTGAAAAGGATAGGCTCTGAGGGGTTAACTAGGGGTATCGTGTACTAAAAATGAGTACAACGCAAGGGTGTGGGGGGATTACTCAACCGATGTGGAAGAAGTAATTATATTACGGGTATCAAACAAGGGTTATCCTAATGCCTCTTATCATTTAGTTATTCCTAACTACATAAGTGTATTCTCGCAAGCAATCTCGGAATGCATCAAAAAACAAGTTCTATAATCTATTATACTACCGGTACACACTCGAAGCATTAAAGTGGAATGCTTTAATTCCTACAAATCTAAGGGTGATCCTCACATTTTGGGTGGAATTTAAGTGGTAAAGGGTTTTTGTGCTAGTCATATAACTTCCTATCCATGGGACGCTTTATTAAGACTAATGGCCTACTCTTACATGTCATGAAAAATTTTAAATTTGGTGCCAAAATTACCCTAAGCGATATTTCTCATGGTTTATTACACAAATGAAATTGAACAAGGCAAATAGTCAAGGATAAGCATAGTTTCAAAGTTTCCGTTTTATTTTCCCTCCCTACACTTAAACTGAACATTGTCCCCAATGTTCCCCGAAAGTATCAAAGTTATGATAATGGAAGGTAATTAAAAACGAAAGAAACTAATACTCCCCTGATTAGCTCGGTAGGATCCGTGTGAAGTAGTGGTTAAATCTTTCTTCAAGAAGAGTGTTTGCGTGAAAAGCTCCTTCCAATCTTATGTATCTTCTTCTTGATAAATAAAACCTCCTGAAGAAAATAAACAAAACCTCAAAAATACCAACAATATGTATAGACTCTACTAAACTACGATATAATGCTTGTGGAAAGGATGTTTACATATTTTCTGGAAAATTAAGACCTGGAAAATTCCAAAAAATTTATAAGTACCTCAGAAAACGAGAAAAAGTAGTAAGCAATTTCTACTCCTCCTGACCCCGTCAGGTTATCCTAACAGAAACTGGTCTGCAATTTTCTGGAAAAAATTCTGGAAAATCTATATCTTTATAATCTGGAAAAATTTCCTGCAAAACATCCATTATGACTCGATACAAGCATTTGACTCGAACAAACACACATGTATATCTTTTAATTAATCATAATTCTCATGTTCACGTTCTTTTTGAAAAGTGTGTAATCCTCTCCACACTTATCCCTTTTGTAAAATACCTTTATATGTAATTAAGACGAGGTTAAAGACAAAATAAAGCATTTTTACAAATTTAAACATGAGAATAAACAATCAATAAAAGATATACGACACACAAACAAGCAAACAATTAAGCATAGGTTGCCTCCCACGAAGCGCTTTTCTTTATTTATGAGTCTTGTAGCTAGACTCGAAGTCGTGCCCTTACGTTCCTCTAATCTTAGAGGTCCATTCGATTTCTTTCACTCTTCTCTCATCACGAATATACTCAGGGCCTAACTCTTGACAAGCGGTGTAGTGAACCGTGTTCTCCCAATCTACTTCAAAGGCCGGAATGTTGTCTACATCTAGATCGTCAATACCCTCAAACTTCTTATTTTTGCAGGGCGTTATAAACTTAACACATTCGGTCCCGTTTGAGAACTTGGTTATTCCTTCCTCTTGATCATAAACCATCTTAGATTCCTCCATAAATGGTCCCCCAAGTATCACATCTCCTAGAAACCCATCAATGATGCCCTTAACATTCTCCAAGATCATGAAATCACACCTATATGTGAAGTTACCTACGAAGACATGCGATCCTTTGGCCCTCCCAACATAGTTACTCACTTTCCTAGGGTGAAAGGGGTCCCTCATAGGTCCTAACTTTTCGCTCATGATCCAATCATGCACGATATCTTAATATTTTTAGGGTCACCACTTCTAATGTAAGGCTCGAAAGGTGGATGCGGGAAGTTAACTACGTTGTAGTGATAGGTGGTTTCCTTCCCATTAGGGTATGAATCGAAATACTCCCTAAGTTCTTCCTCCTCCTTAAATCCTTCCATAACTTCTAATACCTTATAATCTCCTTCTTAAAACTCATCATCTGAATCACTCGAGGTTGATTTACTATCTAAAGTGCCAGTGGATTCCCTAAGGGCCTCCTGAAGTGCATTTTCAATTATCCTATTCAATTTCCTAAGCTCTCTAATTTCACTAACAATACGAGCTCGGAGTTGGTTGGCAAAAGTGGGATCAAGTGGTAGGTTGTTTTCTGGTGGGTTATCACCTTCCATGAAGAAAAGTGATGGGGTTACTAACAAAGGTCACGAAGAAGGGGGATAGACTACAAGGAAGCTAAAAATGGGAAAAAAGCTTACTTGATAGGAATCAAGCAAGGAAACCTAAATGAGGTGGAAATCTAACTAGCTATTCTATTCCCCGGTAGCGGCGCCAAAAACTTGATACACGTACAACGGGCGTTCGGGGTCAAAGGAACTTCCTTTTTGTCGAGCAAGTTTTTCAACACCCTAGGCAGTGAACCTAATCGTTGTAGTGTAGTATTAGGGTAAGCCTCGGGAATTGATATCGTTCTATTTGAGAATAGGAATGCTAGTGAGAAATTACTACGCTAAGGTTGGGGTAGAGGGAGATTATTCTTTATCTTTTTTATGTTTTTTTTAGAAAATGGAAAGGTACGAATCTCAGGTATTGGATTTGGGGGGTTGGTATTTCTACTGATTACTCTACTTATCTAATTATCTAAACTAAGGTGAGTGTTGTCTATGTCTATTGTTGTGTGCCCTTATGATGATTAAAAATGTGTTTACTTAGATGCTATTACTCCCTAGTTATCTCCTATTGATGGTTGAATTATCACATCCTTATTCTTAACGAGTTGTGTCTTCTAAGGTAGTAGGGTATGCGTTTATCCCTAACTCTTTAAGTCTACCATAAGTTTATTGCCTACGAAATCTCTAGGATTCATAAACTAACTCTAAGGTTTTCTTTGGATGTTTAGAATACAATAACTCTAGGTGATTATAAACTAATGTTCACAAAGATTACTTAAGCATTAAAAACACAACGGATGACCTATCGCAATACTAGGTCAATCACAATTAAGGTAAGAGACAACCAATCAATATTCAATACCTAGGTTTCATAGATCTAAGCGAACACACAAGTAAATTAGTCGGACATGGAAAACATGCAAGCATACACACAAACAATTTAATAAATAATTGAATTAATGAAGTAAATCACTTGTCTTGTTGTAAAATAGGGTATGGAACCCTAAGATACTGCCCAAGACAGCCTATGTTCGGTTTAGGTTTTACTCCACAAAAACTACCTCTCTAAAATAGTGAAAATTTGAATTCTATATATAGAGTTACAATATGCGACGGCGTCACTCTTTAATTGTGACGCCGTCGGGTCGCCGCCATTAGGGTTTCGTCTTGGCCACGTCAACTCTGTTACGGCGTCACCTTATGCTTGTGACACCGTCGGCTTCAACCTCTGACGCCGTCGGGATCCAAATCTATGCCGTCTGAGTTGCAACGCCCTAATCTTTTAAACTTGATGCCTTCACTTGTAAAATAGCAATTTGCTCTCTGAGTCATCTCAAAGTGTGTCGTGACGGCGTCGCAATTAAGCCGTGACGCCGTCCCCTTCAGTTCCAGCAGCTTGAGTGTCTCGATTCTTGAGTTTGGCCAATTTCTTCGTATATTCACGCCTTTTCGTCGGAATAAGTGTCATTCCAGCAATTTGCCTTCAAGAGACCTAAAAAGTGAAAAGGAACGAAATTAGGTAGTAACGGATACAAAAGTGATCAATTAAGGGCTTAAATGACCCCTCAAAAGTGTACCTATTAAATCCTTATCAACGTTGCAATATAAGGAAAACTAGGAAGCTTGGGTAAAAACGGGCAAATTATGAAGAGAACAAGGAGTTCTCAAGTCCATTCTACTCGTTCACTCATCTCACCTATCCTCACCACTCCTTGTGAGTGTAGTAAGTCTTTTCTAAACTCGTTTTTCTCAATTCATACATACATCACATGATAACAAAGTTAAACGCACCATTTGACACAATACTTCTTTTGTAAAACGCGTATATAAAGATTTATGTTTCACTCGATATCCTATAATGCTAATCATCTCATATAAACACACCACACCACACACACAACACAAATAAACAACTTAGAAACCCCCTCTAAACCCCCTTTGTCTCTATCGTTTCCAGAACTGAACCACAAACCGAATGGGCCTTAAGGCCCAATACGTGAAAGACCCAGCCCAATACCTTTTGATCCGGTCCATTAATGAAAAAAAGCACTCTTTAAGCTAAAAATACGCTAAATATGACTTTTAAATAAGCTAAATGAACTATAAGTCGAAAACATGAATGTTGGACTAATTTTGCAAATTGTTTGTCAATCGGGTTAAAAACGTATGTGAAGTCCCAAACCTTGGATCTAGAACACTTAGCTTGCAAACATGTTAGTTTCCTTGGATGGTTCCAAAACAACAATGAGAAACTTTGTTGTGAATACACACAAGTACGCGGAATCTACTTGTACGCACTTAGAAGAGTTAATGCAAAGACAATGTAAACAAAGTATAACACCAACAGCTTCAATATTATTAAGCAATAATACGAGTACTCTCCTAGTACTAGGGTTTACAACCTTGAAGCTCTACTTTAGACGACTAGAATATGAGATGTATGTTTAACCTAGCTAGGATCTCCTTTTATACACTAAGGAGATCCCTTACAGAGATAACTATGGACTAAGTATATCATATCTTCTATTGGAATAGAAGATATGTTGTTACAACTCTTACACGACATTCCATACTTACATCAGTACAAACTTAAAGCTATCAGTACTAACTTTCTCACTATCAGTACTAACTAGTTAATACTTATCATTTAACACTATCAATACTAACTCTACTGAAATAAGTATTAACTCCCAGAAAGCATATTCCCAACAATCCTCCCCTAAACTTGTGATTGGGTTTCAGAATCAGAAGTTTTCTTCAGTCTTTGAGGATTCTTCTAGACTTTACTTTTTGCTAGGTCTTCCAGCTTGATCAAAAATCTTTATCAGCAACTTCTTAGCCATCTCAACTGTATTGCCCATCTTAAGCCCTGCTGAAAGCATTTCCAGAAGTGTTCCTAGGGCAAGTGGGTAGGTCCTTTCAATCAGTATGTATATATCTGTCCCATTGCGTGTAGTAACCAAGTGTAGTCCACAGGAATCAAGCAATGTCCAAGACAGTTCTTCCTCACCAGTTTGATACTTCCATTGTTCTCCAGCTGGATCAGGTTCAAATATATTCTGGAATTCAAAATGTAACTTCAGATCCTTGTCATTATCTGGATCTCTATTCTTGAACCTGTTCTTGACCAATTCCCATAGCTTCAGCAAATCATCCCTGTCAATAGATGCAAACAGATCCACCAAATATAGATAAGCACTTGTCCTTCTACCTGCTCTGTGAATCTGCCAATGTCTCTTTCCATCTTCAGTGTAGATATCCACGCCAAGTATTGGATACCTAGTGTTGATGGGCTCTGAATATAAGGAATCTTCTGGAGATTCAATCAACATCATCTGATTCAGTTCCTCTTCAGTAAGTCTACCTTCATCTTTAGATGCTTTTAATCTTTTGGGTGCAGATGAGGAACTTCCTTCTTCAGATGGTCTTTTGAAACTTGCAATGGGATTAATTGGTTGTGAGCTTCTGGTGAAATCAGCATTTGACATAGATCTGAAGTTGAGTATGTTTCTTTGAGTTTTGTCAGCTAGCTTTTGAAGAGTTTCCCATGCCAATTGGTTGAGCTGCTTCAAGGTCCTCTTATCTTCACCTTGATACTTGATGTATTTGCAAAGATACATCTTTTGCTGACTTTTGTTGGGAGGTTTTGAGGCCTTTTCGACTTCCCTTTGCTGTCTGAATTGGCTCTGTCTTCTAGCCAATATTTCACTAAACATCTGAGCTGCTTCATTAACACTTTTTCCTTGATCTTGTTGCAGCTTCTGTTGAACCTCCTGAGTAGCTTCAACTCTGGATCTCATGTCATCCCAAGTCTGCCAATCTTCTTCAATTTTAGCCATCTTTTTCTTCTCTTTCTCATCAGCCTCCCTTTGCAATTCTTGCTCATTCCATTCAGCTTCTAACTTCCTTGCTGCTTCTTCATTCAACCTCTCAATCTCAGCCCTGGATAACTTCTTCTTCTTAGGTTCTTCTTCAAGTATCCCTTTGCCTTTATCATTGGGATCAATCTTAGGAACTGAGTGAGTTGGGGATGGTGGAGCACTTCCTTATCTGATGGAGACTCCTTTTTCTTTAGGATTTGTTGTTGCTGGTTTGGTCTTCTTTCTCAAATACAAAACAGGTGGCTTCTTGTAGGTTGGAGAGATAGGGACTGGTTTCTTCAGGCTTTGAAGTCCCAGAACTGAATATGTTTCTCTACTCTCTTCATCGTGTCTCCATGTGGTGTAGTAGTGGTGATGGTGGCCTCTGTTGTTGTGGCTTGGTGTATTTCAGCAGCCACTTGAAGGATAGGAGATATTACTGATTGAGGAACACCAAGAGTACTAACTGTAGTGTTATCAGTACTAACTACAACACTATAAGTACTAACTCAGATAGTACTAATAGTGCATGTAGGAGTACTGAGCACTTCTTCTGCATGTGAGGTTGGTTGAACATCTTCTTCATCATCAAGGAAAGGGCCTTGAAAGTCTTGAACACCCTACCATTGACCAAACTCTCTTCTTCCTTGAATGTCAGAACTCCTCCCCTGTTTGGAAGAATTCTCTGTTGATGTGCTAGAGATTGTGAACTTGGTCTTCCTTTTGATTGAAGTGGTAACTGGAGAGGCTTCTGCAGTTTTCTTGGAAAGGAGTTTAACTTGATGCTCAAGCCTTTTCATCTTAAGTAGCATTCTGGTATGAACTTTTGCAGCAGCTTTCTTATGTTCATCCAAAGCAATCTCCAGTGTGTTCACTGTTCTGCATAAAAATCTATACAAAGCCGTCATATTCTCAAGTGTCAAACTGCCCACACCACTTCCAGTTGTGTGACCTGCTGAGAGAGGTGGGTCACTGGGAATTTGAGATGCACTCCCAGGCCTAGCCTGAGCAGATACACCCCCCCTTTTTTAGCCTGTGCCTGGGTCCACCCTGTGATTGCTCACTAGGTGTTGGCATGGATTGGGTCTTATTTATGTTACCACTTTCCTCACCAGCTTCTAAGCCTGGTTGAGTAGTGGCACCCCTCACCACTCTATCCCCTTCATCACCCGGGATAGGCTCATCTGGTACAAGGTTAGGAGAAGAATGGGGCTGAGCTGTCCCACTCTCCTGTCTGGTGTGCCTACTGGTTGATGAAGTTTGTGGATGTGGTGAATGATCAGAACCTGTGGGTGTGTGTTGGGAGCCACCTGTGCTTGATGGTCCTTCACCCTCTGCAATAAGCATGTTAGGAAATAATGGCACTACAACCCCACTGTACCCTACCACAGCCCTTAACATATTGGAAAACACTTTGGCTGTGAGTAATTTTGATGGATAAATGTTTTTATGAGGTTGTAGGTTTTGTTTCTGAAGATCCAAAAACATTTGAATAAACCTGGGATACATCAGAAACTTGGTTTTACTAACAGCATTTTTAAGCATACCCTCAAATATGTAATTTGAAAAATTGAACACCCTGCCTGTTGCAAGGCAGATCAAGGCTGTGGCTATGCTTGTGGGAAAAGCATCCCAGCTAGTCCTTTTGTGACTCAAGCAGTGTAAGAGGGTATGAATGAGAAACCTCCATTGTGGGAAAACTCACTTTTATGAAAATTAATAGTATTGTCATGTCTATATCCCATCAATGTGAGTTGTTCAATAATTTCAGTGACTGGAAAACTGGTAATACCTTCAGCATCTCTAAGATGAAGATGTTCTCTTAGAGATGCCTCAGTAATAACAATTTGAGTGCCATCCACTATACCAATTAACTGTTGTACCCCCTCCTCAGTTGTTGAGGCAATAGCAGTTTGCCAAAACTTCCTGACAGGGGTACATAAGATCGTAGGGTTTAAAAGAAGAGCAAACCTGATGGTGCTACGGTTTAGAAAAGCTACAATCTCTGCAAATTCATCTTGTCCATCTGGCAATTCCAAGCATGCCACCATATTGTGTTTGTCGAGAAAGTCAAGAGGAGCCATGGATGAACAAAGTTAGGGTTAGAAAAGTGGGATTAAGTCGCAAAAGCCTTTATAGTTCAGTGGTGAAAGCAATTGGAGAGTTATGCAATTTATAGAGATTTTGAGAATATTGGTTGAACCGCCTTATAGATATTTATGGTAATAAGTGAAGAAAAACCAATTAGGAAACTCTTTTATAGGAAAACAGGCGGCTAACTACTCTACTTGCAAAAGTAATCATTGCATAACAGACTTTTGGAATAAGTACTAACGGCTAGTTCATCAGTACTAACTATGCTTATCAGTATTAACTTATAACCATTTGTATTAACTTTTACCCATCAGTATTATCTTATAGTTTGGATATTATAATACTGAAACCCCATTTTTGAAGGGATTAAGTGTGGTGATAGACACTTAATCAAGTTTGGCCTCATATGGCCTCTGGTTTGGTGAAAACCAATGGTTTCAGTGCATAGCACTGCCTGTGATGGATAGTCCCATTAAAAGGGCCTTCCTGACAGGGTTTCCAGCTTGTGGCAGGTGTTACCTCCAACACAAGTGTTGGATTCACAGTTGCTCGTTGTTCTCTAAGCCAGATGCCCTTAGGCTAGTCACACTATCTGTAAACAGATAGAATGGCAAAGAGTGGGTTAGTTCATAGTGATCTGACCAACTAAAACCATCAATTCATGTTCATTTAAATCACAAGATGCCACATATTGCTTAGGCATCACATATTCCATTGTTACAGCAAGTCCCATCATGTGGTGGCTTCAGAGTGAGCATTAGCAAGAAAACCACATGTGCTGTAACACCTAGTCACCAAACTATATCCATACTGAATGTGTTATACCTGAAAGGTTAGTCCAAAACCAAGAAAACATAATCCAAGGCATTTTCTTGCCAATCCATATTAACTTAACACAATCAGTACTAAGTTCCAGTTTACAAAACTTTACAAAATAGAGAGAGATAAGACATATTATGGATGAAGCATCCCAATACTTGTGACCAAGTACTGAAACCTTCCCAAATCAAAAGCTTTATTTAAAAGATCTGCAACATTAAACTCAGTATCAATCCTTTCAACCTAAATGAGTTTCTTTTCATTACAGTCTCTTATAAAATGATGTCTTATCTCTATATGTTTAGTTTCAGAATGAAAAACTTGATTTTTGATAATGCATATAGTACTGTTGTTATCAACATAAATGACAGTGCCCATGAAATTATACCCATAATCAAGCATCTGATTCTGAATCCAGAGGACATGACCACAGCAACTTGCAGTAGCTACATACTCAGCCTCAGTTGTAGAGTTTGCCATAATGCTCTGCTTCTTGCACTGCCATGAAATCAACCTATCACCAAGAAACTGACATCCTCCTGTGGTTGATTTCCTATCAAGACTTGCCCCAGCATAATCAGTGTCAAAGTAAGCTGCCAGATCAAAGGGAGAGTCCTTAGGATACCAAAGACCTAGTTGAGCATGGCCTTTTAGATATCTAAAGATTCTCTTAACTGCCTGCAAGTGAGAAAGCTTTGGAGACACTTGAAATCTTGCACATGCACACACAGCAAACATTATATCTGGTCTGGAGGCAGTCAAATACATCAAAGATCTAATCATGGACATGTAGAGATGCTGGTCAACATCTTCACCATCAGCATCTGGAAGTAGTGGCTTATTGTGCTCCATAGGAGTGCTTGCAATCTTTGTATTTTCATAGCCAAACTTCACTAAAATCTCCTTGACATGTTTATCCTGACTAATAAATATGCCATCTGTCTTCTGCTTGACCTGTAGCCCAAAAAAGAAGGTGAGTTCTCTTATAGAACTCATCTGAAACCTGTCATGCATCAACTTCTCAAACTCTCTGCATAGATCCTGCTTGGTTGAACCAAAAATAATGTCATCCACATATATCTGTACCAACAGGATATCAGTCTTCACATTCTTGATAAATAGAGTCTGACCAATCTTCCCTCTTCTGAAGCCATTGCCCAATAGATACTTGGCCAAAGTTTCATACCAAGCTCTTGGGGCCTGATGCAGACCATAGAGTGCCTTCTTAACTTTGTACACTTTGTCTGGAAAGGTTGGATCTTCAAAACCAGGAGGTTGACAGACATACACCTCCTCCTCAATCTTCCCATAAAGGAAAGCACTCTTCATATCCATCTGGTATACTATGAAGTCTTTATATGATGCATAGGCCAGAAAAAGTCTGATAGCCTCAATCCTTGCCACTGGAGCAAAGACTTCTTCATAATCAATCCCTTCCTGCTGTTTATACCCCTGAGCTACCAGTCTAGCTTTGTTCCTTATTACTACACCCCTTTCATCCTTCTTGTTTCTGAAGACCCACTTAGTGCCAATAGCTCTCTTGCCCTCAGGAAGATCCGCCAGAACCCATAAATCTTAAAGTTTAAATTAGAGAAGCTCTTCCTGCATTGCTTCAATCCAGGACTCGTCTTCAAGAGCTTTGTAGACCTTCTTTAGTTCTGCTTGGGAAACAAAATAGGAAAATATACATGTTTGTGAGGCACCATGATTTCTTTCTTCATAGATGGCACTGAAGAATCCTATTTCACTATGCTGAAATTTAGATCTTGTAGTTCTTTCAGCATTGACATCCCCAATAACATTCTCCAAAGGATGATCCTGATTGGTTCTTCTGTGTGGTGTAGCAGGAAGAGCATATGATGAAGCTATATTAGTTATATCAATCTCATCAGTTTCACCAAAAGGATCAAGAACCTCTGTATTGACTGATGGAGCAGTCTGAGGACCATCAATACTAAAATCTGGATCATCAGTACTAACTTGTGGCTTATCAGTATTAACCACAGTTGTACCGAACACTTGAGGTTCGACCACTGATTCATTAGGATTGGTTGCATCTTCTTCAGTACTAGAGTTATGGGTCTTTGGAGGTTGATCATCAGCTTTGTTTGCCTCCCCTGAAGAAGTGCATCCACCTGAGTTCTCATTCCAAATGGGCAAAAGAATAGAATCATCATCCTCATCAGAATCTGCATCAGGACCTTGCTTTTCTCCTGCAATCATGTTAGAATCCACAGAAACAGGCACATAGTTCATAGATTCTATTAGCATATCAATATCAAAAGCCATGTTGGTCCTTGTCCCTCTACACTAGGTTTATCCTCAAGAAACTCTATGTGCAGATTCTCCTCTTCTCTTATGGTTCTAGAATTATAAACCCTAAAGGCTTTACTATTCAATGAGTAGCCAACCAGATATCCACTATCAGATTTTTCATCAAACTTACCAAAATGGTCAATGGTATTGAGAATAGAGACATGACACCCAAAAGGATTAAGAAAGTCTAGTGTGGGCTTTCTACCTAAAAACAGCTCATAGGGAGTCTTGCCATGAGGCTTCACCATCAATACCATGTTCTTAACATAACAAGCAGTATTAACTGCCTCTGCCCAAAATGTTGCGGGTAACATGGAATCTGCTAACATAGTCCTAGCAGCCTCAATCAATGTCCTATTTCTCCTTTCAGCAACCCTATTTTGCTGAGGAGTTCTAGCTACACTGAATTCTCTTTTAATACCCTTAAGTTGACAAAAATCATTCACCACTTGGTTTTAAACTCTATCCCATTATCACACCTAATGATTTTAACTTTCTTATCAGCTAGATTTTCTATTGTAGCTATGTAAGACTTAAGGATTTCACTGGTCTCATCCTTAGTGTTCAAAAAGAAAACCCAAGTAAATCTGCTAAAATCATCAGTCACAACCAAACAATACTTCTTAAAATTCAGGCTACTTAAATTGGTGGGGCCAAATAAGTCCATGTGCAGCATACGAAGTGGTTGGGTGATAGAGGTAAAAACCTTGGGCTTACAAGAGGCTCTATGTTTCTTTCCTTTGAGACAAGCACTACAGGTCTGTTTTTTTTCAAATCTTTTTGAAGGTAAACCTCTTACAAGGTTATTTTTAGCTAAAAGATTGATTACCTTAAAGTTCACATGACCTAGTCTTCTAAGCCATAACATGGATTCATCCAAAGAAGCTGTAGCAACTAAACATGTAAGATTGTCTTTGGGCACTATGTTCTTCATATTGACACTGTAAAGATTGCTCTTCCTAGGAAACTTAAGTAGAACCTGATCATCACTAGGCAACTTAAAGTTAGGAGATAAAACCAAGCAATCAGTATCTGTGAACAGAACAAAATTCTTCTTGTCACACATTTGTGACACACTAAACAAATTGTATTTGAGTTCTTTCACATAGTACACATCTTTAAAGTCCAAATTACCAGTCTTGATTGTGCCTTTACCAGTAATCCTTCCACCTATTCCACCTCCAAAAGAAACATATCCTCCATTCAAATGAGTGAAGTCTGAAAGATAGGATAGATTTCCAGTCATGTGCCTGGAACACCCACTGTCTGAATAGCCAAGATCATCATTATTGTTGGAGTGTGCCTGCACATAAAACAAAGGAAATTAGTTCCTTTTGGGACCCAAGCCATCATTGACTTGGATCTGCCTCGTGCATCAATGTAATCATATTTCTTGAGAGTAACTGATGCACTGTTGGGCTGAGTGGTCTTTCTCACCCAACAAGCTGAGGGCTTAACAGCATTGCCCTTGTTTCCCTTTGCAACATTCACTTTAGAGCCAGCTGGTTTCATTTTAGGCTTAAAAGTATTAACTTTTGGCCTATCAGTATTAAGTTTGGGCTCATAAGCATTAACCTTTTTCTTCTAAAACTTGATTTGTTCATCATAAGAGTTAAAGGTTTGTGCTGATTTAAAGGACCTTGGTGAAGTGAATGATGATTTTGAAAAGTTTCTTTTAGATCTTTCACCAAATACTCTTGGTTGTGGTATAGCAGTATTAACTGGCCTTGCATTATTCAAGGGTTTTATGCCAGTTTTGAGAAGAACTGCTCTGGGGGTCATGATGGGTTGGGGTCTCGTAGGGTGTCTGCAGTGAGCCTGCAGATGAGAGAAACTACCACACACAAAGCAAGATTTGTTATACATGACAAATTCATCTCCTAGTTGTTCAGATTTTAACTGATTCCAGTTTCTCTTGTTACCTCTAGGACTAGATGACCTGTTTCTATCATCTCAGCATATTTAAATAGTTTTCTAACAGGTTTGTTAAATGATTTTACTGGTTTAGTGGCCGGTTCTTGCTTTGGTTCATTAGACTCTACACTAGCCTTTTTATTTTCAGATTCAGACACCTCAGGTAAGGAGGTGTCACTGGCACTTTCAAACACTTCATCAGTCTTTTCAGGGAAATAACTTTTTATTGTAGGGCCTCTGACAAATGTGGGTTCCTGAAACTCTTTTAAGCCAGTGTGGGCAAGGTCTATACCAGGAGGTGGTGGGATACCTCTGAATGGTGGTGGTGTGGTCTTATATCCCATACCTGATTTGGCTTTGCCAATTAGAGCTTTTTTAAGGTAATTATCAACTCCCTCAGAGTTATAATGTTTTGTGTCTTGAAGAGCCTCAATACTTAAATCTATGTTATCTTTAGCTGTAGTGACTTTCTCTAGTTCTTCTTTTAACACATTTATGGTGATTTCTTTAAAAGAGATTTCCCTATTAAGCACATCAGTTTTTTCAGTAAATAGAGACTCATTTTCTTTATAATGCTTAACTTGTTTTTCTAAGACTGCTAAGTCTCTTTTATGATTTGCTAATTTATACTCAGTTTTAAAAAGTTCTTCAGACACATTATCAAACCTAGTTTTCAGCTCTAAATATTTGTCTAATGGAATACATGTATCTGAACAATTAAGTACCTCAGATACCAAAGCCATGTTGATTGGGGTCTCTTCTTCATCTGCCATGAAGCTCCAATCATATCCAGCACCATCAACAGCCACCATTGCTTTTGAAGAGGAGTTGTCAGCATCAGTGTGTCTCATCTTGCTCCTAGGGCTTCTGTATTCCCTAGCAACATGCCCAAGCTTGCCACAGTTATAGCATTCAACCTTTCCCTTGTCAAACCCAGCAACATATGCATCATTGATTTTAATCTGCCTTCCAGTTTTCTTCATGAACCTTTTTGCCCTCATGCTGATCAGGGAAATGTTCCATTTGATGTCCATCTCCTCCATGTCATCTTCATGGATTTGTCTCAGATCATCATGAGTGATCTGGGATCCATGACTTTGTTCAGCTATGAAAGCATAGATTGTGCCTTCACTGATACCTGCTGCAGTAGTCACTGAGCTATCAATATTAACATTAGTACTAGGAGTACTAACATTAAAGCTGTCCACATCATTGCTAGTGACAGGATAAGCCACAAAAGCTATGTTTTGTGAGCCAGAACTGGAAGATGCAGCTGCTTTTCTTTTCATGTCTTGTTCAATCACCCTAAAGCTATTGAATAGATTGTCTGGCTTCATGGTTTCAAAATCTGGCTTGTTCTTCCATACAATGACATGAGTGTCCCATTTTGGTGATAGAAGACTTCTAACAAACCTAAGGTTCACATCTTCTATGGAGAACTCCACATCCAATACAACAAGTTGACTAACAAGTTTTTGAAGCCTATTATAAACTGAGTCAATGGACTCAGTTGCACCAGCAATGAAGTTTTCAAATTCTTGCTTCAACAGAGTCTTTTGAGTTTTCTTGGTGACAGAATCTCCACCAAATCTGGTTTCAATGGCCTTTAACAGACTCTATGCATCTTTGTGTTTGTTGAAGGTGAGTTGATGATCATCAGGAATTGCCATAAGTAAAAGACTTCTAGCCTTGAGATCATTGCCTCTTAGAGCCATTTCTTCATTAGTGATAGGATCACCTTTCACTGTAGTAACAGTCTTACCAGCAACTTCTTCAGTGACAGTGCGTTTGTAGGAGTCTCCATAGAGCACAATGTTCCACAGCTTGAAATCAAGTACCAAAAAGTACTGCTCTATGCGCATTCTCCAGAGTTCATATTCATGTGGCTGCAACTTAGGAACTCTGTTAACAGCATTGGATTGCATTGATTCGAAATCCATTTTTTCAGATTTGTCAACACAGGATCTTCTAAAAACAAAGCTTCAGGACACAAGCTCTGATACCACTTGTGAAGTCCCAAACCTTGGATCTAGAACACTTAGCTTGCAAATGTGTTAGTTGCCTTGGATGGTTCCAAAATAACAATGAGAAACTTTGTTGTGAATACATACAAGTAGGCGGAATCTACTTGTATGCACTTAGAAGATTTAATGCAAAGACAATGTAAACAAAGTATAACACCAACAGCTTCAATATTATTAAGCAATAATACGAGTACTCTCCAAGTACTAGGGTTTACAACCTTGAAGCTCTACTTTAGACGGCTAGAATATGAGATGTATGTTTAACCTAGCTAGGATCTCCTTTTATACACTAAGTAGATCCTTTACAGAGATAATTATGGACTAAGTATATCATATCTTCTATTGGAATAGAAGATATGTTGTTACAACTCTTACACGACATTCCATACTTACATCAGTACAAACTTAAAGCTGTCAGTACTAACTTTCTCACTATTAGTACTAACTAGTTAATACTTATCATTTAACACTATCAGTACTAACTCTACTGAAATAAGTATTAACTCCTAAAAAGCATATTCCCAACAATGTAACATTCCAAAAGTTGAAGGGGTACGTTTGTACGTGTATGTTGCATGGGAAAGTCTAGGTAAAAAGAGTATTTATACGAAAGGTAAAGGTTGGAATATATACATGCACGTGTGTACATGGAAAGTCCAAGGGGGAAAATGTGTATTTATGCTAAACTGGTTATAAAAAGTAAAATATAAGTTTTGTGCCAAAATTGTAACTTTGAAAATTTAAGGGATTTGTTCTGTAAAATCCAATTTTTAAAACATCTCTAAAATAGTTTTCCCACAGGGACCAAAAAATTTCATTTCTAGAACTTTGGAATATAAGTATTTTTGGGATAGAAATTGTCATTTTCTCAAAGTTGAGGGACTAAACTTGTATATTTTGAAACTTAAGGGTAAAAAGAATAAATGCGGGGAAAAGTTTTGAAAACTTATAAATTTATCACGACTTCGTAAAAATGAGTATTTTTGAACCACTTACGCTGTGTTCTTGAGTAACTTCATAAAAGAAAAGAAGAGAAGTGAAGAGAAAGAGAATCACTTCTCTTCTTTCCTTTTCTTCCCAAATCTGGGCGGAACCATTTACACAAAAAAAAAACACTACAAGTTCTTTCCGGATCTTTTCCTTTCTTCCCTTTCCAAATCTTGAGAACACGAATTTTTTTGAGTTTCTTTCCAAATCTTTTCTTTTCTTCCCTTTTTAGATCTCAAGAACACACCGTTAAAGTGTATAACAAGTATTTTTACTATGAAAATTCGTTTAACTTATATATATATATAATTATAAAAGTATAATTATATAAAAACCTTAATCCGGTAATAATGCACTTTGAATATAAACGAACTAAAACACTCGATAATATCATTATTACCACGAGATCACAACGGGGAACATTTCACTTACGCTTAAATGAGGACCTTTGATAAATATAAACCTAAGTCGATGTAGCAAATTGAACTTAAAACACTAAGCACGCACAACACTCTATTGAATTGGATAATTCAATGATCTATTGAATAATTATATTCAGTGCTCTATTATTTTGGTCGCGAACCAAAGGTTTATCATATTCTGAGACTTGCCATCTCATTTTTAGGTTTCGGTTTGGAACCTCCGCTACATCGTGCTTGACCAAATTGTGCTTGTTCATCATTAAGGTGAATTCATAGCCTCGTTTTTACTTTTATTTGCAAACCCCGCGAGGGAGATACATGCTCTAAACTAGAACACAAGGTTTTTCATAAATGTTCGCTACTTGATTATTGGAATTGCCTAAGTATTTAGCCATAAGTCCCCTGAATCATGAACCATTAGTCACCGCGAGTGAAAGCAGATATCGTGAAAAGTACTATGGGGAGTAACAACCCTGTCTTGGTTATAGGAAATAACCGGGGTGCACCATATTTGAATTGCATTAGGTAATTGGCTATTACCTCCTTCGGGGAAAACTTTACTTACACTGGTAATTCGATGTATGCAGTTGAGTCTTGGTTGCATGAGCTTAGCGCATAATAATCTGTGATTTTCTTTATGATATATTGTTTACAATTATCATGTTCATGTTCTTGTGTTTAACTTTAATTTAAACCTATGGATTTCACTCAACATTTTTTTTGACCTTTTTAAGCATGTTATCTCAGGTAATCAATGAAGATTATGTTCAAGGCACGGAGTAGGCATACCAAGACCTTTTCTTGTGGTGTAATCATAAAGTTGTCATTTCTTTCAAACTCATGCTCAATATTTTGGGGAAACATTTGAAACAATTTGGAATATTTTGTAACAACAATGATTTTTCGATGAATGATAACTATTTTTCTTAAAACTTCTTTTTCGAGTCGTTTTCTATGATTATTGATTGTGATCCCCATCCAAATAACACCCTGATTAGTCTTCCGCGGTCATTATGATCATGGGGTGTTACAGATTGGCATCAGATTCAAGGTTATTGAGAACCAAAGAGTTTTTCTGAAAACATTTGGACTATAAGTGCACTTTTAAAACGGGAATATTTTACACCACTACCCTATGCCCTCCGTGACCGCTCTATGCATTAGGATTAATGCATCACAGATCATAAGTAAATTGCATTCATTTTAGTTAGGCATGGAGATTTTCTTGGCAGATGTGCACAACTAACTAAAATCTTGTTGATCACATTATTTTGGCATTTTACCATGTCTGCATCCCACCATGTTGTTTTGTCTTCGGATTCTGAGATGGAAGACGCTATGTCCTCTACAACTATCACTATGCCTGTTCACCCCTGCCCAGCTCTACCAGCTACTGCATCGGATGAGACCGAGCCTTTTGAAGAAGAAATGGTTGCCCGAACCCCTGTCATTATAGTTATGCCTGCTCGTTCTCTAGAGCACACTGCTTTTTCTCCCATGACACTGGATCAGTACTATGAGTCACAGCAATGGCTACCCGCAACGGATGTTGCGGTGGATGACGGAACATTGATACGCGTACAACGCGCGTTCGGGGTCAAAGGAACTTCCTTTTCGTCGAGCAAGTTTTTTTACACCCTAGGCAGTGAACCTAATCGTTGTAGTGTAGTATTAGGGTAAGCCTTGGGAATTGTTATGGTTCTTTAGGGGAATAGGAATGCTAGTGAGAAATTACTACGCTAAGGTTGGGGTTGAGGGAGATTATTTTTTATCTTTTTTATATTTTTTTTAGTAAATGGAAAGGTACAAATCTCGGGGTATTGGATTTGGGGGGTTGGTATTTCTACCGATTACTCTACTTATCTAATTATCTAATTATCTAAACTGAGGTGAGTGTAGTCTATGTCTATTGTTGTGTGCTCTTATGATGATTAAAAATGCGTTTACTTAGATGCTATTACTCCCTAGTTATCTCCTATTGATGGTTGAATTGTCACGTCCTTATTCTTAACGCGTTGTGTCTTCTAAGGTTGTAGGGTATGCGTTTATCCCTAACTCTTTAAGTCTACCTTAAGTTTATTTCCTACGAAATCTCTAGGATTCATAAACTAACTCTAAGGTTTTCTTTGGATGTTTAGACTACAATAACTCTAGGTGATTATAAACTAATGTTCACAAAGATTACTTAAGCATTAAAAACAGAAAGGATTACCTATCGCAATAGCAGCTTAATCACAAATAAAATAAGAGACAACCAATCAATATTCAATGCCTAGGTTTCATAGATCTAAGCAAACACACAAGTAAATTAGCCGGACATGGAAAACATGCAAGCATACACAAAACAATTGAAGACATAATTGAATTAATGAAGTAAATCACTTATCTTGTTGTAAAATAGGGTATGGAACCCTAAGATACTGCCCGAGACAGCCTATTTTCGGTTTAGGTTTTACTCCACAAAACTACCTCTCTAAAATACTAAAAATTCGAATTCTATATATAGAGTTACAATATGCAACGGCGTCACTCTTTAATTGTGACGCCGTCGGGTCGCCGCCATTAGGGTTTCGTCTTGGCCACGTCAACTCTTTGACGGCGCCAGCTTATGCTTATGACGCTATCGGCTTCAACCTCTAACGCCGTCGGGATCCAAATCTAGGCTGTATGAGTTGCGACTCCCTGCTCTTTTAAACATGATGCCGTCACTTGTAAAATAGCAATTTTCTCTCTGAGTCGTCTCAATGTGTGTCGCGATGGCGTCGCAATTAAGCCGTGACGCCGTCCCCTTCAGTTCCAGCAGCTTGAGTGTCTCGATTCTTGACTTTGGCCATTTTCTTCGTATATTCGCGCCTTTTCGTCCGAATAAGTGTCATTCCAGCAATTTGCCTTCAAGAGACCTAAAAAGTGAAAAGGAACGAAATTAAGTAGTAACGGATACAAAAGTGATCAACTAAGGGCTTAAATGACCCCTCAAAAGTGTACCTTTTAAATCCTTATCAAATATCCCTACAGTTGGTATTTGCTTGTCCTCAAGCAAATGTGCTTTTAGCCAATTAATTTATAAGTTAGGGGTCATGAAGAATTAGTTTAGAACAATTCACAACACATATAAGCCCCGCAAAAGTCATAACAAGCACGGAAATTACATACTAGCACCTCACAAGTGGTGTTTGGATACTCTCATCTCTCGTGTGTATATGAAATATATCAAGTTGGAAATGGAAGATAAACACTAATTAACCGGTCCTAGTACATAGATTACCATAGGCTTGAGACTAGATCAAACCTCCATCGCTTTGGCGTAAGCACCTTGGAAAAACTATCCAAGAGGTCTTTTAAAGGGTTGTAACGTTAGGCTTACGGTAGGGAAACAAAGGGTTTGGTGGGATAGGCGATTTAGTGGTGGCAAGTCAAAAATCTTTATGTTACAAGCATGAGAAGAATGACGTTGCTAAGCCAAGACTCGACACTCTAAAATATAGATAAATTGAAACAAACAAACATAAATTTAAAGATAGATGTAGGATGGTAGCCCGTATGGTTTTTCATCATTTTTTTTTTATATATTTTTTTTTGAACACTCTATTTTTTTCGATTTTTTTTCCATACACTTTTACACTACCATCCTCTTCGATAACATCAAAATAATAGGGATTTATAGGCACATCCCTACACTTGAGTTTTTATTACTCTAACACTAATTTGACCCAAATTGAAAAGATCAAAACACTTGGAGTACATTATTACGCAAATAAAGGGAATTTGAATTTAACATTCCTTCCCGTCATTTCATAAAATTTAACTTTTCCCATGAGTCCCAATCGTCCCAAAACTGTGTACAAAGGATATGACTCGACTTAGCAACTTATGCAAGCAACTAGATAATTAAACTAAGGGTTTAGTATGATAACAATAATGCACTAAAAGTGAGTGCATACAAGGTACGCAAAGGCGATTTGGGTGTACATTTGGGGGGTGGATTGTAAACAACACTCTTCATTGATATTCCGGAAAACCGAAACATCACGAGAACCGCGAAAAGGATAGGCTCTGAGGGGTTAACTAGGGGTATCGTGTACTAAAGATGAGTACAACACAAGGGTGTGGGGGAATTACTCAACCGATGTGGAAGAAGTAATTATATTACGGGTATCAAACAAGGGTTATCCTAATGCCTCTTATCATTTAGTTATTCCTAACTACACAAGTGTAGTCTCACTAGCGATCTCGGAATGCATCACAAAACAAGTTCTAGAATCTATTATACTACCGGTACACACTCGAAGCATTAAAGTGGAATGCTTTAATTCCTACAAATCTAAGGGCGATCCTCACATTTTGGGTGGAATTTAAGTGGTAAAGGGTTTTGTGCTAGTCATATTACTTCCTATCCATGAGACGCTTTATTAAGACTAATGGCCCACTCCTACATGTCATGAAAAATTTTAAATTTGGTGCCAAAATTACCCTAACCGATATTTTTCATGGTTTATTACACAAATAAAATTGGACAAGGCAAATAGTCTAGGATAAGCATAGTTTCAAAGTTCCCGTTTTATTTTTCCTCCCTACACTTAAACTAAACATTGTCCCCAATGTTCCCCGAAAGTATCAAAGTTATGATAATGGAAGGTAATTAAAAACGAAAGAAACTAGTACTCCCCTGATTAGCTCGGTAGGATCCGTGCGAAGTAGTGGTTAAATCTTTCTTCAAGAAGAGTGTTTGCGTGAAAAGCTCCTTCAAATCTTATGTATCTTCTTCTTGATAAATAAAACCTGCACACTTGAAGAAAAAAAACGAAACCTTCGCGTAAAATCGTCGGTAACAACATATATGACTCTACTAAACTAGGATATAATGCTTGTGGAATGGATGTTTACAGATTTTCTAGAAATTTAAGACCTGGAAAATTCCAAAAATTTATAAGTAGCTCAGCAAAACAAGAAAAAATTAAGCTGTTTCTACTCCTCCTGACGCCATCAGGTTGCGACCCTAACGCCATCAGGTTATCCTGACAGAAACTGGTATGTGATTTTCTGGAAAAAATTCTGAAAAATTTATATCTTTAGAATCTGGAAAAATTTCCTGCAAAACATCCGTTATGACTCGATACAAGAATTTGAGTCGAACAAACACACGTGTATATCTTTTAAATAATCATAATTCTCATGTTCACGTTCTTTTTGAAAACGTGTGTAATCCTCCATACACTTATCCCTTTTGTAAAATACCTTTATATGTAACTAAGACGAGGTTAAAGACAAAATAAAGCATTTTTACAAATTTAAACATGAGAATAAACAATCAATAAAAGATATACGACACACAAACAAGGAAACAATTAAGCATGGGTTGCCTCCCACGAAGCGCTTTTCTTTATTTATGAGTCTTGTAGCTAGACTCGAATTCGTGCCCCTACGTGACTTCATTACCGTCACCTTCTTCCTCATGACGATTTCTATTGGGGTTTTCCATGTTATAGTAATGCCCTATTATGCATCTTTCTAAGAAGTCGTCTTCTCTCCAATCCGTTCTATATTCCGGTCCTAGTTTTAACCAATCCTTATAGAACCCGAAAATCTTATTCATCACATAATCAACTCCCTCTTACTTATCTTCCTCATTCCTATAGTAGACCGATAGCTTAAGTTCTTTTTCATCATTGGATAGTGATGAAAATTTCTCAATCTTAAAGGGCATTTGGTAGGCTACATCATCGGTCTTATCCTTGAATCTCACTATTCCTAACGATGGATTATAAGTCATCCCGGTGTTTTCTATGAAAGGCTTTCCTAGAATAACGTGGGACAAGCTAGGATCTATGGCCGTACTAATATCATTCACAACTATAAAATCCGTAGGAAAAGTGAAATTTTCTACATAGACGGCAATCCCTTAACTCTACCAAGAAAATTGCAACTAGCCCTAGGATTATCGGGATCTTGCCTAGTTGGGATAGGCTTCTTCATCACCCAACTATAGTAGGTGATAGTCATGATATTTATCGGGGACTTGCGATCAATGTAGGCCTTTGCCACAAAAAGGTGTCCTATGCAACATGGTATGTTAAGATTCCAAGGGTTCCCAAACTTGATCCTAGGGCTTCTCCTAACATACATGTGACGGAGGTCTCGTACTAAGTGTGGGTGGTGAGAGAGTTCTTCTTCTGTAGGAAACTTATTGAAATAGTCATTGCCCAATTCATCTACTTCCTCAGTTGTTTCAT
Organism: Chrysanthemum makinoi; assembly: GCA_910596185.1. Classification (NCBI taxonomy): domain Eukaryota; kingdom Viridiplantae; phylum Streptophyta; class Magnoliopsida; order Asterales; family Asteraceae; genus Chrysanthemum; species Chrysanthemum makinoi. The sequence continues at coordinate 74,049,381 of OU343220.1, forward strand.
TCCTAGGAGTTTCACTAACCTCAAGTACCATCTCATGGTTCACTTCGTCATTTGTTCTATTAGGTTTCACTAAGGTGATGGTATTGACGAATTGAACGTTCTTAGCTAACTTACTTGGGTCCTTAATCTCTACACCGGAAGCTTCGGGAGTTGAGATAGCGTTAACCTTCCTATCACTATTGGTCATGGCTTTCAAGAGGTTATCTATCTTCCTATCCATCTCGACTTGTTGTTGGTTAAAACGGTCTGAGAGCTTAGCTATTTGAGCTTCTTGGGATGTGACAAGGTGTTGCAACATCCCTTCTATATTTTGTTGGTTAGGGCCGTCAGATGGGGGCCATGAGAAATCATTAGATGTGAATTCTTTGGTTTGTCCCCAATAAAAGTCGGGCTTGCCCTTCCATGCTTCCCGGGCGTCATTGAAAGTCCTAGGTCCGGGTATTGTAGGGAATCTTCCACTCGTTCCATTGGTAAGCGAGGATGCGTAGTCAACGGAAGCTTGTTCGGGGAGTCTTGTGAAAGTGCGAGTGTTATGAGGACCACTACATGGCTCATACAAGGAAGAAACTTTGTTCACTTGGCGTGAAGAGTTAGGATTTTCGTAGGAGCTCATTAGGAATTTAACTTGATCTTCAAGCTCGAGCATCCTAAGGTCAGAAGATTGTGAGTCAATGGGAGGCAAGGAGATTACCTTTATGGTTTTGGGCAACTCACGGGGGTCATTCCAACTTTCGTTGTCATAGAGAGAAAGGTCCTCTCTTATACCCCATGATTCTTCCGCGGTGAGATCACTAAGTTTTCCACCGGCTGCTTGGTCAATGGATCGCTTAGTAGGGAAGTTGACATGATCATAAGAGACTTGGACTTGAAGCCAAAGATCAATGTCGTGATGAGGGACTCTATGGAGTAAGTCCTTGAATCGAGTCCATGCTTCGTAGAGAGATTCACGTTGACGTCGTTGGAACATCAAGATTTCATTCCTAAGCTTAGTAGTTCTCCCCGGTGGGAAAAATTGGGCAAGGAAATGAGAAGTGAGATCATCCCAACTTGAGATGCAGCCGGCGGGAAGTCTCTTAAGCCAATTGCTAGCTTGGTCCCGTAGAGAGAATTGGAAGAGACGCAAACGCGTGGTCTCCTGAGTGGTAGCATCGAGGTCGATGTAATCGACGATTTTAAGGAAATCCTTAAAATGCTGATTAGGATATTCGGAACGAAGTCCATGGAATGCACATCCGTTTTGCACCAACCGGATGGTGTCAGATCGAAGGTCCGTAGTTTAGGCTTGGTCGGGAAGCTCAATGGTGTTTCTATAGCCTAGGTGGCTTGGTCTTGAGTATTCACCAAGAGTATGGCCTCTTGGCGTATCATTTGGTGGTGGGTTGATGAGTGGTGGTTGATTATCACCTTCCATGATGAAAAGTGATGGGGTTACTAACAAAGGTCATGAAGAAGGGGGATAGACTAAGAGGAAGCTAAAAATGGGAAAAAATCTTACTTGATAGGAATCAAGCAAGGAAACCTGAACGAGGTGGAATTTTAGCTAGCTATTCTATTCCTCGGCAGCGGTGCCAAAAACTTGATACGCGTACAACGCGCGTTCGGGGTCAAAGGAACTTCCTTTTCGTCGAGCAAGTTTTTCAACACCCTAGGCAGTGAACCTAATCGTTGTAGTGTAGTATTAGGGTAAGACTCGGGAATTGATATCGTTCTCTAGGGGAATAGGAATGCTAGTGAGAAATTACTACGCTAAGGTTGGGGTTGAGGGAGATTATTTTTTATCTTTTTTATGTTTTTTTAGAAAATGGAAAGGTACGAATCTCAGGGTATTGGATTTGGGGGGTTGGTATTTCTACCGATTACTCTACTTACCTAATTATCTAATTATCAAAACTAAGGTGAGTGTAGTCTATGTCTATTGTTGTGTGCTCTTATGATGATTAAAAGTGTGTTTACTTAGATGCTATTACTCCCTAGTTATCTCCTATTGATGGTTGAATTGTCACGTCCTTATTCTTAACGCGTTGTATCTTTTAAGGTCGTAGAGTATGCGTTTATCCCTAACTCTTTAAGTCTACCTTCAGTTTATTACCTACGAAATCTCTAGGATTCATAAACTAACTCTAAGGTTTTCTTTGGATGTTTAGACTACAATAACTCTAGGTGATTATAAACTAATGTTCACAAAGATTACTTAAGCATTAAAAACATAACGGATGACTTATCGCAATACTAGGTCAATCACAATTAAGATAAGAGACAACCAATCAATATTCAATACCTAGGTTTCATAGATCTAAGCAAACACACAAGTAAATTAGCCGGACATGGAAAACATGCAAGCATACACACAAACAATTGAAGACATAATTGAATTAATGAAGTAAATCACTTATCTTGTTGTAAAATAGGGTATGGAACCCTAAGATACTGCCCAAGACAGCCTATGTTCGGTTTAGGTTTTACTCCACAAAACTACCTCTCTAAAATACTGAAAATTCGAATTCTATATATAGAGTTACAATATGCGACGGCGTCACTCTTTAATTGTGACGCCGTTGGGTCGCCGCCATTAGGGTTTCGTGTTGGCCATGTCAACTCTTTGACGGTGTCACCTTATGCTTGTGACGCCGTCGGTTTCAACCTTTGACGCCGTCGGGATCCAATGCTATGCCGTCTGAGTTGCGACGCCCTACTCTTTTAAACCTGATGCCGTCACTTGTAAAATAGCAATTTGCACTCTGAGTCGTCTCAAGGTGTGTCGCGACGGCATCGCAATTAAGCCGTGACGCCGCCCCCTTCAGTTCCAGCAGCTTGAGTGTCTTGATTCTTGACTTTGGCCATTTTCTTTGTATATTCGTGCCTTTTCGTCCGAATACGTGTCATTCCAGCAATTTGCCTTCAAGAGACCTAAAAAGTGAAAAGGAACGAAATTAAGTAGTAACGGATACAAAATGATCAATTAAGGGCTTAAATGACCCCTAAAAAGTGTACCTTTTAAATCTTTATCAAACATCCAAGTCTTCGAAAGGCACTGCTTCTGCCTCATCGGACACTCCTGCGTCATCATCTTTACCGATCCGTCGTCGCCGACGTAGAGTCCGAGTCCTTAAGCCAGATGAGCCTGAGCCATTCAGAGTACCCTACAGATTGCATCCTAAGGTTACCATCTTTAAGCATACGGCCACAAAGTGTGTGCGAGCTATTACCATGCCTCGTGTACCACCATCAGATGTCCCTTCACCACCAGCTCAGTCACCACCAGTTCCACTTACCACCTCACCTACTGCTGCTTCACCATTGCCGACACCCACTGTGTTTTATCACTAGACCACTACAGTTCCTACTTCATCACCACCTTTAGCATCACCACCATTGGATACCTACAGTGAGCCCCCTATGCCACTAAGTGTGAGAGAGTGTTTTCTTCCAGACTCATCATATCCATACGTGCAGACCGTGCCTATTGACATCCAGCCTGGAACTAGGAATAAGGCTGGTGCCAGAAGATGGTCATTTATTTTACCTCTATTTCATCGTTGGAGAGCCGAGGAAGGAACACCGAGTACCTTTGAGCTTGGGGAAAGCTCGATGACTGCACCAGCTATAGTTCTACTAGTGACCGGAGAGCTAGTACACCATTCCATTCCTCTCTTAGCAGCTGAACGAGCTCATGGTACGCTATGATGAGATACCATTGGTCAGGATCGAGAGCTTATAGGAAGAGGTTGAAAACCTTGTGGTTGGTCGATACTCTTTGGAGATAGTGTTTGACATGATGAGTGCCCATATAGTGGAGGCGAGCGAGGCTGTGACCGATTTGACTCTGAGACTTGAGACTGCCAGCCAGGATGCCAGCATTTTGAGAGAGACTGCTCTAGATCGAGAGAGAGTTCTGCATCACGAGCTTGCATCTGCTCACGCACACACCACCATACTGGAGGAGAGGTTCGACGATCTCGAGGCTAGAGATTGAGCCCATAAGCAGCAGTTTCATGATTTATCAGCTATGGTCGAGGAGATTCGCCGGCGCCATGAGGACGCATCAGGCGATGCATAGGTCGTAGTCATCTTTATTGTAGCTTGTATCATAAAGCTGGCATGTGAGGCATTAAGGCTTGTATCCTTTTGGTTTGTAACTATGGACCGAGAATACTAATGTTGTAACTATTGGTTGTGAACTATTTCTATGTATCGATGTTATCTATGTTATCATGGTTGTATTTCTATATTCTGATGTTGTGATTTCATTATTTATCGGTTGTATATACCGAGCCGATTACTATGTCTTTATATATGTTATGATATTTGTTGTGACAAATCATGATTCACTTATTCCTGTTTATAATGATATCATTTCATTGATTTAAAGTGTTGATCTTGACTATTATGATATTTATAATATGTAAACACTTTTATTATCGTCGATGATTCTTAATTCTGGTGTTTATCTCTTGGTATTTTTAGAAAAATGGTCAAGAAGAAAGCTACCTCATCCACCATCACTCCAACTGCTGTCCGAAAGGTGGTCGCTGACATTGTTAGCGCTGCCATTGCTAAGCATGCCGTTGACGCTGCTAGAGCTGAAGCTTCACGCATTGCTTTGAAGCGAGCGTGTTGCCCAAGCGGCACGTGAAGCTGAAGCTGCCGCAAGAGAAGCTGAGATTGCAAGAGAAGTTGATTGCAAGAGAGGTTGAGATAGCTGCGAGAAGCAGAGGTTTGAGATTGCCCGGGCGAGATTGCTAGAGAAGCTGAAGTTGAAAGCGTTGCCCAAGCAGCACGTGAAGCCAAGGTTGTTCGTCTTGCTGAAGTCGCATGTGTTGCCACAACAGCATGTGTTATTGAAGTGGCAAACTCGAATGAAACCAACACTCCAACCAATCAAAGTGAGTCATCTGTAGCCCGTAAGAGTAGCTACAAGGGATTCATAAACTGCAAGCCTACATTTTTCAAAGGCCTCAAGGTGCTATTGGTCTACTTCATTGGTTTGAGAGGTCTGAGACAGTATTTCTTCTAAGTGATTGCACAGATGATTGCAAGGTTAAGTTTGAAACTGGAACTTTGCTAGAAGATGCGTTATCTTGGTGGAAAGCTTATGCCCAACCAACCGGAATGGAAGAAGCTTGCGGTGATTTCTGGTGTCTGATTTGAAACAACTGTTGATGAAATAGTATTGCCCAAGAACTGAAATAAAGAAGCTGGAGGATGAATTTTACCATTTTTCTGCTAAAGGTAATGACCTCAAGACATACTTCAAGAGATTCCACGAGCTAAGGGCCTTGTGTCCTAATTTGTTCCCTACCAATGAGAAGCTTTTGGAAAGTTTGATCGGGGGTTTACCCCGAAGTATTGAAGGAGATGTCATCGCTTCTAACCCAAAGACTGTTGAGGAAGTTGTCACTGTATCCCACCGCCTTATGGAACTAATACTAAAGCTTGCAAATGCACAAGGCTCGAGTGACAAAAAAAGGAAGTTTGATGACCGAAGGAACTTGAACCTTAACCACCATCAGTCCAACAACTAAACTCAATATAACAACAACCGCAAACACAACAACAAAAACAGTTGGAACAACAACAACAACAACCAGTACCACCAGAATAGGAACCAACATCACAATCAATAAAACCGAAGACAGGAAGCCGCAAGGGCTTATACTGCACCCACTGCTGGAAAAGGATATGCCGGAACCCATCCCCAGTGCAATAGATGTTTGTTGCACTATTCTGGACCCTATACTATGAAGTGCGACAAGTGCAACAAAGTGGGTCATCAAGGTAGGAATTTCCGAAACCCTGAAAATGGGAACAACATGCCTTTGGCAAACATGAGTTGTTATGGATGTGGAGAGAAAGGCCATTTCAAGAATCAATGCCCGAAAAGGAATGCCGGTCAACCCAATAATGCGCGTGCAAGGGCGTATGTGCTAGGAGATGGAGACGTGCCATTGAACCCTGATGTTGTGAGGGGTACGTATTCTCTTAACAATCATTCTGCAAAAATCTTATTTTATTCGGGAGCCGATAAGAGTTTTGTATCTACTACCTTTGCACCATTACTTGAAATCACCCCAATTGCCTTAGATACTAGGAACCAAAACCGTAATCCGTAATTGCCCTATGCTTTTGCAATATCAACCGTTCCTCATAGATCTTTTGCCGATCAAGCTTGGTAGTTTTGACATCGTGATTGGGATGGATTGGTTATCTAAACACCGTGCAAGGATTGTATGCAACGAGAAAACTGTTAACATTTCAATCAATGGTGAAACCTTAGTTATCCAAGGGGATCAAAGTAGGAAGTATTTAAGCATCATATCCTGTGCGAAGTCGATATAGTACATAGAGAAAGGATGTTATGCCTTCTTAGCTCAGGTAACGAAAGAGAAGTCGAAAGAGAAAGAACTGGAGGATGTGCCTGTAGTTAGAGAATTCCCTGAATTGTTCTCGGAAGATTTTCCTGGACTTGCACCCACTCGACAAGTCGAATTTCAAATCGATCTTGTACCTGGAGCTACACCCGTAGCACGAGCACCATACCGTTTAGCACCGTCTGAGATGCAAGAGTTTTCTAAACAACTACAAGAGCTATCTAAAAAAGGATTCATTAGACCGAGTTCCTCACCCTAGGGAGCACCGGTTTTGTTCGTCAAGAAAAAGGATGGATCAATTCAAATGTGTATCGATTATAGAGAATTGAACAAGCTCACAATCAAGAACCGCTATCCCTTGCCAAGAATCGATGATATGTTAGATCAGTTACAAGGATCGAGTGTATACTCGAAAATTGACTTAAGATCTGGATACCATCAGTTAAGGGTGAAAGAGGAAGATATTCCCAAGACCGCATTTCGAACCCGCTATGGTCATTATGAATTCCAAGTAATGCCATTTGGTTTAACCAATGTGCCTGCTGTATTTATGACCTGATGAATAGAGTCTGTAAGCCCTACTTGGATAAATTTGTAATTGTGTTCATTGACGATATTCTCATCTACTCTCATGATAAATAAGAACATGCGGAACATCTGAGAACTGTCTTGAAATTACTCAAGGATGAAGAACTGTATGCTAAGTTTTCCAAATGTGACTTTTGGATCGAGACAGTCCAATTTCTTGGTCACGTGATCAACAGTAAAGGTATTCATGTGGATCTCGCAAAGATCAAATCTGTAAAGCACTGGTCCGCACCAACCAACCCCACCGAGGTTCGTCAATTTTTAGGTCTTGCCGGTTATTACCGGAGATTCATCGAAGGTTTCTCAAAGATAGCTAAACCATTGACAGAGTTAACCCAGAAAACGAAGAAGTTCGAATGGGGAGATGATCAAGAATCAGCTTTTCAACTCCTTAAGAAGAAGATTTGCGAAGCACCTATCTTAGCTCTACCCGAAGGAGTAGAAGATTTTGTGGTATATTGTGATGCTTCATACTTGGGTTTAGGCGATGTTCTAATGCAAAGGAACAAAGTGATTGCTTATGCATCCCGTCAACTCAAGACTCATGAGAAAAACTACACCACTCATGATCTAGAACTAGGAGTTGTGGTATTTGCTCTCAAGTTATGGAGACACCATTTATACGGAACCAAATGCATAGTGTACACCGATCACAAAAGCCTTCAACACATTTTGGATCAAAAGGAATTGAACAAGCGTCAACGCCGCTAGCTAGAATTGCTCAGTGATTATGACTGTGAGATCCGCTACCATCCCGGAAAGGCGAATGTTGTTGCTGACGCCTTGAGCGTAAAAAGATCACCATAAGCCACTTAAAGTGAGATCGTTGGGAATTGTAATCAATTCACCCCTGACATCGAAAATTCTTGAAGCTCAAATCGAAGCTCTTAAAGAAGAAAACAGGCCGAATGAGAAGATTTATGGCATGCAGGAAAACGAAAATGGATTCGTGAAGAAATCAGATGGAACGTTATGTTTCAAGGATCGAAGTTGGATTCCACTTTCCGGAGGTATCCGTGAACTCATCATGCATGAATCGCATAAATCTAAGTATTTCATCCCCCCCGGCCCCAACAAGATGTATCAAGATCTAAAGCTCCTATATTGGTGGCCAAACATGAAGGCCGATATCGCCGAGTATGCAACCAAATGCTTGACATGCCTAAGAGTGAAGGCAGAGCATCAGAAAACATCAGGATTGTTAACTCAGCCAGAACTTCCCGTTTGGAAATGGGAAAGAATTACAATGGACTTTATCACTAAGTTTCCGAGAACTTCTAATGGTTTTGACACCATCTGGGTCATTGTTGACCGTCTCACAAAATCAGCTCATTTTCTTCCTATAAAAGAGAACGACGAGATGATTACACTCGCACGGTTGTACATTAAGGAGATTGTTTCTCGCCATGGTGTATACTCCAAAACTCCATCTGATTTTGGCAAACACCCCAAAACTCCATGGGTACCAAATTGGATATGAGTACCGCATACGATCCTCAAACCGATGGACAAAGTGAAAGAACGATCCAAACTCTGGAAGACATGCTGAGAGCATGTGTGATCGATTTCGGAATGGGATGGTTTAAGCACTTACCTCTGGCAGAATTCTCCTACAATACCGATCACCCATTTTTTGGGTGGAAGGGATGGTATAAGCACTTATCACGACAACATTAAAGCCTCTCCATTTGAAGCGCTTTATGGAAGAAAATACCGATCACCCGTTTGTTGGGTGGAAGTTGGAGAAGTACAACTTACTGGCCCTGAGATTGTCCAGGAGACAACTGACAAGATAATGCAAATCAAAAAAGGCTACAAGCAGATCGAGATTGACAAAAGAGCTATGCTGATGTTAGAAGGAAACCAATGGAATTCCAAGTGGGAGATCGAGTAATGCTCAAAGTATCACCCTGGAAGGGAATGGTCTGATTTAGAAAAAGAAGAGAACTCAAACCCCGATACGTAGGACCATTCAAAATTATGCAAAGAATTGGTCCAGTAGCGTATAAGCTCGAGCTTCCAGAAGAGGTCAGTCGAGTACACGATACTTTTCACGTTTCAAACCTTAAGAAGTGTCTATCCGATGAAACCCTTGTTGTTCCTCTAAAGGACATACAGCTCAATGATATACTTAGCTTCGTAGAAGAACCCCTTGAGATCATGGACAGAGAAGTCAAGAGGCTAAAGCAAAGTCGAATTCCTATCGTTAAAGTTCGATGGAATCATAAGAAAAGAGGTGCTGTGTCAGGACCGTTTAACATATAAATTTATGTGGTTTGGAGGTCGAGGTTGGTGGAAGAAGATGAATATCTTCATCCTTTTTAGAGAGAGAAACTAGAGAGAGGGAGGAGAAAACACAATGATTTTATTGATAAACACACACAATACAAATAACCTAATGATTCACCTCACCCCTCATGGAGAGTCATGAGGGGTATTTATAGGCTCTAACTTTGCCCCTTAAACGATACTAGTCCCTATGGGCAAGTATACTACGCATCTAGTCAATTCCGTAGGTGACGTTATCTTTATAAAAAGCGAGGCTAACAATCTCCTCCAAGATATAAGTCACCGTGAATGGTTACAATAAGACCTATAAATACAAAACAAAGTAAATTACAATAGTAATGAACAATGTTGACTTTCTGAAGCCAAAGTCTCTATAGTCTAGATACGAGGCAAACTTGAAGTTCTATCTTTCGGCGATCGGCATTTGATATTTGGAAGCCTGGCACAAATTCTTGTAGCTCTGAACTTCAAACATGCTTGGTCTAGTTAGGTTTATTACTCCCTCTAACTAGTGAGCCTTTTTCTTTTTATGCTCCCTCTTGAACCGACAACACTCTTCCAACACGTCTTTAATCTTGAGACACTTGGAGGAGAAAGTAAACTCTTGAAGTACAATGGTTGTCGTTCTGGGAACATCATAACAACATAACTCACTTAGTATTGCATCCAAGTTGGTAAAAGCCCCGATGTACACACACTACTTCTCCTTCTTCATTCTTAAGCAAAATTCCTTCGTAATCCAATCGAAAAGATGAAATACCAACTTCTCCCTCGATGGTTTCGAGCTTCTGGAATCATCATAATGTTGCGTACATGCCGTATTACCTTCTTGATGCAATTTGACATCCTAGCTGATCAATTACTGAGAAATATGCAAAAATATATTCTCAATAATTTTCTCTAACCAACCTTTTATCGAACCTCCTTAGAATTCACCGGCTAATAGTAATGACCACATATGGAGATAACCCGATCTCACGACTAACTTGAAAGGAAGTAAACATCCCAAGTTTGTGACTTTGCTTGTTCTAAATTTTGAACAATCCACAACGTGTGGTGAGCAGCACTACAACGTAACTCCTTAAAGTGATGGTTACACCTTTGTAGAACACTACAACGTAACTCCTTACCCGATTATAACCATTTTCAAATTTCATAATGTGCTCCAACAAGTTATCTTGAGACATGCATCCAACCAAACAACGTCTCAAAGATAAATAAGTCCACCCGTGAAATATCAGTTCAATTTCTCGTCAATAATACCGTACAAAAACCCCGTAGTCATTTTTCTCAAATATAGCTCAAGCCGTGAATTATGTATCCCTCCGTGAAATTTTACCATACCAAAAATATGACCAAAAGATCTTTTATATTTAGGGAAAAGCGGTAATCGAGAAACCAACAGTTTTAGCTCCTGGCCTTTTTAAGATGAGTACCACTAATGCGTCTGCCTCCACATCTAAAACATCTGGAACAAACGTCATAAGTTTAGAAAAGCACTCTAAAGAGACTAGGAAAGCTGAAACCACTTCTCTTGATAACATAGTGAATCCTAATGAGTGTGTCTTACCTTCTACTGGGACTAGGAAAGCACCTCTAGGAGCAGTGAGACTAAAGCCTAAGAGCAATACAAGGAACAATAGAGTCATTTGGCCTCTAAGAGTAGTCGCTTGAATAAAGAGAAAAAGTAGAAGAACACCCTAGGAATTTACCGCTTTGTAATAAGAAAGACATTTCATCGGAATGTAATGAACCTATGAAATCTGCTAAGTTTAATGAATCTATTGAATCTGTTTGTTTAACTTGCAAGAAATCTTTATCTAATGTTCATGATGATTGTGTTTCTAAGAATGAGATTGTTAAGCCTGTTAAGAAGAATGTTCCCAAAAAAACTTATGCTAAACGAATAGGAAGGCTAGTTGCGAGACTTAGGCTTTACACTACTGATAGGGAGCATAATGTTTACTTTAGGGATGACATTTGGAAACCCACAGGTAGAACTTTCACACTCCGAATGGTACAATGAGTGACCAACGAATACCCAGTTGAAAACTTCTTTGAGTGTGATCGGATTTTACCTCTAACCTACTTGAAACCAAAATCAAAACGGTTTCCAAAATCTTCTTCTTCTCATTATTGGCAGGTTATTGAAATATGTCTTTGGATCGTCGACTCAGGTTGCTCCAAGCACATGACCGGAATCAAGTCTGTGATCAATTTCGTGCGGATCCATGGGAACGTCGTTTCGGAAATGATCATGTGGCAGCTATCATGGGTTATGGAGATCTACCTTTTGGAAATTATTTGATCCTTTCGGGTTTACTATGTCAAAGGCTGGGACACAATTTGTTTTCGGTCAGGCAGTTCGTGATGCAGATTTAGAGGTTGCTTTTAGGAAAAATTCTTGCTTCGTTAGAAACTTGGATGGCATCTCTTAACGGGAATCGTGATACAAAATTGTATGCTATCGACATCAACAAAATGGCCTCTTCATCACCAATATGTCTTATGACACGAGCATCTGGAACACATCTGCGTTGTGGCCGCGAAGGTTATCCCATCTAAATTTTGACACCATCAACAAAATTGCCAAAGACAACATCGTCAACGGACTTCCAAAGTTCAAATACACCAAGGATCACTTATGTCCATCATGCGAACAAGGAAAAAGCAAAATCATATAAACCCACCCAAATCCGTACCTAGTTCGGAAGCAAAGTTGCATATGTTGCACATGGACTTATGTGGCCCAATGAGAGTTGAAAGCATTAATGGGAAAAGTATATTCTTGTCATCGTCGATGATTATTCGAGATATACATGGGTTAAGTTCTGAGATCAAAAGGCGAAGCACGGGCATCATCATCACCTTTACGAAGCGTATTCAAGTACTTCTTCAAACTCCAGAAGGGATTGTAGAAGCGACAACGACAGAATTCACTAATCAGGAGTTAAGAGCTTATTTTGAAGATGTTGGAATTACTCATTAGACATCGGTTGTTAGAACTCCCAGTGAGAATGGGGTAGTTGAAAGAAGAAATAGAACTCTTGTGGAAGCTGCTGCACAATGCTAATCTATTCTAGTGCACCGTTATTTCTATGGGCTGATGTTGTTGCCACTGCTTGTTTCACTCAGGCCGATCCCTCATCCATCCAGGATTCAATAAAACCCCATATGAGCTTGTGAACAACAGAAAACCGGATATCTCTTACTTTCCGCGTGTTTGGCTTTGTGCTATCCGTGACAACCGAGAAGATCTAGGTAAACGAAAGCAAAAGGTGATATTGGAATCTTCATTGGATATTAGATAACTCGAGGGCATTCAGGGTGTATAACTGGAGAACTAGGAGGATCATGGAGACGATGAATGTGAAGTTTGACGCTTGTCACATATGGCTCGAGAGACTCGCTCTAGAACCCGCACTAAACCGGCAGACTTCGGACACATCAGTTCGAGACTCGTACCTCAAAGATCTCAATCAACTTCGTTTGATAATCCTAAAGAACAAGAATGGGAGAATTTCTTGAGAGTTAATGTTCGATGAATACTATGGTGGAACTTCAACAAATGCATCAAACCATCATTCCGTTGCACCCGCTCAACATCATCCTCCACCACCAACGAAGATGCATCTAGCGGTGAAACCAATGCACCATTTCCATCTACATCATCTACATCTACTACAGTTATTGCACCCGTTCTACCAGTAGTTGATGAGCAAAACCAAAACCAAAACGATGCAACGTTAGATGAAGACTTATTTGAAAACCCATTTGCTACGGAATCAGTTGAATCTTCTTCAAGCTTACGAGAACCATCTAACTCGCATACGTTTAACCAACGGTATCCTTCTACTCTAAAGTGGACAAAAGACCATCCGATTGAACAAGTTATTGGTGAACCTTCAAGGCCAATTCAGGGCGAGGCGTCAACTTGCCACCGATTGCGACTTGTGCATTTACCTTTGCTTCATTAGCAATATAGAGCCAAAGAACATTCAGCGAGGCAATGGCGAACCAGCATGGATAGAAGCGTCGGGGAGGAACTTCTCAATACGCCTACATGACTCTTAGGATTTGGTTCCAAGACCAATTGACATTCGCGTCATTGATCTCAAATGGTTATGGAAGAACAAAGGGATGAAGAGATGACGTAATTGCGCAACAAAGCTCGTCTTGTGGCCAAAGGAAGACAAGAGGAAGGGATAGACTTTGAAGAGTCATTCGCGCCGGTAGCTAGACTTGAAGCAGTCAGGATATTCTTAGCCTATGCGCTCACAAAACATCACGGTTTATCGGATGGACATTAAGACCGCGTTCTTGAATGGAACTCGAAAGAAGAATATGCGTGTGAGTCAGCCGAAGGCTTCATAGACATGAATCATCGGACTCGTCTACAAACTCAAAAAGGCAATGGATTGAAACAAGCTCGAGAGCGTGGTATGACGAACTGTCCTCTTTCCTTATCCAAAACAATTTCACCAAAGGAACAGTTAATCCTACCTTGTTTACACAAAAATGCAAAAACGACATTTTGATTGTTGATTTATGGGCGACATCATCTTTTTGGGTCCACTAATCTGAATCTTTCAAAACATTTTGAAAATATCATGAAAAGTAAATTTGAAATGTCCATGATGGGGGAACTAAAATTCTTTCTTGGTTTACAAATCCATCAATCACCTCGTGGAATTTTTATAAATCAAGCTAAATATACAACTGAGATTTTGAAAAATCATGGTATGGATAATTGTGACTCGGTCGAAACACCAATGGTAACTTCACCAAAATTGGGCCGATTTGTTTGGGAAACCTATTGATCGAAGAAATATCGGGCATGATTGGTTCTCTCATGTACCTTCTTGCTAGTCGACCGATATTCATTTTTTGTTTGCTTATTATACGGTTTCGAGGCAAAGCCTACGATTGCACCTCAAAGAGGTTAAACGGATCTTCGGTGCACGAAGACATCCATTCATGGGACTTTGGTATCGAAGGAATCTGGATTTGATCTAATTGCCTTTTCAGGATCACGGACCGCATGGTGATCAAGTTACGACAAAAGCACATCGGAGGAGCACAATTTTGGGTGAAAAATTAGTAAAATTTGGTCTTCAAAGAAACAAGATTGCCTTTGCACTATCAACCGCTGAAGCTAAGTATGTGTCTCTATCTGCGTGTTGTGCTCAAGTTCTATGGATGAGAACACAACTTACAGATTATGGTTTTACTTTCGATAAAATACCTATGTATTGTGACTCGAAAAGTGCCATAGCCATATCATGCAATCGTGTTCATCACTCAAAGACTAAGCATATCGAGTCGCAATCACTTCATCAAAGAGCGTAAAGAAAATGGTACTTGTTGAATTATTCTTCGTGAAGATCGATTACCAACTTCGCCGATCTATTAACTAAAGCCCTTCCAAAAGAAAGGTTTGACTATTTAGTTAAACGAATTGTAATGCGAAGCCTAACCCATGAGGGTTAGAGCGTCTTCTCGAATCTTCTTGAAAATGATTTTCCAAAAGCCTCATTTGTAAATATTTTTTTGAAAAACAAAATACAAAATTTGAAAAACCAACAAAAGCAAAATATAAAATATAAAACTTTCAAAAATACAAAAACAATATAAAATCAAAAATCCAAAAATATTCTTCTCACGACATGTCTCGTATAATCGATATTATGTGCGTTTCTAGAAATGTCATTCAACAATGATCTGGTATGTACAGGATGGCGAGAGTTCTTTAATATGTTTTCTAAAACATGTCGTTTCTCAAAATTTCTCAAAATAATGGCTTTCGTATACTTGATGCAAAACCGGACTAAAATGATGACTTTTGATTATTTTTCAAATCAAAACTCGTGCTTTTATAGAAAAATCAAGTTAATGCGGCTTAAGTGCACTGCATTTAAACATGGTGAGAAATCATCATCATCTTGAGCACCTTTTCAAGATTGTTCAAAAGATTTTTTAAAATCTTACAAAATATTTTGTGCTCAAGATAACTCCCTCTGAAACCCTTTAATTGATTATGCTTTATTAAAGGGGGAGTATAAATCTAAAATGTTACAAATTCATGCTTAAATCAAATCCGTTTGTCTCCCCAAATGATTCTAAAATGTTTTTAATCCGTTGATATCAAAAATATCACAAATATGCTATTTTTGAGGGGGAGGAGACGTGATTAAAATGTGATCAAAAGTTTAATGATCGTTGTTTGAATCTCAACGTGAGCTCGACTGAGACCAGGAACCAATGAATTGATGGGAATCAAAGTCATTAAATGTACCATCTCGAGAAACTTGTGATAGATATGCACCTTCATGGGTCTAACCTCCTTTTCAAGGAGTGTTTACAACTTCAAGTTAGTTATTAGAGCTAGTTGTCACATAAAAACTGACAATGGAACTCTTTAACTAGGCAACGTAACTGTGTCTCGTGGGGAATTGTCTATCATGAGCCGATCAATTCAAAAAGTGCAAACTCTACCCTCGTGTGCATATTTTTGTTAAAACTCATAAGCACATGTGAAGGGGAGTGTTTAGAAATATAAAACTCTCAGAGTGTTCCAAACATATTTTCTATCATAAACACTTTGAGAGGTTTTCAAGGAAAATGGTTTTATGGCAACATGGGACAGTCATGGAGTTATAAGGTGTCTAAGGATAGGAAAATTCGTCCTATGATCCGCCAGAGCAGGAGGATCTACCCAGGGACAATACCCATAGTTAGTATTAGAAGTCCTTAGGTATGATTGAAAAAAGGAGCAATGTGAGAAAGGAGAAAGAAGGGGTTGAAGAATTAAAAGAAATGTGAAGGGTGAAAGAAATAGCCCTCCATATTCAACCTTAGAGGTGGCTAAGGGTTCAATACATATACTCTTGGTTGTCACTAGATGACAGGTATTGAAAAAAGACGTCATGGACCCAGTGGCCTTAGCGCACTAAACCTCCTACCCACTCAATTCCTCTTAAAAGGATTTGTTTCATTCTCACTGGGAACCCTACATAATCTATCGACTTTCTCTTAGAGATTATTGGTATTGAAGAAGGAGACCCTCTCCCTAGTCTCCCGGCAAAGACCAAAATGCACTATTGAGTCTAGAGCCACGAGAGTCATTAAAAGATCTCATAGGAACACTTGTCATGACATCGCTTGTTGTTCATCAATAAGGACACAAGTGATATATTTTAGAGTCCTACGCAGATCTTAGCAATTTGCCAGAACATTTATGAGAAGTTTCACATCTGTGATCTTCATTGATTGAATGGAAATTCTGCGGTCAACATCAAAGGCCGACAGCAGGTCACTTCGGTAATTCTTCATGGATTACGCTTAGTGTGTGTCTCAAAGCGGTCTACGATGCGTGGGGTGCCCGGTGCACCTCGGCGACTCATCTGGCTGTAGATGTATTTCGGTATATCGCGTTATCTCACTTGTGGGACTCCGGTTCGAGGACGGCCTTTGTGAGAATTAGAGATGTGTTTTCACACTATCTTGTTAACACCCTCGAAATTCAAACTTGTAAGTGCGGAATCCGCTTATTACTAACTTTGTTTTATGTTTTCTTCTTATGGAAGCTCGGAGCGGATGGATCGTGCAGACTTCAACATGCTCATACCAAAAACGAATGAAAGTTCTCATCATAATCAAAGGCTACACAAAGTTAAAGATGATTCTTCGTCAATGAATCTAAAGACTTGAGAACTACATCATTGGTAACCAAAAGTCAAATAGAAGTGTGAGCATGGTGGAGAAATACGTGGAGACACCTAACCAACGAAGTTGACAACGGCAGAACAAACACATTATCGATCACAAAGCATGAAGGAACAATGAAACAAGACTATTCTATATCTACACGCAAAGTTCAAGCTGGAGAAAAGTAAAGATCTTATCAAGTGGAGCATCATTTGAATGACCACCCCATAGGGGGAGATTGTTAGCCTTAATAGTTTTATTAGAAGTGATGGTCATTCACGTTTAGGAACTTTTAAGCGTGTGTTAGATATCTTGCTAGAATAGTCAACGGGCTCGTGGATTGGACTAAGCTAAATGGGTACTAGTTATGTAAGGCTTGCCTTTTATCAATCAACCCATGTCCAAGCCCACGAAGCCCATAAAGAAGCCTTTAGGGCATCAAGTCCTTGGACTATAAATACCCCTCAAATGGTCATTTGAGGGTGTGTAAGTGTGTGTGTGTGTGTGTTTTCATTTGCAATAAAACATCTCTCTTGTTTTCATCTTATCCACATATACACGGTTTTGTTTAAAACATCAAGTCACCATCTTTCTTATCTTTTCTTTCTTTATATGCTTTACGTTTGTGTTTGGGTTGAACGTTTTCTCGTGGCGTGGGAAACGTGGGTTAAAAGTATGTTGGTTTGCTTGGTAAAGTGATAAGGTTGATAGATATAAGGTCCTACATGCTGAGTTCACCTGGGAGCGTGAGGATGTAATGCGTTCCAAGTATCCCCACCTGTTCACCTAATCACCCATGACAACCTCTGGGGATAACTGCGGGGCCGCGGTTCTCTTTAAAGGGTAGATCATAGCTCCGAGAAAATTTCATTGTAATTAACATCTTAAACATGAATAAAGAACGACTTAGAGTATCATGAAATTTTCCACTCATCATATTTGCATATCATCTGGCATATGCATGATCAACGCGACTCAAGCGTTCAAAATTATACCGTTGTGATCCGAACGAAGTTCCCATCGATCCCTATATCTTTGAATATTTAAAGTATATAAATAAAATTATATAAATATATATATATATATATATATACATAAATAAAAAAATATATTATATTGGACCGGGCCTCAAAGCCCAACTCATACCCGAATTCACTTTGGGCCTCAACCAAGCCTAACTCGCCTTATAATACATTTGGGCCTCACCTTGTGTCCGATCCAAGCCCACCCCCTTTTCGTTCCCTTTGGACCTCGTCTTCTGTCAGCCCAACAACACCCTAACATATATTGTCACAAACACTAATTTTCACTAGAGACTTACCATTTATTTCCCCCCCCCCTCCCTTGTTCCTGTGTCCCAACGAGCCCAACATAAGTCCCAACACATCACCTCTAAAATTTGGTCAAGATATTTAATTTTTCTCTTTTGTGACCGGTTGCAGTGAGACAAGGAAACAACAAAGCAAACTAAGTAACAAGACTTGTTACTTGATACTATGCCTAGTCGAAGCTAACATAGAAACACAAAGCAAGTAAACATTTTCTTTTCCTCCTTGGTCACATATTTGTTGCTTGTGTGTGTTAAAAAGAGACCAAAACCATACTTAGCCACCCTACAAATATTAGTTTAATAACCTAAACCCACCCAAAACCACTTTGACCTAGTTTTGACTCCAAGAACCATTGGATCTTATGTTTCCAGTGACTTGACAAGCCTTGGCATGCCTTGAAATCGGTTGCCTCACATCCCACGCCTAGCAAACTTACAAAAACTAAACATTAAATATTTCAATGGCCATGCTTATGTTTTCTTTATAACCACCATTAACACTTAGGATACAAACACAAGAACTCTAAAAAAAACACTTACTCTCACACTACCACTGTCGAAGTATCATCAAGAAAAAAAAGAAAACGTGCAAGACTTAGGTTAAAAAGGGAAAAACGTTGCAATAAAATGGAAACTAGGAAGCTTGGGTAAAAACAGGCAAATTATAAGGAGAACAAGGAGTTCTCGAGTCCATTCTACTCGTTCACTCATCTCACGTATCCTCACCACTCCTTGTGAGTGTAGTAAATCTTTTCTAAACTCATTTTTCTCAATCCATACATACATCACATGATAAAAATGTTAAACACACCATTTGACACATTACTTCTTTTGTAAAACGCGTATATAAACATTTATGTTGCACTCGATATCCTATAATGCTAATCATCTCATATAAACACACCACACCACACACACGACACAAATAATCAACTTAGAAACCCCCTCTAAACCCTTCTTTGTCTCGATCGTTTTCAAAAATCAACCACAAACCGAATGGGCCTTAAGATTATCACGTAGACCGACCCAAAACCTTTTGATCCGGTCCATTAACAAAAATAAGCACTCTTTAAGCTAAAAATAAGCTAACTAGGACTTTTGAATAAGCTAAATGAACTATAAGTCGAAAACATGAAAGTTGAACTAATGTTGCAAATTGTTTGTCAATCGGGTTAAAAATGTAACATTCCAAAAGTTGAAGAGGTGCGTTTGTACGTGTATGTTGCGTGGGAAAGTCTTGGGTAAAAAAGTATTTATACGAAACATAAAGTTTGAAATATATACATGCACGTGTGTGCATGGGAAGACAAAGGGGCAAAAGTGTATTTATGCTAAACTAGTTATAAAATGTAAAATATAAGTTTTGTGCCAAAATTGTAACTTTGAAAAGTTAAGGGATTTGTTGTGTAAAATCCAATTTTTAAAACATCTCCAAAACAGTTTTCCCACAGGGACCAAAACTGTCATTTCTAGAACTTTGGAATATAAGTATTTTTTGGGTAGAAATTGTCATTTCCTCAAAGTTGAGGGATTAAACTTGTATATTTTGAAACTTGAGGGTAAAAAGTTTAAATTCAGGAAAAAGTTTAGAAAACTTATAAATTTATCACGACTTCGTAAAAATGAGTATTTTTGACCACTTAAAGTGTATAACAAGTATTTTTACTTCGAAAATTCGTTTAACTTATATTTATATAATTATAAAAGTATAATTATATAAAAACCGTAATCTGGTAATGATGCACTATGAATATGAACGAACTAAAACACTTGATAATATCATGATTACCACGAGATCCTGGGGAACATTTCACTTACGCGTAAGTGAGGACCTTTGATAAATATCAACCTAAGTCGATGTAGCCGAAATTAAACGTAAAACATTAAGCACGCACAACACTTTCTATTGATTGGATAATTTAATGATCTATTGAATAAGTATATTCAATGCTCTATTATTTTTAATTCATGACCAAAGGTTTATCATATTAAAGATTTGCCATCTTACATTTTAGGTTTCGGTTTGGAACCTCCGCTACATCGTGCTTGAACATATTGTGCTTGTTCATTTTCATTAAGGTGAGTTCATTCCAAGCTTTTACTTTTATTTGAAAATCCCGCAAGGGACATACATGCTCTAAACTAGAACACAAGATTTTTCATAAATGTTCGCTACTTGATTATTGGAATTGCCTTAGTATTTAGCTATAAGTCCACTGTATCATGAACCATTAGTTTTTGCTTGAGTGAACGCAGATATCGTGAATAGTACTATGGGGAGTAACTACTCCGTCTTGGTTATAGGAAATAACCGAGGAACACCATATTTGAATTGCATTAGGTAATTGGCTATTACCTCCTTTGGGGAAAACTTTACTTACACTAGTAATTCGGTGTATGCAGTTGAGTCTTGGTTACATGAGCTTAGCGCATAATAATCTGTGATTTTCTTTATGATATATTGTTTACAATTATCATGTTCATATTCTTGTGTTCAACTTTAATTTAAACCTATGGATTTCACTTAACATTTTTGTTGACCTTTTTAAGCATGATATCCCAGGTAATCAATGAAGATTATGTTCAAGGCACGGAGTGGGCATACCAAAACCTTTTCTTGTGGTGTAATCATAAAGTTGTCATTTCTTTCAAACTCATACTCAGTATTTTGAGGAAACATTTGAAACAATTTAAAATATTTTGTAACAACAATGAGCTTTCGATGAATGATAACTATTTTACTTAAAACGTCTCTTTCGAGTCGTTTTATATGATTATTGACTGTGATCCCCATCCAAATAACACCCCGATTAGTCTTCCGCTGTCATTATGATCACGGGGAGTGTTACATTATAGTTTAGGAGGATATCAATGTTAATTGATATATAGCTAATCAAAATGTGATAAGATGTAAATGCTTAGAGTGTATGAATTTTTATTTAAGAAAGCTTGTTTTAATATCTATTAATCTTGACAAGCTTTATACTTTACAAAAATAAAATTTACTTTTGTCGTTAACTAAACAAGGTAAAGATCATAAAATATAAATAACGTTTTAGGACGATATTTGTTTTAACAATTTACATAAATACATTTCACACATATAATTAAGGAAAGTATCTTCTAATAAGTTATGCATTAATATCAAGTTAGTTTATATTTGTAGATATAATTAAATAACGAAAGCTAAATTTAAAATTTTGTTATGAGTTATATATATATATATATATATATATATATATATATATATATATATATATATATATTGAATCTTACCATAGTCGTTATCCAAATCACAAAAAAAGTCAATTGGAATAATAGGTATGATGATGATTGGCAATATAATGGAAAATTGAAAATGAGAATCAGAGAAGTGTAATTGTATTGTTTGATGATTTGATATCTTTGTTTCATGTACATATATAGTGATGATGCACATGACTAACAACACCCTCAATGTTGGCACTATAGTTTAAAATTAAAATAGTACAAAACTTGCATCATATTAAAATATATATGTATAAAATAAATATTGCTCTAATGTATACATTATATATTTGCACTAAATGAATATAAAACAATCAACTGCACAAAAATGTAGTGAATTGAAAAACAAAAGTAAGAAAAATATATTATATTAATTCATTTTGATTGTGTTATTGAAAAACATAAAAAAATGTTATTTATGTCAGTTACTTTTCATTGTTTGCATTACGTATTAAAATATTAGTAAAAATAAAGAGTTCTTATATGCATGAATATTGTTGAGTGAAATTGATCACACTGCTTTAAATTTAAGGGCTATTTGATATAACATTATGATTTAGTGTTGAATGATCTAGAAGCCCTGAATGATTTAAAGTCTTTGAATTTGTATCTGATTGAATATGTATTGTTTGACAACCATTTAGAATAGATCGATATTTTAAACAGGATAAACTGTTATAATATTTTATTTAAAAAATCATTATCTTTCAATATTTTTACTAAAATTGATCATTGAGATTCATTTTTGGTTTATATAATTTTGGTTTCAATGATTACCTGTAATATTTTATTTACTAATGCGATAATCTATAATATTGTAAAAAAAATAATGAATAAACTTGCAAAAGAAAATATATAGCGTGAATTATAAGAAAAGGACACTATCCATAGATAAAAGAATTAGAACATATGAATATAATTTAGTGACAAAAGAATTAGAACATATGCAATAAAAGCATCACCACAACAAAAATATCTAGGCAGAGAATCTATCCAACAATCCTATGGGTTGGATTGCTCGTGTGTCCACAAGACAAATCCCATTAGAAATAAATGGTGTGAGTTTGTCAAATGGATAAAGAAAACTTGTGCGCATTAAAAATGGGGTTTTCAAGATAAGTTTTATATGCTACACCGAGACAATTACTTTTCACCGTTTTATATTAACTATTTTTCTCATTCATTCGAAAAACAAATTTGAATATACATTATACAATATATGGATTTGTTAGCATCCCTATAGGTTTTTTATAAGCATATTTTAATTAACATTATTTTGAATATAAAACTCATCATTTACATAAATACATTTCAACACATATAATTAAGGAAAGTAACTTCTAATAAGTTATGTATTAATATCAAGATAGTTTATATTTGCAGATATAATTAAATAAGGTAAGCTAAAACAAAACCCACATAATTGTAGTAATAAATCCCATGTATATTAATTAACATAAATATTTGCTTACAATACATATTGGGAGTGGGTTGCTATATTTAAAATTTTGTTATGAGTTACAATAGAATAAATTTTTTTTTGAATCTTACCACAATCGTTATCCAAATAAAAAAAATCAATCGGAATAAGAGGTATGATGTTGATTGACAATTTAATGGAATATTGAAAATGAGAATCAGAGAAGTGTGATTGTACTGTTTGATGATTTGATATCATTGTTTCACGTACATATATAGTGAGGATGCACATGACTAACAACATCCTCAATGTTGACACTATAGTTTAAAATTAAAATAGTACAATACTAGAGCATCATATTATAATATTTATGTATTAAATAAATATTGCTCTAATGTATACACTATATATTTGCACTAAATGTATTTAAAACAATCAATTGCATAAAATGCAATGAATTGGAAAAAAAAAGTAAGAAAAATATATTTATATTTAGTTCATTTTGATTGTGTTATTGAAAAACATAATTTTTTTATATCAGTTAATTTTTATTGTTTGCATTACATAATAAAAGATTAGTAAATATAAAGAGTTTTTATATGCATGAATATTGTTGACTGAAATTAATCATACTGCATTAAATTTAAGGGTTGTTTGATAAAACATTATGATTTAGTGTTGAATGATCTAAAATCCCTGAATGATTTAAAGTCTCTGAATATGTATCTGATTGAATATGTATTGTTGGACAACCGTTTACAATAGATCGATACTTTGAACAATATAATTTATTATTATATTTATCTAAAAATATTTTACTAAAATTTATTGATCATTGAGCTTCATTTTTGGGTTTATATAATTTTGGTTTCAATGATATACCTGTAATATTTTGTTTACTAATGCGATAATCTATAACATTGTTAAAATAAAAAAGTTATGAATAAACTTGCAAAAGATAATATATGGCGTGAAATATAAGAAAAGGACACTATCCAGAGATAAAAAGAATTAGAACATATGAATATAATTTAGTGACAAAAGAATTAGAACATATGCAATAAAAGCATCTCCACAACAAAAATGTCTAGGCATAGAATTTATTCAACAATCCTACAGGTTGGATTTCTCGTGTGTCTATACGACAAATCCCATTAGAAATAGATGGTGGGAGTTTGTCAAATGGATAAAGAAAACTTGTGCGCATTAAAAATGGGTTTTTTAATATAAGTTTTTTATGCCACACTAAGACAATTACTTCTCACCATTTTATATTAATTGTTTTCCTCATTCATCCAAAAAAACAATTTTAAATATACATTATAGAATATATGAATTTGTTAGCATCCATATATGTTTTTTAAGCATTTTTTAATTAATATTATTTTAAATTTGAAACTCATCATTTACATAAATACATTTGAACACATATAATTAAGAAAAGTATCTTCTAAAAAGTTATGTATTATTATCAAGTGAGTTTCCATTTACAGATATAATTAAATAAGGTAGCTAAAAAACCAACACAATTGTATTAATAAATCCCATGTATATTAATTAACATGTATATTTGCTTACAATACATATTGGGAGTAAGTTGCTATATTTAAAATTTTGTTATGAGATACAATAGAATAAAAAAAAATTGAATCTTAATCGTTAATGATAATATAATAATAATCATTAGTAATTATATCTTCTATCTATATAAATATATATAAATATTTGACACTATAGTTTAAAATTAAAATAGTACAATACTAGAATCATATGTTGAAAACTATTAGACCTTGATAGATATTGAGCTTCGTAGATCGTTAGTATCGCTTGTGTAATCACAAACAAACTAAAAGAAAATCTCTACAACTTGTATTCTTTAGCGGAATATAAATACAAGTATAAATCACAGATAACTAAGAACTCTTTGATCCTCTATGGATCGTTATATTAATCAATTGTTTAAGCACGTACATAATACATTCTATTATGTTCCTTTTATAGACAAGGAACCCTAACTTGTTTTCTAAGAAACATATAACTATGAAACTAAATAAGATATACACAATCACTTCCTAATAAAGCTCATGTATATCTAACTAATTCTAGAATATATGTCTTCAGTAGAATCCAGATACACTCCAGCAGAATCCATCAGTAGTATTATCAGCATGATTCATACTTCACATAATTCCCAACATCATATTAAAATATTTATGTATTAAATAAATATTGCTCTAGTGTATACACTATATATTTGCACTAAATGTATTTAAAACAGTCAATTGCATAAAATGCAATGAATTGGAAAACAAAAGTAAGAAAAATATATTTATATTTAGTTCATTTTGATTGTGTTATTGAAAAACATAATTTTTTTTATATTAGTTAATTTTTATTCTTTGCATTACATATTAAAAGATTAGTAAAAATAAAGAGTTTTTATATGCATGAATATTGTTGATTGAAATTAATCATACTGCATTAAATTTATGGGTTGTTTGAAAAAACATTATGATTTAGTGTTGAATGATCTAAAAGCTCTGAATGATTTAATGTCTCTGAATATTTATTTGATTGAATATGTATTGTTGGACAACCGTTTACAATAGATCGATATTTTGAACAATATAATTTGCTATTATATTTATCTAAAAATATTTTACTAAAATTTATTGATCATTGAGCTTCATTTTTGGGTTTATATAATTTTGGTTTCAATGATTACCTGTAATATTTCGTTTACTAATGCGATAATCTATAACATTGTTAAAATAAAAAAGTTATGAATAAACTTGCAACAGATAATATATGGTGTGAAATATAAGAAAAGGACAATATCCAGAGACAAAAGAATTGGAACATATGAATATAATTTAGTGACAAAAGAATTAGAACATATGCAATAAGAGCATCACCACAACAAAAAAGTCTAGGCATGGAATTTATTCAACAATCCTACAGGTTGGATTTCTCGTGTGTCCATACGACAAATCCCATTTGAAATAGATGGTGGGAGTTTGTCAAATGGATAAAGAAAACTTGTGCGCATTAAAAATGGGTTTTTTAAGATAAGTTTTTTATGCCACACTAAGACAATTACTTCTCACCATTTTATATTAATATTTTTCGTCATTCATCCAAAAAAAAAAATTTAATATACATTATAGAATATATGAATTTGTTAGCATCCCTATATGTTTTTTTAAGCATTTTTCAATTAATAATATTTTAAATATAAAACTCATCATTTACATAAATACATTTGAACACATATAATTAAGGAAAGTATCTTCTAATAAGTTATGTTTTATTATCAAGTGAGTTTAAATTTGCAGATATAATTAAATAAGGTAGCTAAAAAACCCACAAAATTAACAATCAATATATACCACTTGTTGAAAACTGTTAGCCCTTGATA
>OU343220.1:74075867-74108094 GCA_910596185.1 Chrysanthemum makinoi
AGCAATAAGACCACCGGTTTGATGAGTTTCCCACTCAAAATTACAACTTGCCATTATCATTTTCTCAAGGAGGGAATTCAAAGCCGGTCTAGGATGATTTTTGATGGATTTACGAGAAGAATATTAAGGAAAGGAGAGAGTAATCCTTGTATCCTAGGTTTGTTCAATTGATTGTGGATAGTCGATTAGAACCTATTGCTCATAATAGGAACTATGAGGTTCATCATATGCTTCCTAAGGTATTTGCACACATGAGGCACCAAAATCCAACTTTCGTGAAGAGTTACCCCATTGTTTCCAAATATGATACATTTGCCAGATAGTCCTGAGAATGATGAGGTAACTGAACCAGAACCTACCCAACCCAATGATGCTGAAACCCCTGCTGCTACAACTAAAACCCCTGCTATCACAACTACAACCACTGCTATCACACCTGAAGCCACTACTGATCCCTTAACTTCAACTTCAAGACCAACGGTTTGTTTTGCCAGCGAGAGGAGGAAGGGTGTCAAGCTGAGGTTGGTGTTAGTGGTGTGGTTAATAAGGTTGTCACAAAGTGAAGGTGACATGAGTGAAGGGCTTTCACCTCTGGTTAGCCCTATGGTCTTTGAGCAGACGGTGAAAACATAGCTAAGACCCAAACCAGCAACTCCTAATGTGGAGAGTTCTCTTGAACTTAACAGGTGGAGGAATCCCTAGCAACCGGATATATCAGGGTGCATGGATGATCAGGTTAGGTCTGATGCCATGTTTTCTACACCCCATGATTCACCTCTGGGCAAGTTACACAGCTTCGAAGTGATGAGGGTAGTTTGGGACATGAAACTGAATTGACGGGTACTGAAAATGTACAAGATGACTTTTCCAAGGATCCACCTCTTGGACCAGGTTACACAGGTCGAAGTGGTGAGGATATTATTGAACAATTTCATGAATTGACGGCTAAGTGTATCAAAATGGAGGATGCTATAACTGGTCTTCAAAAACTTGCAGTGTTTCAGGGTAGACAAATCAAAAGATTGAAGCACAGGGTGTCTGTCTTGGAAAAAATAAGAAGACCAGGGATTTTTGCTTTAAGGAGAGTTAGGAAACAAGGCAAGAAGGAAAGCTCTTCAAATGATGTGATTTTGGAGGATGTAACCAAACAGGGGAGGAATGAGTGCATAGATTCAGGGGAGGCTTTGGATGATAACAATATGTAGAGTGGAGATCATGGAGATGAGTATGTGGTGACTGATAGAGATGGCAAAGTAGCTGTGATTGAATCTTCAAAGGTTGCAGTTGAAGAAAAGATAGAGGAAGTGGTGCAGGCAACAACCACTTCTGATGTTGCTGCAACCACTGCCAGTTCAAATCATACCACTGTTACAACCACTGTTACTTCAGATATACCTATAGCCATTACAACCACTGCTACCACCGTTACAACCACTGTTACATCACTACCCAAATCTAAAGAAGTGGAGAAGGAGGCTGCTGGTACCCTGCTTCACTTAAGCAAAACCTTATCCAACCCTACACCTACTATTGCACCTGTACCTATCATCCTAAAACCAACTGGGCCTAAACCCTTAGGTAAGAGTTTGAAAATTCGTGAACCTGTGAAGACTAAGGTGGTTCTACCAGACATTGGAAAGGGGAAAGGCATTGCTGAGCCTGTTTTGAAGTTCAAAAATAGGCAAGAGAAGATTTTATATGATAATGAGTTTTCTAAGAGATTACAAGCTGAAGAAGAGGAAATTGAAGAAAA
Source organism: Chrysanthemum makinoi (assembly GCA_910596185.1). NCBI lineage: Eukaryota > Viridiplantae > Streptophyta > Magnoliopsida > Asterales > Asteraceae > Chrysanthemum > Chrysanthemum makinoi. The sequence continues at coordinate 74,077,621 of OU343220.1, forward strand.
GAAAACAAGAGGAAGAGGAAGCCAATTTAGCTACTATGAAGCTAATTTAAGATTGGAACAATGAACAACCTTTCCTTGAAGCCTCTGCAGAAATAAGGACTGAATACACTACTATTGAATGGATGCTATTAGATGCTGCTACAAGGTCCAAGGTTTTAGCTTAGAGGGCAAGAAAGATAAGGCAGGAGAAAACTCAAGCTAAAAGGAAGAAACCTCCCACTAAGACTGAGATGAGAAATCAAATGATGAAAGTCATTAGACACATGGACATGCACATTGGTGAGAATTTGAGAGAGTTGAAGAAATTTATAAGGAGATGTAAAAGAAGTGTTGAAGAGGACTTTCTTCCTATGAACTCTGAGAAAGAAGCTGAATGGTTAAGGAATAAACAAAAGAGAAAAGCTGGTGTTCATGAGGAATCTAGTTCTAAGAAGCAGAAGGTAGATGATGATATGGAGAAAGAAGAGAGAGTGAAAAAATATCTTTTGGAGTGTGAAAAACCTGAGCCTATTAATCCTACTCATATAAGAGCTATTCATTCCATTGAAGATCTACAGATCATCACAGCAAATGAGAAAGAGATGATTGAAATTACAAGGGCTGATGGATGGAAGAGCACTTATTATAATTTTGGTCAATTGTTGTCTGGTTTGAAAGTGGTTGATCTAGAGCAACTATGGAAGATATTAGATTTTAGACATGGGAATTATGGGCCAACTAGAGGATTAGCTAATTTTGTGTGGACTTCTATTAAGAATTTGTGTCAGCCTAATCCAGATGATGAATTTTGGGATAACTGTGAGGTGGTCTAGTGGATGTTGTATCAACCTTGCAGAGTTCATGTTGTGCAGACTACAAAGGAGAAGTTCTTCATGTTTATAGATAAAGACTATCCACTAAGCAAGAGAGTAGTAAGGAAAATGTTGGAAGCTAAACTTGCTCCATAGGGAACAAAGCCCACTAATCCCATGATTGATCAATTGTTTCAGAGAATTGAAAAGATTGCAGATCTACCAGGTCCTTTGGCACTAAAGGAAAACCTCAAGGAAGACTGAAAAGGAAGGCTGATAGATCTAAAGTTGTGGATTACACATCTAAGTCAGAAACAGAAGAAGAGGTTGAAGAAACAAGAAAAGACTGATGGTTCTCACTAAATTGTCAAGCATAAAGGAACCAGAGGTTAGTTGTATCACACCTCTTTCAGGTCATCATCAGCTTGTTTCATATACCTTTGAGTTTACTATAAGTGGAGGATGTTGGAAATTTGAAAGAACAAATGGTGAGAGTTATGGTTTTGTCAAGTTTTCAAAAATGCTCTATTACTTGGAAAGAGATGATCTGATGGCCATCTAGAGGTTATACAAAGATAAATTTGGAGATGTGGCACCAGATGATTATCATGAGAGGATTGTTTATTATAATTTGATGATGATATTTGAACCTACTCATGATGAACCTGAATGGAAAGGACTCTACAATGGAAGTGTTTCAAGTTGGTATTTGTATCAGTCTTGTGGAGTTCATGTACTATCTGTTGCTGGAAAAGTTATTCATATGTGTGTAGAAATTGATTATCCTAAATTGAATACATATCCAGAAGTCATTACTCAGATGTTGCATCCTCGTGGATTGAAGTTGCAGAAACCCTTTGATTATCAAGCTTACAAGTTGCTAAGAAAATTTAAAAAGTTGCTACATCCTGATAAGTGTTTGGATACATCCTCCAAGTGGAGAGTGCATGGGCTTTCAAAGAAACTTGATGTTTTTGTTGGTAAATATAAAGTTTAGGGGAGGATTGTTGGGTTTTAGGTTCCACTGAATGGAATTACACTAAGTATGGAACCACTGCTAGAGCAAAAGAAACCATGGCTAGAAGAAGGAATCCACTGCTGAAGTTAAACCACGGCTAGTAGTATTGTGTAACCACTGTTAATGTATTGTAACCACTACTAGTTTATATGTCGGTTTAATATTTTGTATTTGATAAGTATGGAAAAGATATTTATCTTGTAGGTTACGTATTGTATATTGTAAAGGACTCCTTAGCCTATAAAAGGAGGTCCTAGGTTAGAGTTAGATATACGTGTGTTAGATATATCTAAAGTCGATACACTTCAAGGTTGTAAAACCCTAATACTATTCAGAGTATTCGTTATTAATATAATTGAGGTGTTTAGTGATTTCTATTGTTCTTCTTCTTAATGTTAAGCATTATATTCCGCATAGTGTTTAACAGGTTATTGTTTAAGTCAGTTTTTATTAAGGATCATTTGCTCAACTGGGATCAACATTTTGGTACATCACCCTTGTTGTATTTTAGTTACAGACAGACGGATCCCTACGTTTTGCTTAGATGGATCCATCCAAGGAGGGAACCGTGGGATCCGTGCAACAGAAGACATAGTTTTCTACTAACTTGAGTCTTACTTGCAGGAAATTATGTATTATATACTTGTTTTCTAACCTTTTTTTTGTAGATTTTTCAATTTACACATGAAGAATTTGACACACTAAGCTAGGGGGAGCTTTGTGTCAAAGCAATACATTGCAAAATCACTTGCAATATTTGGATTACATTTCATGACGTCCCTTTGAAAAGTTGCAATCATCAAGGGGGAGCATATTCGTCACACAGACGTAATCTTTTTCAAACATAGTTGCTAATGAACTAGCTTAGGATTTTTTTTCTTGACGTCCTCACAAAGGAATGGACTCGTCAAGGGGGAGTTAAGACGAGAAATCTTCCCGTTAATTGCTCTCTACTTTTTATATTACCTTTTTCTTTCACATTTTTTTCTTAAAAGAATGTGTTAATTTCTTTTCGAAGCTCTTTTTGTTTCGACAAAAAAGGGGAGAAGAAAGTAAAAACTACAATTTAAACTTTTACGGATTTTAGTTTTTCCTTAAAAAAATTTATGTTTTTTCATCAACAAAAAGGGGGAGATTGTTAATACAAATAAGCCGTAAAAATGTTTATTTATATTTTACGATCTTCTAATGTTTTGTCGATAACAAACGTAAAATCATTTTAACGAAGCAAATAAAATACGTAATTGGTTTGAGCCAATAGTTTACTAACACATTTACGTTTTAACATAAAATACTAAAACAAGTATAAGTGATTTTATGAATTAGTAATACATATGTACAACAATTAGTGTTTACATATTAGGTAAATATGTACATAACTAGTATATATTATAATGGGTAATATAAATGGGTAGAAACTTAAGTATTTAACCCATTGACCAAATACATTGAATGTAGTTAGGTATAACCTAAAGTACATGACCCATACCCATAGAGCATGACCCATAACCCATTGCATGACATCATGCTTAAGTCATATATGGATATTATCCATGACCCATGGACTAGATGCATTGCATCTTGTAGATACATTGTATCTATTTGGATACCCATGATCCATGACCCATGACCCATGACCCAAAACCCATAGGCAAAGAGGAGCGTCCCACGGATCCCCAAGATACACTGGATGGATCCCTCAAGAGAGGGATCCGTGAGATCGGTGGAATAGTAGCTATTTTTCCTATATAAATAGTGAGCCATTTCTTCATTGTTTCTCACCTCTTTCACATATATTTTATCTTTGAGTCATAAACTCTCTAACCTCATATTCAAGTGATCTATGTATGTAGTTTTGTTTTTAGTGGGATTCTCTAGGTTCCTCTTCAAGGCGAGATCACCACCCCTTGAAGTCGAGCAAGCTCAAGTCCATGAGTTGCCATGCTTCGTCATCTAGAAGACTACTGAGGTTCTCTTGTTGATACTTCTTTCTTCCTCCATAGAAGTGTAGTTTCCAAGGCATTAGTGAAGGATGCCAAAAGAGTCAAGACGAAAGCATTAGTGAAACGTGCTTATCATCCGTGTCAAAAGCATTAGTGAAGATTGCTAAAGGTGTCAAGACGAAGGCATTAGGCATTAGTGAAAGGCATTAGTGAAAGGTTTAATCGGTAAAACTATTCACCCCCCCCTTCTAGTTTTCCACACACTTCTCTCCCGCTAAACCCGGTACGTGTGGAGGCTTAGTCCGCAAAAGCTTGTCCAGGGAGTTTTGGGCAATCACGAGTGTCATGGGGACTACTACATAACTCACAAGGTGAAGTGATTTTTTTCACTTGGCGTGAAGGTCTAGGAGCTTCATAGGAACTCGTTAGGAATTTGACTTGATCTTCAAGTTCGAGCATCCTACGATTGGAAGGTTGTGAGTCAATGGGAGGCAAGGATATTCCATTTACGGATTTGGTCAACTCACGGGGGTCATTCCAACATTCGTTGTCAATGAGGGCAAGGTCCTCTATAGTGCCCCATGATTCTTTCGCGGTTAATCCACTAAGCTTACCACCGGCCGCTTGGTCAATGGTTTTCCTAGTGGAGAGATTGACATGATCATAGAAAATTTGGACTTGAAGCCAAAGATCAATGCCATGGTGAGGGACTTTGTGGAGTAAGTCCTTGAATCGAGTCCACGCCTCATAAAGAGTTTCGCCTTGACGTTGTTGGAACATCAAGATGTCATTCCTAAGCTTGGTAGTTATCCTTGGTGGGAAAAATTGGGCGAGGAAATGGGTGGTCAGATCATCCCAACTTGAGATGGATCCTACGGGAAGTCGCTCAAGCCAATTATTAGCTTGTTCGCGTGGAGAAAAATGAAAGAGAGGCAATCGCGTGGTCTCCCGAGTGGTAGCAAAGAAGGTCAATGGAATCAACGATTTCAAGGAAATCCTTGAGATGCTAATTAGGATCTTCGAAATGAAGTCCATGGAATGCACATCCATTTTGCACCAACCGGATGGTGTCGGATCGCAGGGCCGTAGTTTGAGCTTGATGTGGGAGCTCAATGGTGTTCCTATAGCCTTGATGGCTTGGTCTAGAGTATTCACCAAGAGTACATCCTCTTGGCGGGTCAAGTAGTGGTTGATTGAGTGGTAGTAGTTGATGTGGTGGATGGTTTGGTGGATCGTTGTTGGGTGGATCATCACCTTCCATGATAAAAACTGACAAGGCTACAAACAAAAACACGAAGAAAAAGATAGACTAAAAGAAAGATAAGAAAAATAAAGAAAAAGCTCACTTGATAGGAATCAAGTAAGTGGACCTAATCGAGATTGAAACCTAACTAGCTATTCTATTCCCCGACAGCGGTGCCTAAAACTTGATGTGCGGGTTCAAGTTCGAAAGAATTCCTTTCCTACGAAAGAAGCTTTATAACCCACTAGGCAGTGTACCTAATCATTCTAGTGTAGTATGGGTAAGCCCAGTGGGTTGATCGTTCTCTAGGGGAATAGAAATGCTTGCTAGAGATGTATGACGAGAAGGTGAGGTTGAGGTTGATTCTTTTTAGTCTTTTTATATTTTTTGAAAGCAAGTAAATATCTCGGGGTATAGGAGTGGGGGGTGGTACTTCTACCAATTCTAACTACTAATAAATTGAAGATAAAAAAACTAATTAACCAAATAAAAAGGATAAAAGCTATGTATTGTAAGGTGTGTTCTTATAATAATTAAAAGTGTGTTTACTTAGATGTTCTTTGATGAGTGTCTAAATACTCATCATTTTTGTACAATCTAAACTGCAAAATCATCTGAAAACACTCAGAAATGCATTAAAATGATGAAAATATCACAAATCAGTGTTTTATGTGTTTTAAATGCAAAAATATCAAAATCAGATGAAAAATGATTCAAGTTTGCAAAATTGGCAGTTTTAGTCCCCCAAGTTTCAAAAGATGTCAAATCTAGTCCCTGGAATTCAAAAATGTGGAATTTTATCATTCAAGGTCCCTGAAATATTCTAAGTTGTTAAAAATGGTCCTTGAATGATTCTTTGGTCAAATGGCAGAAAAGGTCCCTAAACTTTGAAAATGTCAAATTTAGCCCTTAGATATTTTAAAATGGAAAATGATCAAATTTTATCCTTGTACTATCAAAGTTTGTCAAGTTTGGTCCTTGTGATAAGATTGGAAAAGTGTCATGTTCATTCCCTCAAGTTTGGAGAATTTGCAAAATTGGTCCTTGTTATCACTACTAAACCAAACGGACACATTTTAATATCGAAGCCCCAATCCAAGTCCATACCAGTGGCCCATCTACAAGCCCAATCCCAACTTGACCCTTGAGCCACCCACATCTATTTTAACCCCGTCATAATCCATTTTGACCCACCCCATTAATAATACACCCGGTCAACAAAGTCAAACCTAGGACTGTTCATCCCTTACCTCTCCTTCGCGCCTAAACCAGAAACCAGAGTGGTTTCTCTCCTTTTCAACATATCTCCCTTCCACCTGTCTTCCAACTTGTATACCTTGTCCCCTCCACCTCCACTAACACCCAAAAGCTTTAATTGATTGAAACCTGCTCAAAAGAAAATTGGCGCCAAAAATCCACTTGTATGGTTCTGATGATTTTAGCCAATCCAATGGCTCAGATGAGGTGGGATTCCTTTAGAGGTCAACAAGGAGTCATAAAAGTCTATAAAAGAAGGAAGAGAAGGAATGTATGAATATATCTAGAGTTTTTTAGTTTTATGTATGTCGTTTTAAGTACTATTCAATTTCCAGTGTATTTTAAAGCTTTCAAGAGTTTTGTTAAGTTATCTCAGTGTAATAACAATATATTTTCAGTTTCAATTTCAAGTTTTAAGTTGCAAATTCAGTTTATGCAGTTTTAACTTCAAAAATCTCATATGCTCTAATGTTGTTGTTGGTTGTTTGTATGGACTGAAATTAGCCACATAAGCTCCTATATAGTTTATAAAAGCTATTAGATACCTTAAAAACCAGTTTAGAATCAAAAACAAAAAAATCACAAAAATACTCATAAATAGTTGAAAATTCAAAAATCCATTGGAAATGGTGTTCACAGCTGGAGCAGGGTAGATTGTGGACGGCCTTGGGTTAGAAGCTTTATGGAAAGCTATAGGTTGTGTGTTTGTGCATCAGTTCTCAGTTTGTGCTTGGATTCTACTTTTTAAGCCTTTTGTTCATTTTGCATTTTTTGCTGTTTAATTATTTACTAGCTTGAATCTCTGTGTTTTCATGATCATTAGTCTTAGTTAAGTATATTTGAGTATTAAAACCAGTCACTTGTTCTTTTTAAATTGTAGTTTATAAAAATCTCATTTTGGCAGTAAAAATAGCATCATCATAATTCTTGTGTTTCATGTTGTTAATGCTGTTGTTTCATGTTTATTTAGTCTTATTTAATGATTATATAAGGTCTGCAATCAGTTTCATAGGTTAAATCTGTGTTTTGCTCTAAAAATCACCAAATCAGTCATATAAAGTCTTGTTTGGATTTGTGAGTTAAACTGTCTTTAAGGTTGTTTGAATGGTTGTTGGTTATTGTCTTGTATCACACTTGGTCTAATTAACTCAAATAAATCAAGAAAACCAGTGCTCAAAAGCTCAAAAGTCAAAAATGCTTTTGATCATTCTTGTGTGTTAACTGTTTGAATTTCATGATTCATGATCATGATTTTGTGTTAGTAAGTTGTTAGTGTTGATCAAATCAGTCTTTATATATCTTAATATATCATAATCAGTCCATAGAATTGAACCAAAGTTCACTTAAGTCAAACTGTTTCTTAATTCAAAAAGTCAAAATTTTCTTAAGTGCATTTTTTGAATAAACTTGTCAATTTTCTTGTGGTCTTACTGTTAGGATCTAGAATTTGTGCTTTTGGTATATTAAAGTTTAAGGCTACACTTGATTAGAAAAATACTAGTTTCATCTTTATTCTGCTTATTAAGTGCTTTTAACTAGCTTCTTTTGGACCACTGTTTTGAAAATGGTGCCCTGCTGTGCACAGTGAGTGGTCCAATTTTGAAAAGCTCACACAGAGCTTAATTGTTGGTCTAATCCTGTGATTCTTGGTTCTTTGAGTAGCCAACCAAGCCATCTAGAGGTGCCAAGCTTAAGTTTTTATTTTGAAGCTTGTTTGGTAGGGCTGCAATAAGCCTCAACCTTGTCCCATTTCTGTGTTGATCATAAGTACTTATCTGCTTATTTCAGCTTATTAGTATGCTTCTTTATGTTTTCTAGCTTCATTTGAGTTGCTCTAGTTTATTTGCATCTTTGTCTATCTTTGGTTTCAGTTTACAAGCTTGTTTGAGCTTAATTCTCCAAAATAAGCTAAATCCCCCACTGTTGAGCTTTTAATCTCTCAAACAGCTTATTATTAAGTTGTAAAATTTTTGTCTTTGTAAAAGTTTCATATTTTAAGTAGTTAAGTAGTTTTCAAAAAGAAAAACCAGAAAAACATCAATTTAAAAATAGTGATAGCGTTTATTTAATAGTTTTTAGCTTTTTGATTTTTCTTTTGAGCTTATTAATAAGCAAATCTAGTTTTTATATTTTTCTTAGTTTTCTGTCACCTTAAGTTATTTTTATAAAAAGTTTTATAATTTTCCTAATCTGTTTAGTATTTATTATAATTTTAAATAGTTAAAAGTATTAAATAATTAGTAATAAATAATTAAAAAGCAAAAAAATATCTTTTCAGTTTTAAAATTAGTTTTATCATATTTTAGATTTTTCCAAGTTCAAATTTCATTTTTCCAGGTTTATTTTATATTTTCTTGAATTTAAGTGTATTTTAAATAGTAATTAATTAGTAATAAATATATAAAAAGTGTAAAAAAATATATTTTTAGTTTTAAAATTAGTTTTATAATATTTTAGATTTTTCTCAATCATAATTTTATTTTTCTAGCCTTATTTTGTATTTTCTTCTATTTTAAGTTATTTTCAAATAGTTAAAATAGTTTTTAATTAATAATAATTAAATAAATAGTTATAAAAATAATTTTCTTTTTCTAATAATTTTCTTTTATTTTTAGGATTTCAAAAATGTCATTTTCATATTTTTAGGTCTTTTATTTCTTAGATTTCACTTTTTATTTTGTACGTTTACGTAGTTTTTAAACGTATGTTTTACGTTTGTTTTATCTGACTGTTGTGCTTTCCAATTCTGTGTCCAAATACATTCCAATCAATCAGTAGTGTAATAATTCAATCAAAATCCTTATTGATCACTATCCTTAGTGATCATTCTATCATCTGATCAAGTGTTCACACACCATTGAGTCTCCGTGGGACTTAACGACCCGGGAATTCATTATATTCTCTGATCTTCATTGCATTCGTTTCCGAACTGTTTTAAGTTTGTTACGGTCGGCCATTCACAAGTGGCCGGCTTGAGTGATAAAACTTGACGGTTCGGGACCAATCAAATTTTACTGCCGGGAGGCTTTAGCGTGTGTTAAACCTTTTTCAGACCCATTCTTGCACATATACCATCTTTTGTAAAAAGTTTTTTTTGTAAAGATATAAAATCTCAAAAAAGTTCATTAGCACTTTTCCTAAAGTGTTAACAAAAAAAATATATATATATATATATATATATATATATATATATATATATATATATATATATATATATATATATATATATATAAAACAACAAAACAATCGAACGTTTTTCTATCTTGTATTTTCTTTGAGGTGATTCTTAAAGAAATACGATTTGGTTAAACGAGACGATACCAAAAATATTGTCCAAAAGTTTTAAACCCTTTGCACAAATCATTACCTACGTCTTTTCAGTGGTACTTAATAAATACATAAAAATCAACCACCGCAAATCAAGGCGTGACACCTACTAACTGGGGTGTGACCATAATAAGTTCCCTAACACAGATTTAAAACTTGCCTTTGTGTCCTTGTGATTTGGTGTACCTTTTTCAAAGAAGCCATTTCATTTGTGATTATTGGTTAAGTTCACTTGTCGTTTTGCCTCGCATTTGTTTTGAAAACTGATTTTTATACTTAGTGCATGCGCACTCGTTCTTCCAGTTCTACAAGTCCACTTTCAGAGCTTGGCAAGATTCCTCGAGACGAGGACGTTCCGCTCCTTCAGCCGCGGATCGGAACGTCTACCACCACCACCACCGTCGAATGGCGAAGATAAGCCCATGAATGAGCTTCTCCAAGCACCCATCGAGGGTTACGGAGATGCTATTGTTGTCCCAGCCATCGTGGCTGACACCTTTGAGCTCAAAACCGGGTTGCTTAATCTAGTAACCCAAAGCCAATTCTATGGTTTTGAGCGGGATGATCCTCATGCACACATTCGATGGTTTAACAAGATTGCATCTACCATCAAGTACAAGAATGTCCCACATGAAACTATCAAGCTTCTTCGTTTCCCATTTCTCTGAGGGACAAGCCCGGAATTGGCTTGAGAAACAACCCCCTCGTTCTATTGAGACATGGGAGGATCTAGTCACCAAGTTCGTTAACAAGTTCTATCCTCCATCCCGAACCACAAGTCTTAAGAATGAGATAATGAAATTTTCTCAGAGATTTGATGAATCATTCGGGGGGCATGGGATCGTTACAAAGAGTTGCTTCAAGTGTCCGCATCACGGTTTTACCGAGTTAATGCAAATGGATACTTTCTACAATGGTCGAACCAACAATCAAGATTCTTTGAATGCCTCCGCGGGAGGTAATTTCTTGAGCAAGACCACCAAAGAAGCCTTGCAAATCATTGAAACAAATCTCAGTCCGCCTTTCCGAGCAAAGACATATCAGTCTCATGTTGGACCTTCTTCTTCTTCATCTCCTGTGAGTACATCTAGCACCGATGCTAAGATTGACAAACTCACAGATATTGTTCAGGCTTTGGTTCTTGCTAACCAGAAGAAAGTGACCTTCACTCGACACCAACACATGGTGAAGTGAAGAAAGTCGAGAGTTGTGTTACTTGTGGTGGTCCTCATGCATACTACAACTGTACTGCCACCGATGGTAGTCCGTTTGAAGCCAATGCTCTAGCCGGTAGTTCACATCAAGGAGGTAATCTATACCGTCCTCAAAATGAACCACACTACCGTGCTAACACTAATCAGGCACCACCCGGTTTTAACCAGAATCTTAACATGCAAAACCGAATCGAACCAACCTAGAATGAACCAAGGTTACCAAAACCAAGGTAATTTCTATCCTCGCGACCAAATCAAGGTTTCCAACATCAAGGAAACCTTAATCAAAACAACTTCAATCGAGGGAATCAATTTCATGGGAATATGAATCCTAATCAAGGAAATTTTCAAAACCAAGGCCCTAATCCTAACATTAGAGGCCAGAATTTTCCTAATCCACCTCCCGCCATTGTTCCAACTGGACCATCATCTGATGAGTTATTGAATCAATTCATGAAATCCCAAGATGAAATGAACAGGTTGTTGGTCACCGATTGCGACGATCTCAAGAAGTCTTTAAATGATCAACCCTCGGGCTCAGGAAAACTTCCGAGCAACACGATCGCTAAACCGAGGGGCGATGCAGGCTTATCACAACCGAAGTGGTGTTTCATATGATGGACCCGCTATTCCTACTACCTCTTCTTCTTCTTCTCTCCCGAAGGTAGTGGAAAGTGAACCTAAGACACACAATGGACCTTTGACTCCAATGCCTCCTCCACTAGGAGAAATGAGTCAAGTTACCAAGGATACAACGGACAAGGTGCATTATTCAAGCCCACGAAGTACCGCACACGTCCCACCTTCGGTAGTCCAACCTCAAGTTGTCCAGAAACCCAAATCAAATCCAGGAGTTGTTTTTGAACCTCCAGTAGCTCCCGTTGAAAAAAACCAAATCCAAATCTTCTATTCCTTACCCATCACGTTTGAATGAGCAAAAGCTCCGCGAGAAAGCCAGTCATCAAATGGACAAATTTTTCCAAATTTTCCAAGAGTTACATTTTGACATAAGCTTTGCGGATGCTATCATGCCGATGCCCAAGTTTGCATCAACTCTCAAACACATGTTAAGCAATAAGGAAAAGCTGTTTGAAATGGATAAAACTCCTCTTAACGAACTGCTTTCAGCAGTTATCCCAAGAAGCTTCCTGAAAAGCTTGGAGATCCTGGAAAATTTCTCTTACCTTGTGTATTTCCCAGAATGGTTGAATGCTTTGCCTTAGCAGATCTTGGTGCAAGCATCAATCTAATGCCTTATTCAGATGGAAGAAACTTTTCTTCCGAACTTACTCCTACATGCATGACTCTCGAGCTTGCTGATCGTTCCATATCCCGTCCTCTTGGCATTGCCGAGGACGTATTTGTGAAAGTAGGAAAGTTCCATTTCCCAGGTGACTTCGTGGTTGTTGATTTTGATGCCGATCATCGGGTTCCTCTCATTGTTGGTCGAGGATTCCTGAGAACGGGCCGTGCTCTCATTGATGTATTTGAGCAAGAAATCACATTATGTGTTGGTAATGAAGCTGTTACCTTTAACCTTGATCAAACTTCGAGGTACTCCGCAAACTATGATTCTGAATCGGTTAACCGAATAGATATCATTGATATTGCTTCTGAAGAGTACTCTCAAGAAATTCTTGGTTATTCTCATAATCTTGTGAGTGGGGATCCCACCACATCTTCTCAACCTATCATAGCCAATTCTACTCCTTCTATCACTCCTTTTGAGGGAAGTGAATCCATCTCGGAAGAAATTGAAGCATACTTGGCTAGTGATTCTGTTCCATGGGAAATTGATCATGCTCCAATTGACATTGAGGGGGACATACTTCTCATTGAGAAGTTGCTTAATGATGATCCATCATCAACCCCTCACACTAGTGATTCAATTCCTAATGAGATTAATATAGAGGGAGATATTCTTCTAAACAAGTTGTTAAATCAGGACACTTCTCCTCCTCTCCCTCCCGTCGAGCTTCATAACAAGGAAGTCAGGTCAGTTGAGAAAACAAGAATTTCGAGGTTGAGCTTAAGGACCTACCACCTCATCTCGAGTATGCATTTCTTGAAGGTGATGATAAATTACCCGTCATTATTGCTCGAGATTTGAGTAAAGATGAAAAGATTGCTCTTATAAAGATCTTGAAGTCACACAAGCAAGCAATTGCTTGGAAACTCTCCGACATTAAGGGTATCAACCCTGAATTTTGTACTCACAAAATCTGAATGGAGGATGACTTGCCAAGAGATTCAACATCAGAGAAGAGTAAATCCAAAAATCCATGATGTTATCAAACAGGAGGTTATCAAACTTCTTGATGCAGGATTGATTTACCCGATCTCAGATAGTCCTTGGGTTAGCCCAATTCATTGTGTTCCGTAAAAGGGTGGCATAACTGTTGTCACAAATGAAGATAACGAGTTAATTCCAACTCGATTGGTAACGGGATGGCGTGTTTGCATTGACTATCGTAAGTTGAATGACGCCAACCGTAAAGACCATTTTCCTCTACCCTTCATGGACCAAATGCTTGAGAGATTAGCAGGGAATGAATACTATTGTTTCCTTGATGGTTTCTCAGGATATTTTCAGATTCCCATTGATCTACAGGATCAAGAGAAGACTACATTCACCTGCCCATACGGAACTTTTGCCTACAAACGTATGCCTTTTGGCTTATGTAATGCTCCCGGCACGTTCCAACGATGTATGATGGCCATTTTCCACGACATGATCGGGAAACAATGGAGGTGTTTATGGATGACTTCTCGGTCATTGGGGATTCATTTCAAACATGTCTCTCCCATTTAGAAAAATGCTTCAAAGGTGTGAAGACACCAATCTTTGTCTAAATTGGGAGAAGAGCCACTTTATGGTCAAAGAAGGCATAGTCCTTGGCCATAAAATTTCAAAAAATGGGATTGAGGTAGATAGAGCAAAAGTAGATGTTATTGCTAAATTACCTCATCCTACTACCGTCAAAGGTATTAGGAGTTTTTAGGTCATGCCGGTTTCTATCGTAGATTCATACAAGATTTTTCTAAAATCGCCCAGCCTATGACCCATCTTCTTGAAAAAGATGCTCCTTTTATCTTCTCACCCGAGTGCATAGAAGCTTTTGAAACATTGAAGAAAAAGCTTATTGAAGCACCCATTCTCGTTGCTCCGACCTGGGACTTGCCTTTGAGCTCATGTGCGATGCAAGTGATTTTGCTATCGGTGCAGTCTTAGGGCAACGCAGAAACAAGCATTTTCAGCCTATCCACTACGCAAGTAAGACTATGACTGAAGCTCAAACTCATTACACCACCACATAAAAAGAGCTATTAGCCGTGGTGTATGCATTTGAGAAGTTTCGGCCATACTTAATCTTGACCAAATGCGTGGTGTATACGGATCACTCGGCTCTCAAATATCTCTTTGCAAAACAAGATGCAAAGCCGAGATTACTCCGTTGGATTCTCCTCCTGCAGGAATTTGATATCATCATACGTGATAAAAAAAGGAGCCGAGAATCTAGCTCACGATCATCTGTCCGATTAGAAAACCCTCACCAAGATGTTTTCGAGAAAAGGAAATAAATGAAACATTTCCTCTCGAGACACTCAATGCGGTTTCTTTTCGTGGAAATTCTACCACCCCATGGTTTGCTGACTTCGCAAATTACCATGCCGGTAACTTCATAGTGAAAGGGATGTCGACCCAACAGAAGAACAAATTCTTCAAGGATGTTAAACATTATTTCTGGGACGACCCCTTCTTGTTCAAAATTTGTGCGGATCAAGTCATCAGGCGATGTGTTTATGGACAGGAAGCTATTGACATTTTCACAGCTTGCCATGCTGGACCCACCGGGGGCCATCATAGTCCAAACTACACCGCCAAAAAGGTATTTGATTCCGGGTTTTATTGGCCCACAATCTATAAGGATACCCACGATTTTGTCAAAGCCTGTGACGCTTGTCAACGTCATGGAAATATATCTCAAAGAAATGAAATGCCGCAAAATGCCATTCAAGTGTGTGAGATATTTGACATCTGGGGTATTGACTTTATGGGGCCATTTTCATCTTCTAGAGGAAACAAATACATACTCGTGGCTGTTGACTATTTGTCAAAATGGGTTGAAGCGAAAGCTTTACCTACTAATGATGCTCGAGTAGTTGTGAAATTTTGAAATCCCTTTTTGCCGGTTTGGAACTCCGAGCTATAATCGTGATCGTGGTACACATTTTTGCAATGACCAATTTGATCGTGTCATGCAAAAGTATGATGTAACCCACCGTCTCTCTCTATCGCATACCACCCCCAAACAAGTGGGCAGGTGGAAGTTTCCAACCGTGGTATTAAAATAATTTTGGAAAGGACAGAGGAAAATCGTGCATCCTGGTCGGATAAACTAGATGACGCACTCTGGGCCTTTCGTACAGCTTACAAAACACCAATTGGGTGTACTCCATACAAGCTAGTGTACGGAAAGGCATGTCATCTTCCGATTGAGCTAGAGCACAAGGCATACTGGGCCTTAAAACATGCAAATTTCGATATTCAGACAGCAGGTGATCACAGAAAAGTTCAAATGAATGAACTAAATGAACTCCGTGATCAAGCATACGAGAACTCTTTGATCTACAAGCAAAAGACAAAGAAGATTCATGACTCAAAAATCAAGAACCGCGTTTTCAACGTTGGTGATCGAGTCCTTCTTTTCAATTCAAGATTGAAGATTTTCTCGGGGAAACTCAAGTCCCGTTGGTCTGGTCCATTTACTATCGCTAAGGTTTATCCTTATGGTACCATTGAGTTATCTCAACCCGATGGTCCTAATTTTAAAGTGAATGGTCATCGATTAAAGCACTACTTTGGAGAGGACATTCCATCTGTGGTTGTCCCGGATCTACAAACTTTCCCCATGAACCAATGAATGCGGGGATCGAGTCAAGCTAATGACTCGGTAATCAAAAACATTAGCACACACCATATGGGTTTTCACCCATATTTCTGTCTTCTTTCTCTGTTCTACCATCCTAGTGTGGGGGAGCTTTTGTTGCCACTGTTGTATATAAAATCTTTAAAAAAAAATTCACAAATAATGGCCGTAGTATTTCCCTTTTTCGTTCTTTGTTTCGGCATAACCGCCGGTACTTTGAATATTGAGGGCAATATTCATTTCTAGTGTGGGGGGAGAATTCTCACGAATTTTGTCATATGTTATTCCGCCTAATTCCCCCGTTTTTGGCCAAAATTTTTTTTTGGAGTAAGTGTTTTGCACTTACTCAGCATATGGTAATCAGTCCGCCATGTCTAAAAAACAAAAGGATTGGCTAATCCAGGAGCAAACGGCTCTTGGTAAAGATTTCTCAAATCCGTTTATGGCTTGCAATTTGCCCAAAATTGTATGGTGTTCAGCTCACCATGTCTTTAAGTAGTGAAGAGTTGGCTAGCCCACAAGTTTATGGCTTGTGGTAAAGGCAGTGGAAAAGCCATAATTGGTAATCAGCTCACCAAAGATAATTCTGATAATTTATCTAAGAGTTGGCTATTCCAGAGCAAACGGCTCTCGGTAAAGACAAATCAAATCTACATGCTTATGATTTGCTCAAAATCATTTGGTTATCGTTGTACCAAGGTTCTTACTTGAATCAAAACAATTGGCTACTCCAGAAGTGATGGCTTTTGGTAAAGAGTTTTTAAAATCCATTAAAGTTTAAAACATTGCTAGGGACTAGCAATATCTTAGTGTGGGGGATTGATGAGTGTCTAAATACTCATCATTTTTGTACAATCTAAACTGCAAAATCATCTGAAAACACTCAGAAATGCATTAAAATGATGAAAATATCACAAATCCATGTTTTATGTGTTTTAAATGCAAAAATATCAAAATCAGATGAAAAATGATTCAAGTTTGCAAAATTGGCGCTTTTAGTCCCCAAGTTTCAAAAGTTGTCAAATCTAGTCCCTGGAATTCAAAAATGTGGAGTTTTATCATTCAAGGTCCCTGAAATATTCTAAGTTGTTAAAAATGGTCCTTGAATGATTCTTTTGTCAAATGGCAGAAAAGGTCCCTAAACTTTGAAAATGTCAAATTTAGCCCTTGGATATTTTAAAATGGAAAATGATCAAATTTTATCCTTGTACTATCAAAGTTTGTCAAGTTTGGTCCTTGTGATAAGTTTGGAAAAGTGTCATGTTCAGTCCCTCAAGTTTGGAGAATTTGCAAAATTGGTCCTTGTTATCACTACTAAACCAAACGGACACATTTTAATATCAAAGCCCCAATCCAAGTCCAATACCAGCTGGCCCATCTCACAAGCCCAATCCCAACTTGACCCTTGAGCCAGTCCACATCTATTTTTAACCCCTGTCATAATCCATTTTGACCCACCCCATTAATAATACACCCGGTCAACAAAGTCAAACCTAGGACTGTTCATCCCTTACCTCTCCTTCAAGGCTTAAACCGAAACGAGTGGTTTCTCTCCTTTTCAACATATCTCCCTTCCACCTGTCTTCCAACTTGTATACCTTGTCCCCTCCACCTCCACTAACACCCAAAAGCTTTAATTGATTGAAACCTGCTCAAAAGAAAATTGGCGCCAAAAATCCACTTGTATGGTTCTGATGATTTTAGCCAATCCAATGGCTCAGATGAGGTGGGATTCCTTCAGAGGTCAACAAGGAGTCATAAAAGTCTATAAAAGAAGGAAGAGAAGGAATGTATGAATATATCTAGAGTTTTTTAGTTTTATGTATGTCGTTTTAAGTACTTTTCAATTTCCAGTGTATTTTAAAGCTTTCAAGAGTTTTGTTAAGTTATCTCAGTGTAATAACAATATATTTTCGGCATTTCAATTTCAAGTTTTAAGTTGCAAATTCAGTTTATGCAGTTTTAACTTCAAAAATCTCATATGCTCTAATGTTGTTGTTGGTTGTTTGTATGGACTGAAATAAGCCACATAAGCTCCTATATAGTTTATAAAAGCTATTAGATACCTTAAAAACCAGTTTAGAATCAAAAACAAAAAAATCACAAAAATACTCATAAATAGTTGAAAATTCAAAAATCCATTGGAAATGGTGTTCACAGCTGGAGCAGGGTAGATTGTGGACGGCCTTGGGTTAGAAGCTTTATGGAAAGCTATAGGTTGTGTGTTTGTGCATCAGTTCTCAGTTTGTGCTTGGATTCTACTTTGTAAGCCTTTTGTTCATTTTTGCATTTTACTGTTTTAATTATTTACTAGCTTGAATCTCTGTGTTTTCATGATCATTAGTCTTAGTTAAGTATATTTGAGTATTAAAACCAGTCACTTGTTCTTTTTAAATTGTAGTTTATAAAAATCTCATTTTGGCAGTAAAAATAGCATCATCATAATTCTTGTGTTTCATGTTGTTAATGCTGTTGTTTCATGTTTATTTAGTCTTATTTAATGATTATATAAGGTCTGCAATCAGTTTCATAGGTTAAATCTGTGTTTTGCTCTAAAAATCACCAAATCAGTCATATAAAGTCTTGTTTGGATTTGTGAGTTAAACTGTCTTTAAGGTTGTTTGAATGGTTGCTGGTTATTGTCTTGTATCACACTTGGTCTAATTAACTCAAAGAAATCAAGAAAACCAGTGCTCATAAGCTCAAAAGTCAAAAATGCTTTTGATCATTCTTGTGTGTTAACTGTTTGAATTTCATGATTCATGATCATGATTTTGTGTTAGTAAGTTGTTAGTGTTGATCAAATCAGTCTTTATATATCTTAATATATCATAATCAGTCCATAGAATTGAACCAAAGTTCACTTAAGTCAAACTGTTTCTTTAATTCAAAAGTCAAAATTTTCTTAAGTGCATTTTTTGAATAAACTTGTCAATTTTCTTGTGGTCTTACTGTTAGGATCTAGAATTTGTGCTTTTGGTATATTAAAGTTTAACTGCTACACTTGATTAGAAAAAATACTAGTTTACTTTATTCTGCTTATTAAGTGCTTTTAACTAGCTTCTTTTGGACCACTTTGTTTGAAAATGGTGCCTGTACAGTGCGAGTGGTCCAATTTTGAAAAGCTCACACAGAGCTTAATTGTTGGTCTAATCCTGTTATTCTTGTTTCTTTGAGTAGCCAACCAAGCCATTAGAGGTGCCAAGCTTAAGTTTTTATTTTGAAGCTTGTTTGGTAGGGCTGCAATAAGCCTCAACCTTGTCCCATTTCTGTGTTGATCATAAGTACTTATCTGCTTATTTCAGCTTATTAGTATGCTTCTTTATGTTTTCTAGCTTCATTTGAGTTGCTCTAGTTTATTTGCATCTTTGTCTATCTTTGGTTTCAGTTTACAAGCTTGTTTGAGCTTAATTCTCCAAAATAAGCTAAATCCCCCACTGTTGAGCTTTTAATCTCTCAAACAGCTTATTATTAAGTTGTAAAATTTTTGTCTTTGTAAAAGTTTCATATTTGAAGTAGTTAAGTAGTTTTCAAAAAGAAAAACCAGAAAAACATCAATTTAAAAATAGTGATAGCGTTTATTTAATAGTTTTTAGCTTTTTGATTTTTCTTTTGAGCTTATTAATAAGCAAATCTAGTTTTTATATTTTTCTTAGTTTTCTGTCACCTTAAGTTATTTTTAGAAAAAGTTTTATAATTTTCCTAATCTGTTTAGTATTTATTATAATTTTAAATATTTAAAAGTATTAAATAATTAGTAATAAATAATTAAAAAGCATAAAAAATATCTTTTCAGTTTTAAAATTAGTTTTATCATATTTTAGATTTTTCCAAGTTCAAATTTCATTTTTCCAGGTTTATTTTATATTTTCTTGAATTTAAGTGTATTTTAAATAGTAATTAATTAGTAATAAATATATAAAAAGTGTAAAAAATATATTTTTAGTTTTAAAATTAGTTTTATAATATTTTAGATTTTTCTCAATCATAATTTTATTTTTCTAGCCTTATTTTGTATTTTCTTCTATTTTAAGTTATTTTCAAATAGTTAAAACAGTTTTTAATTAATAATAATTAAATAAATAGTTATAAAAATAATTTTCTTTTTCTAATAATTTTTTTTTTATTTTTAGGATTTCAAAAATGTCATTTTCATATTTTTAGGTCTTTTATTTCTTAGATTTCACTTTTTATTTTGTACGTTTACGTAGTTTTAAAACGTATGTTTTACGTTTGTTTTATCTGATTGTTGTGCTTTCCAATTCATTGTCCAAATACATTCCAATCAATTAGTAGTGTAATAATTCAATCAAAATCCTTATTGATCACTATCCTTAGTGATCATTCTATCATCTGATCAAGTGTTCACACACCATTGAGTCTCCGTGGGACTTAACGACCCGGGAATTCATTATATTCTCTGATCTTCATTGCATTCGTTTCCGGACTGTTTTAAGTTTGTTACGGTCGGCCATTCACAAGTGGCCGGCTTGAGTGATAAAACTTGACGATTCGGGACCAATCATTCTTACTCCCTAGTTATCTCTTATGGGTCGGCTGAATTGTCACATCCTCATCTAATTGGTGCATTGTATTTCGTGTGGTCATAGGGGGGGGTGCCTAATTCTCTAGTTCTATGAATTGTAACTCTCCTCTAGACTATCCGGTATCGCCAAGTACCGTAGTATCTCCCCCGAATACTCTATTATCCTAAAGCTACAACTCACGCAATAAACACAACGATGGCTCAAGTATACTCAAGCTTTTGTACTATTTAGGACGTTCAAGCTCGCAACAATTAAAGAAGAAGCCATTTTTCGTTAATCTAGCGTCTACCAATTAAACAAGAGACAACCTAACCATAATAAATAACTAGGTTTCATAGATCTAAGCAAACACAATAGTAATTTAGTTGCTCATGAAAGATAAGCAAGAACAAACACAAACAATTGAACATAGGATAAACATGATGATAAAATGGATTAACAAACTTATCTCTTCGATAAAGAAGGGTTTGGAAGGCTAAAATACTGTCTAAGTCGGACTACACACGAACTAGGGTTTGCTCTACAAAATTCCACCACACTAAATGCAGAAAAATCGAATTCTATATATAGATTTACAAGTGCGACCTGCCACTTTTTTTGCGGCGACGTCTGGTTGGCGTCATTAGGTTTCGTTTGGGCCAAGTCATCATTGGCACGGTCAGCTTGAGGAGTGTGACACCATATGGATTCAATAGGGAAGTCATCTTGGATTTGCTCTTTGGTCGTCTGGTGTAAAAAAAAAGGGTGATGCCCTCCAGATTTAACACGTGAGATCGTCATGCTTTAGAACCAAAAAATCACCTAAGCCGTCGCTTGGACTTTAATTAGGAAACACTACAAGTGACGGTGTCGCCCTTTAAGTTGGGACGCTGTCAGGATTTTGAAACAGCTTGAGTCTTGACTATGTCGTTTTCTTCATGTTTTCGCTCCTTTCCGTCCATAAATGCTTGATTCCAGCATTTTGCTTCCAATAGACCTAAAATGTAAAAAGGAGCGATTATAAGTAGTAAAGGATATAAAATGTGTCGATAGGGCTTAAATGACCCCCTAAAAACATATGTTTTAAATCCTTATCAGTTCCTATGCTCATTTACAACCTGGAAACGAAATATAAAGAAATCAAAGCATATATCCATATAAACGATACAAATAATGAGCATATTATGGGGAAATTGATACTTAAATATCAGGATTATTTGATGTCATCAAATATCTCCCCACTTAAAATCTACTTGGCCTCTAGTAGACCTTATTAAAATTATTTATAAAAAGATATCCCCCAATTTACTTAGGAAATATGAGATTAGAAACGTCCTATTCTAGAATATTCAAATCCGAACAGCTCACGAAATGGGAAACAAACAATCATTCTCTCTCTCTAATCTAAGTGTCAATTTTGGGGTGATCACACAACGCACAGTCATAGCATGTATTCTATCATAGGCTTGGAGGTTACACATATCTCCACTATTAGAGCTAAGGTTAAAACAATCTTCGAAGGAAATATTGGGTGAACAATATATACATAGGCAAGGGTGAATTGTCATTACTAACGTGCCACAACAAAGGGGACAAAACCAATGATACATGACCATATCTATGGCCAAGACACCAATGATTGCTCGCTTTTTCACCTATACATGCTTCAGGATTAAAGGGTAGGATAAGACATGGGATGCACATAAATGGTGTAAAAATAAAATAAAAATCAAATAGTCATAGCCTATAACCAAGTCGTCACCGTCCTCCGGTCATCCAAAATCCAAACTTCATGATGCAAAAAACCGGTTCATAATGCAACAAGTAAGTGTGCCATTAGCGGACGTCATGATGGGCACACTACTTCCTCTTCATCAATGTGTTGGTGTAAATACATCACCAACTCATATCTTCAAATGTGATCGAAGTGGCCTCCTCGATACTAATCCATTAAGCTTATATCAACTTAGTGCTACAACTTTTGAACAATCACTTCATATACAATAACAAACAATTTTTTTTTGGATCATAACTACACAAAATAATATCATCCCCCACTTGAAATGAATCATAATTGAGAAACTTTGGGGGGTCTTCAATGATCTTCAAATATATGTCTTTGACGTAGGCATGATTCTTGGATCTCTCTACTTGAACCTTAAACTTGAGCAAACAGTAAATTCCCAATCATGAGCTAAGACTACACGGTAGGCTAAGGCGAATGGGTGTATCGAAACAATACTGAGAAGGGTATGAAATGAAAATAATGGCTCAGAAGGGTGTTTCTAGGGGTATGTTGCACTAAAGGTGAGTGCAACAAAAGGTTTTAACACGGGGGTAAAAGAGTCGAGGTGACAAGTCGATAAATGCACACAATTATATATACATATGGGCTATTTGGGTGTTAATCCTAAAATACAACCTTCTCTAATTGTCTCTTCCAAATGTATCTAGCTAACTCGACAGACAACTCGTCTATGGTCTCGAAATGATGTAAAGGCCAAGTTCTAAAGTTCAATACTACCGGCACACTCAATATTTGGTGGATTTGGGGGTAGATAAGGGGAAATGGAAAGGCTAAATCTCACCATGGAAATCAAGGGTTATAGTGTGCTCGGCTAAGGTCTATCCTAGTTAGGATAGGAAAAACATGTCAAAATTTTAAAAATGGCATAATTTTCAAAATAAACTAGAAAAATGATGGAAAGCAAGTTCAAGTTATAATTCTACTCCCGCCCCCCACTTGAAATGTACAAAGTCCAATTTGTACTAAACATGAAATAAAGATGAGGTAAAATTAGAATTAAAACGAGAACTCCCCTGAACTTTGCTCTAAAATGAAAGAAGGATCACGTTAAAATGCGTGCCTTAGTCTTGCCTCCATGAGAAAGATTCAATTCCCTGAAATCACGACACTACCAACAAGCCTAATTCTAAAATAAAAAAAAAACAAAAACAAAAATATAACTCACTTTCGTAGGAATCACGGTTGCATTTAACGCATTCAACAAGCCTTTTAAACCACTCGGTGTCCCGAGTGGATGAGTGAAGTCTCGAGAGGGTTTACAGGAAACACACCCACAAGGTTCATTTAAAACTAATACAAGGTTGTGGTAAGTAAGATTAAAATTTAAATTTGGTTACAGGACAGGTTACGGCGTAATTTCATTACTGAGTTACGCCATAATTGCATAAACCTTGGAGTCATCCGATATCGGGAAGATAGTTATGGCGTAACCATAGACTGGGCTTACGCCGTAAAGTATGCATAGAATGTAAATTTCTAGACTGGTTCTATCTTCCGAGAGTTTTACGCTATCCACCTTGCTCTAATTCCTACAAAAATTAAAAACAAACATACCATATGTTAATAAAATGTAAAAGAAAAAGGATAATTTATGTTGTCTCCTGAAAGAGCACTTTTGTTTATTTTAAGAGTCTTTAAGTTAGACTCAAAGCCGCGGGTCATCATGGTTGTCAATGAACTTGACCAAGCTCGCCCATCTCTCTCATCAAATTGGGCCTTACCCATGCAACGTTTGTAGTAGTACGAAGAAACTCCTTTCTTTCAATTTTTCGTATCTTGGCAAACTTCTCATTAGGTCCTAAGTGATACCTAGTAATTTCAAAATTTTCTGCCACGATCAGTGGAGGTCTCTTGTAAGGAATACCTAAAAGTTTACATCTTCGTTGCTCGTAAGCTTCATCATCTGGATCTGTGAACCCATCATGACCTTGTAAACGAGGGTAATCCATGATTCCATCCAAATCATCGTCGTCGGATTCCGTACCCTTAAACCAATTATCATCAAGCAAATCTTCAATAAGCTTACGCTTGCAACGCTCTTTCTCTTCTCCCCATATATTTTTGTATTCTTCTTTATTTTCATCTTCTACATCATCAAGACTCTTGTCCTTGCTTAGATCTTCTTTTTTCATGCACCCCTTCCAAATCTTCTCTTTAGTGGAAGCATCCATGATACGCTTACACAGCGCGTTCGGGGTCAAAGGAACTTCCTTTTCGTCGAGCAAGTTTTTCAACACCCTAGGCAGTGAACCTAATCGTTGTAGTGTAGTATTAGGGTAAGCCACGAGAATTGATATCGTTCTCTAGGGGAATAGGAATGCTAGTGAGAAGTTACTACGCTAAGGTTGGGATTGAGGAAGATTATTTTTTTATCTTTTTATGTTTTTTTTAGAAAAGGAAAAGTACGAATCTCGGGGTTTGGATTTCGGGGGTTGGTATTTCTACCGATTACTCTACTATTATCTAATTATCTAAACTAAGGTGGTGGTAGTCTATGTCTAATTATTGTGTGCTCGGATGATAGTTTAAAGATGTGTTTACTTAGGTTTTACTACTCCTTAATTATCTCCTATTGGTGGTTGAATTGTCACGTCCTTATTCCTAGTTGCGTTGTGTGTCTAAAGTTGTAGGGTATGCGTTTCTCCCTACTCTTTGAAGTTACCAAAGGGTCTCGTCTACAAAACCCACTAGGGATGATAAACTCTAACTCTAAGGCCTCTTTGTATAGTTTAGCTTACAACAACTCATAGTGCTATAACCTAAGGTTCACAAAGATTAATCAAGCATTAAGTACACAACGAATGACCTATCGCATTACTAGATCATTAATCAACTAAGATAAGAAACAACCAATCAATATTCAATAATTAAGTTTCATATTCCCTAAGCAAACACACAAGTAAATTAGCCGGACATGGAGAACATGCAAGCATACACACAAATAATTGAAGACATAATTAAATTAATGAAGTAAACAACTTATCTTGGTGTAAGATAAGGTTTAAAACCCTAAAATACGACCTTGGTTCGGTTTAGGTTTTACTCCAAAAGTTTACCCAAAAGTCTACTCAAAAGCGAGAAAAATTCGATTCTATATATAAGATTACATGTGCGACGCGGTCACCTTATGATTTGTGACGGCCGATGATCGTATTACCGCATTAGGGTTTCGTCTTGGCCAAGTTAATTTTGCGACGGCCTACTCTTTAAAACCGACGCCGTCCTCCAAAACTAGCAATTTCTCTTACGAGTCGTCACAACTTTCTCCGACGGCGTCGCTAGTTGACGCCCGTCCCTTGTAATTTATCAGCTTGAGTGTCTCGATTCTTGACTTTGGCCATTTTCTTCATATATCCGCCTTTTTTCAAATAAGTGCCATTACAGCAGTTTGCCTTCAAGAGACCTAAAAGTGAAAAGGAACGATATTAAGCAATAACGGATACAAAAGTGATCAAATAAGGGCTTAAACGACCTCTCAAAAGGTACATTTAAATCCTTATCAAATATCCCTACACTTGGTATTTGCTTGTCCTCAAGCAAATGTGCTTTTAGCCAATTAATTTATAAGTTAGGGGTCATGAAGCATTGGTTTAAAACAGTTCACAACACATATAAGCCCATAAAATTCATAACAAACACGGAAATTACATACTAGCACCTCACAAGGGGTGTTTGGATACTCACATCTCGGGTGTATATGAAATATAGCAAATTGGAAATGGAAGATAAACACTCATTAACCGGTCCTAGTACATAGATTACCATAGGCTTGAGAATAGATCAAACCTCCATCGCTTTGGCGTAAGCACCTAGGAAAGACTATCAAAGAGGTCTTTAAAGGGTTGTAATGTTAGGCTTACGGTAGGGAAACAAAGGGTTTGGTGGGATAGGCTTTTTAGTGGTGGCAAGTCAAAAATCTCAATGTTACATGCATATGAAAAATGGCGTTGCTAAGCCAAGACTCGACACTCTAAACTCTAGATACCTGAAATAAACAAACATAAATTTAAAGATAGATGTAGGATGGTAGCCCGTATTTTTTTTTAACACTTTTACTCTACCATCCTCTACGATAACATCAAAATGATAGGGGTCACATCCCTACACTTGAGTTTTTATTACTCTAACACTAATATGACCCGAATTGAAAGATCAAAACACTTGGAGTACGTTATTACGCAAATAAGGAATTCATGCTCCCTTTTAGTCATTTAAAACTTTAACTTTTCCCATGAATCCCAATCGTCCCAAAACCGTATACAAAGGATATGACTCGACTTAGCAACTCATGCAAGCAACTAGATAATTGAACTAAGGGTTTAGGGTGATAACAATAATGCACTTAAAGTGAGTGCATACAGGGTAGGCTAAGGCGATTTGGGTGTATATTTGGGGGTGGGTGTAAACAATGTTCTTCATTGATATTAGGAAAAACCGAAAACATCACGAGAGCGAAAGGATAGGCTTTGAGGGTTTAACTAGGGGTATCGTGTACTAAAGATGAGTACAACGCAAAGGTGTGGGGAATTACTCAACCAATGTGGAAGAAGTAATTATATTACGGGTATCAAACAAGGGTTATCCTAATGCCTCTTATCATTTAGTTATTCCTAACTACACAAGTGTAGTCTTACTAGCGATCTCGGAATGCATCACAAAACAAGTTCTAGAATCTAATATACTACAGGTTCACACTCTAAGCATTAAAGATGAATGCTTCAATTCCTACTAATCTAAGAGGCTCCTCACATTTTTGGTGGAATTTAAGTGGTAAAGGGTTTGTGCTAGTCATATAACTACTATCCAGTGAGACGCTTTTGTTAAGACTAATGGCCCACTCCTATATATTATGAAAAATTTTAAATTTGGTGCCAAAATTACCCTAACCGACATTTTCTCATGGTTTATTACAAAAGTGCAATTGTGTTAGGAATTAGAAATTCCATAGTAAAGAGTCGGTCACCCCAACTATAGTCTAGCATATGTTAGCTCGTAGACATTACGTTATTTACTAGTTATTTAGTTAGCTATTTAGTTTAGAGCAACACCGTGGAGGAAGGACGGGTCTTTACCCACCGTATACGATCCACAAAGGCGATAGGAGGTTCGTTATGTTTGTAACTATAAATACCCTCTACCTCCCAGGTAGAGGGTTGGACCTTTCATTCATCTTAATCTAACCTTCTATGTTTTCTTTCACTTTCTCTCTAGAAAGGCTCCCACTTTCTCTCTCTAAAACCTCTAAACAATTCGATCCATATTATTGTTTGTTATGTGTTTATGAAATCCAATATGTTACAATTGGTATCAAGAGCCATGGTTAGATCATCTCTTACATATCTTTGGATTTCTAGTGGTTTTAGGTGGTTTTTGAGTTTGAGAAAGTTTAGTGGTTTTGCATCATTTGGTTGATTTCTAGTGTTAAAGTTTGGATTTTGATTGTACTTTTGTGTTTAAGATCATCATAAGTGTTTAGGTTTTGATTTGGAAGGCTTGAATCATCGTGGTTGGGTTGTTTTGGATTGAAAAGTGTGTTTTGGAAGTTTTTCAAGTTAGCGACTTGGCTCACGGTATAACTTTCTTGCTAGCGATTTGCTTTAGAAAAAATCAGTGAGTTGCGTTGTTGTTTGGTGGCGATTTGGTCCTAGCGACTTGCTTTAGAGACAAGCGGACAAAAGTTGGTGGATTCTCCACTACGGGTAGCGACTTGGTGAAAGTTAGCGACTTGTACTTAAGTTTGTTAGCGACTTGGTGTTAGCGATTTGGTGCTTAGCGAGTTGCTCTTTAGCGACTTGACAACTTAGCGACTTGGTGCTTAGCGACTTGTTGTCAAAATTTTGCTAGCGACTTGGTGCTTAGCGAGTTGTTCTTTAGCAACTTGATTGTGTCTTAGCGACTTGGATACTTAGCGAGTTGCTCTTTAGCGACTTGGTGCTTAGCGACTTGGTGCATAGCGACTTGGTACTTAGCGACTTGGTGACTTAGTGACTTGGTTCAAGGGTTATAGCGACTTGGTTGATTTTTTCAAGAAGAGGTTTGACCAAAGTTGACTTTTTACGTCAAAACTTCAAACGGCCATAACTTTTGTTCCAGAACTCCGCTTTGCCAAATAAATAATTGGCCAAAACGACCGAACGAATATTGTGAGGTTTCACCACGAAGTCGTGAAAAGAATTTTTCGAGACCCAAATCCCTCGAAAGGAAGTTATTGAGCTTTTAAGTTTTAGACCTAAATTTCATCGTGAAAACGCGTGCATTTACAAAACCAATTCACAACCAAATAACACTTCAGCTAATCCTTCAAACAATCATCACTCCTAACACATAATCCTCTATCATTATGTGGGTCCATCGCTTATCTTAACTCGCTCTATTGGTCATTGTATCACGGTTTCTTCTTGATTTTAGTAAAATCCCACGAAAGATTCTATTTCTCTGTTTAAATCATAGACTTGTAAAATCCCGTGCATACTACCACATCATGTCTTATTCTACTAACCTGCTGATTTCGTAAGTGCTTAAATTGTATGATGATGTAGACAAAAATATAATGTATGCTAATCAACGATTAAAGATGATTGAATCAATGATGTGATATCTCGTTCGACTAAAATGACCGAAATGCACCAAATAATGCTCTGAATGCCATGCAAAAGGAAAGCAAAGATTGAACCTTATCAACAACTTCACTCACCTCATGTTACTTCTACCCACATCAATGGAACGAACATGTATTGCCCTCTTTTCAGACTTATCCACATTAACAGAACTCTTCCGTTAAACCTAGAGCAATTGAGCTACAACTTGACAAAGAGAAGGTTCATAAGGATAGTTCCACAAGACTTCAAGTGATCTACAAACACTTTCAGTCATTCATTAGAAGGGAATTCACATCCGATTATGATCAAGACATGACTGAAATGTCCTTCAAGAGACACACTAGAATGGAAATTAGCGTGTTCACGGAGACACTTATCCATCTCATGGATAATGTTGAGAAGTATATTGAGGAAGTTACTCAGAAAGATGCAAAAGTAGATGAGAGTCGGGTACGTTTGAGAGATATTTGTGATAAGTCGGGTAATGTATCGAAAAGGTCGGGTGTCTGAATGCGAATATCGAAACTACAAAGAATGATGTAACTAGTCATGACTCTCGTCTCACAAGAAGTGGATGTTGTAATCAGAAAGGCGAATGAATCTTGGGTACAATCAATAAATTGTTGTGTTGAGACCGGTATGACACTGTGATGTTGGATCAGTTGACACCTAATACGAGGCTCAGAGACGATAAGCTTGAAACAGCCAAATGTTCATGACTCTTGTTACACATGATGTGGATGGAGATATTAGACCGTAAATTGAACAGAGTCATGTAATGAGGTACCCTTATCTCAACATAGTGCATCTGCTAAAGTACTTAAACAACCTGATCATGATTTGAACATAACTTTCATAAATGTTCTCACATCGAGGCCGAGTCGAGATTAAGTGTTTCAAAACAAAAGATATGGTTGATAAGAAGGCTTTTGATGAACTTTCAAACAAATTCTCAAATCTTGAAAACATTGCATTTCACTTGAAATCGCATTCGAGTAAAGAAGAAAGTTTTCAACTTAACAAACCATGTAAAAAGCCGAACTTCCTGAATTCCGTGAACTTTTTGAAATTAACACTTTGAAAGCTCGGCTTCAAGACAAAGAGTCAACCATTTACAATCTGAAGAAACATATCTCTGTCTTGAATGAGAAAAGTAATTTAGTCATGAATACACAAGACATTGATGCTATTATAACAAGAAATAATGAACTGCCAATTTATGTGGCTAAATTACTAAAGGAAAATGAGTCTTTGAGAAAGCATCACATAGAACTAAGTGACTCTGTCAAAGATGCTAGAACTAAATCAATAGAACAAACAAACTCTTTGATAGCAAAAATTGATGATCTCAAAGCTCAACTTCAGAAAAAGAGTTTCGCTATTGTTGCCTTAAAGAATGCGCTTAGGAAAACTGTAGGGAAAAGTGTGAACACTAAGTTTACAAAACCATCATCCTTGGGGAAACCAGCCATCCCATTAGAAACCGGTCCATTGTTAGGCACCATCGCGTTTATATCCGAAAGACCAAAATTTTCAAAACACGGTTTGCCTCCCAAGTTGATGAGAAACAAGTTTTGTCAAAACCAGTCCACTTCACCTTGAGTTACCTAAGAATAAGGCTTCTGGCTCCGTTAACCCTCAACACGTAGCCACTTCTACTCCCAAAGACACTCTAGGATTAGTTCGAAAACAGTGTCAAAACCAAGCATTAAAACCCAGAATTAATATGATATGAATGACTTGTGGAAGAACTATTATCTAGAAAAAGCTAGGAAAAAGGCACAGATTTGAAAAGATGGAATTTTAGGTGCAAGACTT
>OU343220.1:74108194-74221116 GCA_910596185.1 Chrysanthemum makinoi
TGATAGAGTATTATGTGTTAAAGTGATGATTGTTTGAAGGATTATCGGTGTTATTTTGGTTGTGAATTGGTTTTGTAAATGCACGCTTTACGAATGAAATTTAGGTTCAAAAACTTAAAAGCTCAATAACTTCCTTTCAGGAGATTTGGGTCTCGAAAAATCGCCAGACTTCGTGGTGAAACCCGCTAATATTCAGGCTGTTCCGGTCGCTTTGACAGGTATTTCGCTGAAAACGGAGTTACGGATCAAAAGTTATGGCCGCTTGAAGTTTTGACGTAAAAAGTCAACTTTGGTCGCAAACCTCTTCTTCGAAAAACTAAAGTCGCTTATAACCCTTGAAGCAAGTCACTAAGTCACCAAGTCGCTAATACCAAGTCGTGCTATGCACCAAGCTCTTTCCAAAGAGCAACTCGCTAAGTATCCAAGTCGCTAATACACGTCAAGTTGCTAAAGAACAAATCGCCACCAAACAACACCGCAACTCTCACTGATTTTTCTCAAGCAAATCGCTAGCAAGAAAGTTATACCGTGAGCCAAGTCGCTAACTTGAAAAACTTCCAAAACACACTTTTCAATCCAAAACAACCCAACCACGATGATTCAAGCCTTCCAAATCAAAACCTAAACACTTATGATGATCTTAAACACAAAAGTACAATCAAAATCCAAACTTTAACACTAGAAATCAACCAAATGATGCAAACCACTAAACTTTCTCAAACTCAAAAACCAAACCACTAAATCCGATATGTAAGAGATGATCTAACCATGGCTCTTGATACCAATTGTAACATATTGGATTTCATAAACACATAACAAACAATAATATGGATCGAATTGTTTAGAGGTTTTAGAGAGAGAAAGTGGGAGCCTTTCTAGAGAGAAAGTGAAAGAAAACATAGAAGGTTAGATTAAGATGAATGGGGTCCAACCCCTCTACCTTGGGAGAGGTATTTATAGTTACAACAACATTTCACCTTGACGTTCTCACGTGATCGTGTATACAAGGTAAAGACCGTCCTTCCTCCATGGGTGTTGCTCTAAACCAAATAGCTAACTAAATAACTAGTAAATAACGTAATGTCTACGAGCTAACATATGCTAGACTATAGTTGGGGTGACCGACTATTTACTATGGAATTTCTAATTCTAACACATTGCACTTTTGTAATAAACCATGAGAAAATGTCGGTTAGGGTAATTTTGGCACCAAATTTAAAATTTTTCCTAATATATAGGAGTGGGCCATTAGTTCTAACAAAAGCGTCTCACCGGATAGGAAGTTATATGACTAGCACAAACCCTTTACCACTTAAATTCCACCAAAATGTGGAGGACCCTTAGATTAGTGGAATTGAAGCATTCATCTACAATGCTTGTAGAGGAACCGGTAGTATATTAGATTCTAGAACTTGTTTTGTGATGCATTCCGAGATCGCTACTAAGACTACACTTGTGTAGTTAGGAATAACTAAATGATAAGAGGCATTAGGATAACCCTTGTTTGATAACCGTAATATAATTACTTCTTCCACCTCGGTTGAGTAATTCCCACACTTATGCGTTGTACTCATCTTTAGTACACGATACCCCTAGTTAAACCCTCAGAGCCTATCCTTTTGCTGCTTCTCGTGATGTTTCGTTTTTCCGGAATATCAATGAAGAACATTGCTACCACCCCACCCCCAAATATATACACCTCCATAATCGTAGCATTAGTCTACCCTATGCACCTACTGGGGCATAGTTGCTATCACCCTAAACCTTAGTTCACTATTATCTAGTTGCTTGCATGAGCGCTAAGTCTAGCCATATCCTTATATGCTTTGGGACGCATTGGGACTACACTAATTAATTTAATGTTTGTTTATTTCGTTATTCTAGAGTTTAGAGTATGAAGTCTTGGCTTAGCAACGCCATTTTTCATATGCATGTACATTGAGATTTTGACTTGCCACCACTAAAAAGCCTATC
The DNA here is from genome assembly GCA_910596185.1 of Chrysanthemum makinoi. Taxonomy (NCBI): domain Eukaryota; kingdom Viridiplantae; phylum Streptophyta; class Magnoliopsida; order Asterales; family Asteraceae; genus Chrysanthemum; species Chrysanthemum makinoi. The sequence goes on from OU343220.1 coordinate 74,110,169, forward strand.
CCACTAAACCCTTTGTTTCCCTACCGTAAGCCTAACATTACAACCCTTTTAAAGACCTTTGATAGTTTTCCTAGGTGCTTACGCCAAGCGACGGAGGTTTGATCTATTCTCAAGCCTATGGTAATCTATGTACTAGGACCGGTTAATGAGTGTTTATCTTCCATTTCCAACCTGATATATTTCATATACACCCGAGAGATAAGAGTATCCAAACACCTAATGTGAGTGCTAGTATGTTGCTTCCATGTTAGACACGGGGCTTATATGTTGTGGACTGCTTTAAACCAATGCTTCATGACCCCTAACTTATAAATTAATTGGCTAAAAGCACATTTGCTTGAGGCAAATACCAAGTGTAGGATATTTGATAAGGATTTAAAATGTACCTTTGAGGGTCGTTTAAGCCCTTATTTGATCACTTTTGTATCCGTTATTGTTTAATATCATTCCTTTTCACTTTTTAGGTCTCTTGAAGGCAAACTGCTGGAATGGCACTTATTTGGACGGCTGGATATAGAAAATGGCCAAAGTCAAGAATCGAGACACTCAAGCCGATAAATTACAAGGGGACGGCGCCACTGCTAATCCCGACACCTCGGAAAAGTGTGACGTCTCGAAGAGAAATTGCTAGTTTTTGGAGGACGCGGCCGGGCTTTAAAAAGAGTAGGCCGTCGCAAGATTAATCTTGCCAAGACGAAAACCCTAATGATTTACGGATTATGACGGCCACAAATCATAAGGTGACTGCGTGCACATGTAATCTTATATATATAGAATCGAATTTTTAGTTTTACAGAGTAGTCTTTGGGTAAACTTTGGAGTAAAACCTAAACCGAACCAAGGTCGATTTTAGGGTTTTAAACCCCATCTTACACCAAGATAAGTTGTTTACTTCATTAATTTAATTATGTCTTCATTAAGTGTGTATGCTTGCATGTTCTCCATGTCCCACTAATTTACTTGTGTGTTTGCTTAGGGAATATGAAACTTAATTATTGAATATTGATTGTTGTTTCTTATCTTAGTTGATTAATGATCTAGTAATGCGATAGGTCATTCGTTGTGTACTTAATGCTTGATTAATCCTTGTGAACCTTAGGTTATAGCACTATGAGTTGTTGTAAGCTAAACTATACAAAGAGGCCTTAGAGTTAGAGTTTATCATCCCTAGTGGGTTTTGTAGACTAGACCCTTTGTAACTTCAAAGAGTAGTGGAGAAACGCATACCCTACAACTTTAGACACACAACGCAAATAGGAATAAGGACGTGACAATTCAACCACCAATAGGAGATAATTAAGGAGTAGTAAAACCTAAGTAAACACATCTTTAAACTATCATATGAGCACACATTAATTAGACATAGACTACCCCACCTAGTTTTAGATAATTATAATAGTAGAGTAATCGGTAGAAATACCAACCCCCAAATCCAAACCCCGAGATTCATACTTTTCCATTTTCTAAAAAAACATAAAAAGATAAAAATAATCTTCCTCAATCCCAACCTTAGCGTAGTAACTTCTCACTAGCATTCCTATTCCCTTAGAGAACGACATTCCGTGGCTTACCCTAATACTACACTACAACGATTAGGTTCACTGCCTAGGTGGTGGAAAAACTTGCTCTATCGAAAAGGAAGTCCTTTGACCCCAACGCTACCGCAGGTAAGCGTATCATGGATGCTTCCACTAAAGAGAAGATTTGGAAGGGGTGCATGAAAAAAGAAGATCTAAGCAAGGACAAGAGTCTTGATGATGTAGAAGATGAAAATAAAGAAGAATACAAAAATATATGGGGAGAAGAGCGCTGCAAGCGTAAGCTTATTGAAGATTTGCTTGATAATTGGTTTAAGGGTACGGAACCGCACGCATTTATGATTGGATGGAACATGGACCCCGCCAAGGTCATGATGGGTTCACGATCCATGATGAAGCTTTACAGCAACTAAGATGTAAACTTTTAGGTATTCCTTACAAGAGACCTCCACCATCGCAAGTAAAATTTTGAAATTACTAGGTATCACTTAGGACCTAATGAGAAGTTTGCCAAGATACGAAAAATTGAAAGAAAGGAGTTTCTTCGTACTACTACAAACGTTGCATGGGTAAGGCCCAATTTGATGAGAGAGATGGGGAGTTGGTCAAGTTCATTGACAACCATGATGACCCGCGGCTTTGAGTCTAACTTAAAGACTCTTAAAATAAACAAAAGTGCTCTTTCAGGAGACAACATAAATTATCCTTTTTCTTTTACATTTTATTAACATATGGTATGTTTGTTTTTAATTTTTGTAGGAATTAGAGCAAGGTGGATAGCGAAAACTCTCTAAGATAGAACCGCCTAGAAATTTACATTCTATGCATACTTTACGGCGTAAGCCCAATCTATGGTTACGCCATAACTATCTTCTCTCCCCGATATCTGGATGACTCCAAGGTTTATGCAATTATGGCGTAACTCAAGAATGAAATACAACCGCCCCGTCCTGTAATCCAAATTTTAATCTTACTTACCACAACCTTGTATTAGTTTTAAATGAACCTTGTGGGTGTGTTTCCTGTAAACCCTCTCGAGACTTCACTCATCCACCTGGACACCGAGTGGTTTAAAAGGCTTGTTGAATGCGTTAAATGCAACCGTGATTCCTATGAAAGTGAGTTAGATTTTTGTTTTTGTTTTTTTTTTTATTTTAGAATTAGGCTTGTTGGTAGTGTCGTGATTTCAGGGAATTGAATCTTTCTCATGGAGGCAAGACTAAGGCACGCATTTTAACGTGATCCTTCTTTCATTTTAGAGCAAAGTTCAGGGGAGTTCTCGTTTTAATTCTAATTTTACCTCATCTTTATTTCATGTTTAGTACAAATTGGACTTTGTACATTTCAAGTGGGGGGCGGGAGTAGAATTATAACTTGAACTTGCTTTCCATCATTTTTCTAGTTTATTTTGAAAATTATGCCATTTTTAAAATTTTGACATGTTTTTCCTATCCTAACTAGGATAGACCTTAGCCGAGCACACTATAACCCTTGATTTCCATGGTGAGATTTAGCCTTTCCATTTCCCCTTATCTACCCCAAATCCACCAAATATTGAGTGTGCCGGTAGTATTAAACTTTAGAACTTGGCCTTTACATCATTTCGAGACCATAGACGAGTTGTCTGTCGAGTTAGCTTGATACATTTGGAAGAGACAATTAGAGAAGGTTGTATTTTAGGATTAACACCCAAATAGCCCATATGTATATATAATTGTGTGCATTTATCGACTTGTCACCTCGACTCTTTTACCCCCGTGTTAAAACCTTTTGTTGCACTCATCTTTAGTGCAACATACCCCTAGAAACACCCTTCCGAGCCATTCTTTTCATTTCATACCCTTATCAGTATTGTTTCGATACACCCATTCGCCTTAGCCTACCGTGTAGTCTTAGCTCATGATTGGGAATTTACTGTTTGCTCAAGTTTAAGGTTCAAGTAGAGAGATTCAAGAATCATGCCTACGTCAAAGACATATATTTGAAGATCATTGAAGACCCCCCAAAGTTTCTCAATTATGATTCATTTCAAGTGGGGGATGATATTATTTTGTGTAGTTATGATCCAAAAAAAAAAAATTTTGTTATTGTATATGAAGTGATTGTTCAAAAGTTGTAGCACTAAGTTGATATAAGCTTAATGGATTAGTATCGAGGAGGCCACTTCGATCACATTTGAAGATATGAGTTGGTGATGTATTTACACCAACACATTGATGAAGAGGAAGTAGTGTGCCCATCATGACGTCCGCTAATGGCACACTTACTTGTTGCATTATGAACCGGTTTTTGCATCATGAAGTTTGGATTTTGGATTAACGGAGGACGGTGACGACTTGGTTATAGGCTATGACTATTTGATTTTTATTTTATTTTTACACCATTTATGTGCATCCCATGTCTTATCCTACCCTTTAATCCTGAAGCATGTATAGGTGAAAAAGCGAGCAATCATTGGTGTCTTGGCCATAGATATGGTCATGTATCATTGGTTTTGTCCCCTTTGTTGTGGCACATTAGTAATGACAATTCACCCTTGCCTATATATATTGTTCACCCAATATTTCCTTCGAAGATTGTTTTAACCTTAGCTCTAATAGTGGAGATATGTGTAACCTCCAAGCATATGATAGAATACATGCTATGACTGTGCGTTGTGTGATCACCCCAAAATTGACACTTAGATTAGAGAGAGAGAATGATTGTTTGTTTCCCATTTCGTGAGCTGTTCGGATTTGAATATTCTAGAATAGGACGTTTCTAATCTCATATTTCCCAAGTAAATTGAGGGATATCTTTTTATAAATAATTTTAATAAGGTCTACTAGAGGCCAAGTAGATTTTAAGTGGGGAGATATTTGATGACATCAAATAATCCACGATATTTAAGTATCAATTTCCCCATAATATGCTCATTATTTGTATCGTTTATATGGATATATGCTTTGATTTCTTTATATTTCGTTTCCAGGTTGTAAATGAGCATAGGAACTGATAAGGATTTAAAACATATGTTTTTAGGGGGTCATTTAAGCCTTATCGACACATTTTATATCCTTTACTACTTAAAATCGCTCCTTTTTACATTTTAGGTCTATTGGAAGCAAAATGCTGGAATCAAGCATTTATGGACGAAGGAGCTAAAACATGAAGAAAACGACATAGTCAAGACTCAAGTCTGTTTAAAATCCCTACGGCCCAACTTAAAGGGCGACGCCGTCACTTATAGTGTTTCCTAATTAAAGTCCAAGCGACGGCTTAGGTGATTTTTTGGTTCTAAAGCATGACGATCTCACGTGTTAAATCTGGAGGGCATCACCCTTTTTTTTTACACCAGACGACCAAAGATCAAATCCAAGATGACTTCCCTATTGAAGCCATATGGTGTCACACTCCTCAACTGACGCCGTGCCAATGATGACTTGGCCCAAACGAAACCCTAATGACGCCAACCAGATGGCGTCGCCAGCAAAAGGTGACGCCGTCGCACTTGTAAATCTATATATAGAATTCGATTTTTCTGCATTTAGTGTGGTGGAATTTTGTAGAGCAAACCCTAGTTCGTGTGTAGTCCGACTTAGACAGTATTTTAGCCTTCCAAACCCTTCTTTATCGAAGAGATAAGTTTGTTAATCCATTTTATCATCATGTTTATCCTATGTTCAATTGTTTGTGTTTGTTCTTGCTTATCTTTCATGAGCAACTAAATTACTATTGTGTTTGCTTAGATCTATGAAACCTAGTTATTTATTATGGTTAGGTTGTCTCTTGTTTAATTGGTAGACGCTAGATTAAGGAAAAATGGCTTCTTCTTTAATTGTTGCGAGCTTGAACGTCCTAAATAGTACAAAAGCTTGAGTATACTTGAGCCATCGTTGTGTTTATTGCGTGAGTTGTAGCTTTAGGATAATAGAGTATTCGGGGGAGATACTACGGTACTTGGCGATACCGGATAGTCTAGAGGAGAGTTACAATTCATAGAACTAGAGAATTAGGCACCCCCCCTATGACCACACGAAATACAATGCACCAATTAGATGAGGATGTGACAATTCAGCCGACCCATAAGAGATAACTAGGGAGTAAGAACCAAGGTTGTCAGGATCGGGATCCTACCTAGGATCGTTTTCGGCTTTGCAAGATCGTAATCGTAGGATCGGATCGGGATCGTAAGATCCTATGAAAATGTATATATTTTTGTATAGGGGTTGTAGTTTTATATTTCAATATAATATTTCATATGATAAACGAATCTAAATGGATGATAAAAGAAAAATTATATGTTCAAGTACCATAGTAGTAGAATGTTAGATATATTGCAATGCATACTGGCACAAAAGTTACCACATACGTGCATGGTGCATCTACCTTTCTAACATTTTACAAAGCACAAAATCGTTTTTCATAATAAAGCCAAAAAGACACATCTAAACTATTTCTAAATAGTCCATAAAAACATAATGATTTTACACTCATTAATTTTGCAAGAGACAATTAATTAACAACACCAAAATAATAATTTTTTTGAAAAATTCTTAGTCATTGGGCTTTAAGACATGAGCTTATACTTAATGAGTAAATATAATAATAATAATAAAAAAACAAAAAACTAACTAACTAATAATAGGCGATCCTATACGATCCGATCCGATCCTACGATCCTATCGCAGGATCCTACGACCTTCACACTCCTGCGATCCTACCGGATTACGATCTTGTTAAGATCCTGATCGTTTTTTGTGTGTAGGATCGTAGGATCGTACGATCCTACGAGCAGGATCGTGATTTTGACAACCTTGGTAAGAACATCTAAGTAAACACACTTTTAATTATTATAAGAACACAGATGGTCCAGTTGGAACAATGGCTTGAGTTTGATTAGGAAAATTCTGGCCTCTAATGTTTGGATTAGGGCCTTGATTTTGAAAATTTCCTTGATTAGGATTCATATTCCCATGAAATTGATTCCCTCGATTGAAATTGTTTTGATTAAGGTTTCCTTGATGTTGGAGACCTTGATTTGGTCCGGGATAGAAATTACCTTGGTTTTGATAACCTTGGTTCATTCTAGGTTGGTTCCGGTTTTGCATGTTAGATTCTCGCTAAAACCGGTGGTCCCCGATAAGTATTAGCACGTAGTTTGGCTCATTTTGAGGATGGTATTGATTACCTCCTTGATGTGAAGTACCGGCTATAGCATTGGCTTCAAACGTACTACCATCGGTGGCGATGCGAGACAGTTGTAGTATGCATGAGGGCCACCACAAGTAACACAGACCTCAACTTTCTTCACTTCACCATGTGATGGTGTTTGTGTGAAAGTGACTTTCTTTTGGTTAGCAAGAACCAAAGCTCGAACAATATCTCGTGAGTTTGTCAATCTTAGCATCGGTGCTAGATGTACTCACGTGAGATGAAGTAGAAGGTCCCTGCATTAGTCCGAGACCGATATGTCTTTGTTCGGAAAGGCGGACTGGACTTGTTTTCAATGATTTGCAAGGCTTCTTTTGTGGTCTTGCTCAGAAAATTACCTCCCGCGGAGGCATTGAAAGAGTCTTGTTAGTTTGGTTCAGACCATTGTAGAAAGTATCCATTTGCATTAACTCGGTAAAACCATGATGGACACTTTGAGCAACTCTTTGTACGATCCCATGCCTCCCTAATGATTCATCAAATCTTTGAGAGAATTTCATTATCTCATTCTTAAGACTTGTAGTTCGGGATGGAGGATAGAATTCGTTAACAAATTTGGTGACTAGATCTTCCCATGTCTCAATGGAATGAGGGGGTTGTTTCTCAAGCCAATTCCAGGCTTGTCCCTCTAGAAAATGGGAACGTAAGCTTAATTGCTTCATGTGGGACATTCTTGTATTTGATGGTAGATGCAATCTTGTTAAACCATCGAATATGTGCATGAGGATCATCCCGCTCAAAACCATAAAATTGGCTTTGGGTTACCAGATTAAGCAACCCGGGTTTGAGCTCAAAGGTATCACCACGCATGGTCGGGACAATAATGGCATCTCCGTAACCCTCGATGGGTGCTTGGAGAAGCTCATTCATCGGTTTGTCTTCCGCCATTACGACGGGGGTGGTGGTACTAGACGCTCTCAATCCTGCCGAAGGAGCGTAACATCCTCTACGTCTACGAGGAATATTTGCAAGCTCAAAGTGGACTTGTAGAGTCGAAGAACGAAAGCGCATGCACTAAGTTTAAAAATCAATTTCCAAAACAAATGCGAGGCAAAACGACAAGTGAACTTAAACCAATAATCACAAATGAAATGGCTTCTTTGAAAAAGGTACACCAAATCACAAGGACACAAAGGCAAGTTTTAAATCTTTTGTTCGGGAACTTATTAATGGTCACACCCCAGCTTGGTAGGTGTAACGCCTTGATTTGCGGTGGTTGATTTTTATGTATTTAAGTATCACTGAAAAGACGTAGGTATGGATATGTGCTAAGGGTTTAAAAACTTTTGGACAATATTTTTGGTATCGTCTCGCTTAACCAAATCGATCGCTTTAAGAATCACCTTAAAGAAAATACAAGATAGAAAACGCTACGATTGTTTTGTTGTTTTATATTTTGTTTGGTGTTGTTAACACTTTAGGAAAAGTGTTAATGAACTTTTTGATTTCTTGATAACTTTACAAAAAACTGTTTACAAAAGGTGGTATATGTGCAAGTACGGGTCTGAGAATGCTTAGAACACGCTAAAGCCTCCCCGCAAATGGCCAAAATTTGATCGCTTCCGAACCGTCAAGTTTATCACACAAGCTAACCACTTGTCAATGGTCAACCGTAAAAAACTTCAAACAGCTCAGAACCAATGCAATGAAGATCTGGAGAGTATAGTGTATCCACAGGTCGTTAAGTCCCACTGAGGATTAATGGTGTTTAACACTTTCAGATGTCGAATAATCACTAAGGATAGTGATCGGTAAGGATTTTGTTTATAATTACACTACTGATTGATTGAATATATTTGAATACGAATTGTAAAGCACAACAATCGATAAGACAACGTAAAATACGTGCGTTTATTAAATTACGTAAACGTATAAAATAAAACGTGAGATCTAAGAAATAAAAGGCCTACAAATATGAAAATGATATTTTTGGAATCCTAAAAATAAAAGAAAATTATTGGAAAAGAAAATTATTTTTACAACTATTTATTTAATTATTATTAATTAAAAACTATTTTTAACTATTTAATAATACCCTAAAATATAATAAAATATGAAATAAAGCTTAGAAAAATAAAATTATGACTTAGGAAAATCTAAAATATTATAAAACTTATTTTAAAATTGAAAATATATTTTTTACACTTTTTATCTATTTATTATTAATTAATTACTATTTAAAATACACTTAAATTCAAGAAAATATAAAATTAACCTGGAAAAATAAAATTTTAACTTAGAAAAATCTAGAATATTAAAAAAACTAATTTTAAAACTGAAAAGATATTTTTTATGTTTTTTATTTATTTATTATTAATTATTTAATACTTTTAACTATTTTTAATTTTAATAAATACTAAACAAGCTAGGAAAATTATGAAACTTTTTCTAAAAATATCCTATGATGACAGAAAGCTAAGAAAATTATAAAAACTGAAAGTGCTTAATAATAAGCTGAAAAGAAAAATTAAAAAGCTAATTTCTATTAAATAAACGCTATCACTATTTTTAAAATGATGTTTTTGTGATTTTTCTTTTTGAAAACTATTTAACTACTAATAGTAAACAACTTTTATGAAAACAAAAATTTTGCAACTTAAAAATAAGTTGTTTAGAAGCTAAAAATCTCAACAAAGGAGCTTATAAGCTTATTTTGATGTTTATAAGCTCAAACAAGCTTCACAGCTTGAAAACAAAAGGTGGAATAAGATATAAACAAGCTAAAGATACTCAAATGAAGTTAAAAGATACAAAGAACTACACCTAAAAGCCAAAATAAGCAAATAAGCACTTGTATTAAACCTACTATCCAAACACCCTGAATGAACTTTAAGGCCAAATTAAGCTAGGGGCAAAAGCTCCAAAGCTCAAAATAAGCACCGAGGCAACAAGTGGCTAGGTGGGCTTCCCAAAAGCCAAAGTTCAATGCCCTGGGCCCACTAATAGGCTCCGTGTGAGCTTGTGAAAGTGGCAAGCTCAACTGCACAATGTGGCACTTTTTCGCAGGTGCTTGAAATAAGCTAAGAATTAAGCAGTTAAATAAGCTAATTGAAAATTATAAAAAATACAGTGATTAAGATGAGCAACTAAAGTTTATAATCCTAAAAGCTCAAATCCTAAATCCTAACAAGAAGTGCACAAGAAAATCACCAAGTTTATTCAAAACCGCATTAGGAAAATTTGACTTTTTTAATTATACTAAGAGTTTGACTTTTATGAACTTTTGATTGATTCTATAGACTAAATATGATGTAATGAGGTGATATTAGGTTATCTAGAGCTATAATAACAACTTTTAAGCATGTATGATGAATTAAGCAATCTAAATTCCTAACAGTTAACTATTATGGGTGAGATTAAGATAACTTTGACTTTTAATGAACAAGCACTATATTTTATGGTTTCTATGAGTTCTTAGATCCTATTGTGACTTAGAACAACAACAAACAACAACACTACATGCCTCTATCCCAATTAACTCAAAGAAATCCAAACACCCTTTTAACAAGCTGTTTTGAAGATTTTCAAAGGATTCCAAAGATTAATACCATGAAACTGATTTAAGATTTTATATTATTACTTAATAAGACTTTAGAAGCATTTAACAACAAAAATAACAACATATAACTCAAGAATGACAATTAAGCTATTATGACTGTCAAACTAAAATTTTTAACAACTACAAATTAGAAAGAACAAGCCTACTGTTTTAATGTTTATTTCTAATTAACTATAACTCAGAAACATAAATATACAAAGATTGAAGCTTTAAACTACTTATATATTGAAATGCAAAAATGCTCAAAAGGCTTACAAATGAGATTCAGCTGAAAACCAAGAACAAGGACCAAGGAATACTTCCTATAGAACCTCCACAGGTTCACTAACCCATTTCCATCCAATAAGCAAACTGCTTCAGCTTTCTTGCACCATCTCTTTTGATTTTTTATTTTTAACTAATTTTTTTGTATTTTTGGTATTTTTTTCTTTTGGATACTAAACTGAGTTTTATGGTATCTAATAGCTTTTAGAAGCTATCTAGGAGCTTATGTTAGCTTACTCAGTCCATAACAACAACTAACAACAACATTAACATAACATAAGATTTTTGACATTAAAATTGCATAAACTGAAATAGAACTTGAAACTTGAAATTCATAATTGAAAAAGTTTAACAATACACTGAAATATGATTACAAGGTGCTTTAAAGCTAAGTTTTAGACTGGAAAGCTTGAAATAATAAAACGACTAAGAAATTTAAAAGTTACACTAGATATATTTTACACTGATCTCCTCTCTTCTTTATAGCATTTTGAGACTCCCCATATGCTTCTGAACATTTCCCATCAATAATTTTGACCATTGGATGAGTCAAAACAATCTTAGTTTTCAAATCCACTTTTGCGCCAAAAGTGGTTTATGTAACTTGCAGCCGAAATATTTCAATCAATGCACTTTGGAAGCTTGTACATGTTGAGGAGACACAAAGGAAAAGGTATTTAGCCTACTTGGTACATTTGTGAAGCCAGGGAAGGTATGGTTTAGGGGTTAAAGTGGTGGGAAGTATTAACGCGTTGTGGGTTAGTTCGTGAGGTGGAAGGGATGAGAGAGCGAGTAGTAGGTGGTGAGGTGGAAGTAACAGTGGTGGTGAAAACCACCGGTTTTGGAATGCATTGAGGGTGAAGGAGATGTACAAAGTGAACGTGGTTTTGGCGTTGACTTAATTTGACCGAGGTTTAATAATACATGAGAGTGGTTCACAATGGGGTAATGAAAGGGTTCAAAATTGATTGTGGACTAGCTCAAGGGTCTAAGTCCAAGGGTCAAGGTTCAAGATATTTGGGCTTGTATATGGGTTTGGGCCGACCGGTTGTGTTTGGGTTGGATTAATAACAAAGGGATCCGTTTGGTTTGGTATTAATACAAGGACCATTTATGCAATTCGCCAAACTTAAGTGGACTGAACCCTGCCACTTTTCCAAAGTTAACACAAGGACCAAACTTGACAAACTTTAATAGTACAAGGATAATATTTGATAATTTTCACTTTTTAAATATCCAAGGACTATTTATGACACTTTTCAAAGTTTAGGGACTAGAATTGTAACTTTGCAATTTTAAATTTCAAGGACCAATTTTGACAACTCATGAATCCCTAGGGACTTTAAATAACATTTTTTTTTATTTTGATTTACCGTGGACTGCTTTTTGACAACTTTTGAAACTTGGGGGACTAAAACTGCCAATTATGCAAACTTGATACGTTTTTCATCCGATTTTGGTATTTTTGCATTTAAAACACATAAAACACTTATTTGTGATATTTTTATCATTTTGATGCATTTCTGAGTGTTTTCAGATGTTTTTGCAGTTTAAATGGTACAAAAATGATGAGTATTTAGACACTCATCAATTGGCTATTACCATGTTTTTTGTTTTTTTTTCTTTTTTATTTTTTTTAAGTTCCCCCACACTTAGTGTAAGCATACACAACAAAAAATACAAATGAGAAAGACGTCTCCTTCATCTTTGTTGGAGAATGGTACACACTATAGACAAAGTGTAGCTTCTTCATAATCATCAAAAACAATCCAACACTCCAAGCAACTAGCAACAAACCGATAGACATGACATGGGTTGGCTAAGGTTTAAAGTGTAAAATCTTTTTGTATTTTTCTGGATTTAAACAAAAAATGAAAAGATTGGCTTGAAGGGTGTAACTAAGGGTATCTAGTGCTAAAGATGAGCACTAACAAATGGGTCTATATAAGGTGGTTAACTAACCAATGTGGTTAGCTAATATATCATTAGATGTAAAATGGAAGGCCATTTGGGTTAAATCCTACGATGCCTCTTATCACTTGAACATATTTATATCACTCAAGAGTGATTTTAACCGTAATGCATAACTAGTACAAGTTCTAGAATCGACATAATCACCGGCACACTCATAGCAAATATAAAACAAAAGATGTGTTTTATACAAAAAGAAACCTCACAATTAAGTGGAAAAAGGCTATAATGCGCGCTAGAAAATGCTATCAAATCCAAAATGAATTACTTCCGTAATTTGGTTCCAATCAAAAAAATTCCAAAAACCTTATTTTACCATTGAAATACCCAAATTGTTTTTAATATATCCCAAAAAAATGTGTGAAAACAACTAGACAATCAAGGGCGATTTCCTGCTAATTACTTGCATCCAAAAGTTTATCTAAAAATAAGACTAAAAGCTAAAAATTTAAAAATGGTATCATTTTTCCTATTTTCTTTCCTCTCCCATACTTAAGTTTTGCATTGTCCTCAATGTAATAAAAATAAACTTCAAAGTAAAGAAAATGGGAAAAGAAATAGTCAAAAAGATACCACGGGATAGAATATGCAATACGCATATTGGGTCATAAGCAACCATGTGAGTTATCCAACTCCAAATATTTGACCATCAATAAGCTTCCGACAAATCCATCCTGCAAACAAAACTGCAATACACAATACACAAAACAAAACAAAACAATCCAAATGCTACTAAAAATACGAAAAATAAACAAAGACAAAGTATGATAATCATCCTAGAGAAATTGTTTAGGAGATAGAGATGATATTGTTTAACACATGATAACCATTGTTTTTGAAACCATAAATCAAGAATGATCAATGATCATTCATCGTCCTCACTCATCTCATCCCCTTCTTCATCATCATCATCATCCTCGTCATCATCACTTTCGGTTACATAGTTCTTGTCCACTAGCTTAGAACGAACTCTCCTCTTCTTCTTTCCTCCAACTCCTGATGAAGATCCACCAACATCATAGCTTGATCCACCAACCTCGGGTAATCTACCATATCGCGGCATCGGGTCGGAAATGGTGCATAACCAGGATATAGGTACGGATAAGGTCCAGGATAAGAAGTGTAGGGGAAAGGATATGGTGGAACATTGGGTGGATTGTAGGGTGGCAACTCGTAATTGGCTTCTTGAGCCATGTGTTGAAAAATAGGCATTGAATAATCATTGATGTAATTTTTTCTCAACATCATCGAGTCTCTCCAAACTTCCCAACAATCAATTTCATTCAAATATTGGTTCCACTCTCCCCAACCTGAGTCAAAACTACTGGACGTACCCGTTTGCACGTTCCCCATCGGTATATTGCTCATTGGCATATTTCCACGCTGCTGTGGTGGTTGTTGTTAGGGTTGTTGCGGTTCAATCCATGCTCCTAATGTTTTCAATTTCTTATTCAAAGCATTCCCGAAACCACTTGCACTCCAAATTTCACTAAACTTTGGCTCCCCACACTTAGCCAACGCACTACTATTGTAATACCCAAGATTTCTTGCCAACCTTGTCACAAAATGTCCTCCACAAATGTTGCTATTACTTTTGATTCCCGGGGCTCTCCTAGACAAATATTCGGCTATCTGCCATGCCGCATTACCGTCCTTAGATTCCTCCAAGAACATCATAACCCACAAGTCCGGTGTCCGACATTTGTCCCCTGCTTCCATATCGTGAAACGCTCCGCATTACTATCAACTTGTGAAGTATTCTTATTAACGGATTCCTAATGGTTGCAGCATTCCTCCTAGTACAAGAAGGATCTCCCACTCAATTCCAATAAGCGGGCACACTAGGGTATTCTTTTTCAAACCTCCGAAGCCTCGAAAAGTGAGCTTCAAAAAATCGATGCTTAACCTCATGCGGTTCATACAAGCCAAGAGCAACAGCGAAATCCGGCAAAGTGTAGGCATGATCCCGACCACAAAGCCTAAACCATACACAAACTTCTTCCATCAAGTTCCGAACATTGATCTTCCTCTCAAAATACATGTGAAGATCGTTGTAAGCTCTTAGACGAGGTCTAGTATTATATCTAGGAACACATAATAATGAAAGCGGAATATTCAAACATAGAATCAACATTATTATGAACAAGGTTTTTCATTATCATAAACTAACTAACTAACTATAATAAAGATCAAAGAATTGATCTAACACTAACTAACTAAACCCTAGGCATTTCCCCTACGCCTAGGTTCCCATACACACACACCTTTAGATGTCTACATCTTGTACGTACTCTAAAACTAATGACCCTATGTCTCTTTATATACTAGAAACATCTAGGGTTTACAAGAGGAATCATAATACAATTAGGAAACTAAATATTCTTTTAAGCATATCTTCTAGAATCTTCCAAATCCTCCATCTTTTGTAGTTTCCCTTCTTGTTACTTTTAGTCCTTCATGTTTCATTCTTCTTGTTTTGTATCATCAAATCTATAATAGACCCAACAATCTTCCCCTATTTGATGATGAAAAAACAAACACGATTCTTGTACGAACTTCCCTAGACGAAGTAGAGAAATTGAGATAATTAAATCTCACCATGAATGAAACAATCTTGTCTTCCATGCTTCCCCTTAATCTATGCTATGCCACTCAAACATCTCTTCCCCTTTTTGTTATCAACAAATAGGGAACGTATGCAAATAATGATCTTGACCACCACGAACCAATATCATACTTCCAATCTAAGAATTCCAATGCTTCAAACCCATGCTAATTCGCACCATAGGAAAAATGGATCCAAAAAGCGGAGAAAACTCCAAGTAGCAGTAGTAATAATGATCAACAATAGTAAAAATCAAACACTTCCCCTTGAGTGATGCATGTACATCAATGATTCTTCAAAATCTGTAGGCTTTATGTAATGATTACTTGTGAAGAAAACCAAATATAACGAACTTGATGAAGAAGTAGAATTTCCCAAACTTGTGTCTTAAATCTTTTACAATCCACGGAACTCCATACTTATACAAATCAACAAATATAAGTAGACCGCGATCCCTTGACAAGAATCCTCAACTAGTATGAGACACTGAGCACTACAATGTAACTCCTTCAAGTGATAGCCAATGTGTGCATAGAGCATCATAAGAAAAATCACACATTGCTAGATTCATCAAGCTATATGATAAGAACATAAACCTGTGAAACTCAACTTCAACATCAAATAAATGATATTCAACCTTCTTCATAATCAATTAATCCATAAGAATCAAATACGAGCCTTTTAAATCCTTTAAGAACATTAACTTCTTCCTCTGTGTGTGTCGTCCAAAAACCATAACAATAATTATGCTCGACTTCCCCTTAATTCCAAATCTTCTCGTAATAAACCATTATACATTAATTGTTTGTCGCAGTAGCATAAAGTATCAAACCCTTTTTCGAATCTGCTTCATCTGTGACAATAAAACCTTGAACACCGAATCACTGTACCTTTACCAAACTGATTTTCTTCGACAAACAAACCTTGTAATCATAGATATCACGAGCCCCAGGCTCTGATACCACATGTGAAGATCGTTGTAAGCTCTTAGATGAGGTCTAATATTATATCTAGGAACACATAATAATGAAAGCGGAATATTCAAACATAGAATCAACATTATTATGAACAAGGTTTTTCATTATCATAAACTAACTAACTAACTATAATAAAGATCAAAGACTTGATCTAACACTAACTAACTAAACCCTAGGCGTTTCCCCTATGCCTAGGTTCCCACACACACCCCCCTTTAGATGTCTACATCTTGTACGTACTCTAAAACTAATGACCCTATGTCTCTTTATATACTAGAGACATCTAGGGTTTACAAGAGGAATCATAATACAATTAGGAAACTAAATATTCTTTTAAGCATATCTTCTAGAATCTTCCAAATCCTCCATCTTTTGTAGTTTCCCTTCTTGTTACTTTTAGTCCTTCATGTTTCATTCTTCTTGTTTTGTATCATCAAATCTATAATAGACCCAATAATACATAGTCGAAAAGAACTCCATACACCACTCACGATAAACCTCTTCATTTATGCTAAATGCTCTTTCCCATGACAAATCATCGAACGAATCTCCATCAGCCGGGTACACATAAGATGTTCGCATCATTTTCCGCAACTCCTATTCACACTCATATTCAGCAAACAAATCCCAATCAATCACCCTCGGAACCAAACATGTCCTATTTTGCAATTTTGACAATCGTTCCCGGAAAGAATGTTTCTCCCCGTCGGTGAGATCTTTGAACATCAGGTTGGCATTTGCTTCCGTCTTCAAGCTATACTTGACTTTCTTCCTTTCGTTCCTTTGGAAAAACTTGGTAACTATCGGGTTAATTGGAACCTGTGAAGAGCTTGAACTACCTACAACAATTCTCTGTAGAAATCATAAATATAAGTCAATATAAGAGTGTTAGAACAAACGGGAAGGTCTATGGAAACCTCAAAGGTCTACTTCAAAATTTCAAAAAATCCCACAACAAGACGTGAACCGGATTCGGTTGCAGAGAAACCGGATCGGTTCCTCTGTTGTCCTTCTCCAACCGTTCGATTACGCTTCGCAACCGGATCGGCTCCTCAACCTGCATAAGGCTTTGCCTTCTAATCCAACTCCCACTTGATTTTTCTAAGTTCAATTCACTCCAAGACTGCATTCTAACGTCTCCAATGGTTTCTACATCATCAAATTACTCTAAATTCACTTTCCAAACCTCTAATCATCACATATTCATTTGCTTAGAACTCAACAAATTAGACCTCAATTCTTTCAATCATTAGTTCTAATCAACAATGTGGCATCTATTATTCATTAAGAACGCATCATCTACCAACTAGGAATCACCAATTGCAACTTAATTTGATTCAATGGCATAACCTAATTAAATCCGAAAATTCAATCATCTAATATTCATTCCATGTTGAATAATCACTACAATTCTTTTTGCAATGCCTTCCTATATCAATTACCCATCTAATCCTAAAGATTACAACTTAATTCAATTCTATCAAAAACCCCCAAATTAGTGACCTAATTTGCAACCAATCAAATGCTCTAATTAAACCTCAATTGAGTTAACTGAATGCAGATGCTTACTTGTTTGGGTGCCATGATGATCTTTTACAACTTATACAACCTTCAAATAGCTTCTATTGGTCGAAGTTTGAAACCCACTGGAGGATTAGTGTGTGTGTGTGTTTTTCTGGAAAAAGTGAATTTTTGGTATATATACTTGTATGCAACCGGTTCAGTCATGGACACAACCGTTTCGGTTTGCATTTTTGCCAAATTTTGCATTTTTCTCGTTACTTAGGCATTTTACTTTCAAGCAACAATCGTTTTCTCAAAAATCCTATTAAAGATGCACACAACATTCATCTACCATTTGGAAATTTCAACAATCATCTAATCTCAAAACTCAAATCATCATACTCATAAACTAAAACTAAAACTCAAAATGCATTAATCAAATAACCTCAACATAATAATAAAGATAAAACTGAAATGAAAAACAAGAAATCCTAAATGCATAAAATTAAAAAGAAGTTCATGAAATTCAAGCAAAAAATTGCTTGTTTATTATGGTGCCTTGCTTCTCCTTAGAATTGCTCGAAATACTCATGCCTTAAGATGTCCTCACTTAGAAATTTCCCGGTCAATTCATGGTATGTTTCATAGGTTTTGAACTTCCTTATAAATCTTCTCCCATCCGGACATAGTATATCAAATTTGACGTGCCATTCTCCATCCCCATTTTGTCTCTTGTAAGTGCTTCCACCGCTAGTGCGCGTTCCATCTCATCCTCAATATCAAAGTATGGTGGAGCTAGTGGTCCATACATCAGGTTTCCTTGGACATCACGTCATACTTCAAAACAAGTCAAGTCCTCGTCCGCTTCCATAAATTCTAAATCTTCCATGAATTCCACAGCTGGTCCCCTTGGTTTAGGATAATAGGTTTGTTTCGAGATTCGATCATCGATAGTCATCGTACCTCTACCCATGTTTATGATTGCACCACATGTGCGTAGGAATGGTCTTCCTAGTAGAAGTGGTAAACTCTTATCAACCGGAATGTCTAGGACTAGAAAATCAGCCAAATAGGGTTGATAACCAATTTGAACTCTTACGTTTTTCACCTCCCCCATCGCTTTTGCTTGGGAATTATCCGCCATGGTAAGTTTCAAATGATTTGGTTGTGGCTTACTAAGACCCAACGTCTTAAACAATGGATAGGGCATAACATTAACACTTGAACCCGTATTGGCTAAGGCATAAACCGTGTAGTCCCATTCACTTTAATTGGCAAAACAAAATTTCTCGGATCTTTCTCCTTACGTGGCATACCTCTAAACAAAATCCTATCTCTATCCTCCTCCGATAGATATTTATCCTCTAATCTTGCTCTAGCTAGCATCACCGCATCTAGTTTCTTACGGTAGAGAACGTAATCTTATAGTACCTCAATCACCGGCTTTTTCTCATTTAGCTCAAGAGACTTTTGTTCAAGGTTTTCCAAAATAGCTTATTTTTGTTCTTCGGTTAAAGGTTTGAAAGTGTTTGGTGTAGTAGGTAGTGAAGGTGTGTAGTCACTTGTTTTGTTGGTGGATGTAGTAGGAGTTAATTTGTTGGATGAGGTTTTCTTCCTATTTGCCTTCCCCATCTTTACGACTTCCACATCTTCCTTTTCCATATTAGCATATAACTCCACAAGCATCTCATTCACCCCCTTTTCTTCTTCCAAATCGGTGATATTGATCCTCATTTCCCCCAAGGCAAAATCCACTTGGCATTTGGTTGTTACAAGAAAATCCCGCCCAAAACATACATTGGGCTCATCGGCGTTCCCTTCTTCCAAGACAATAAAATCTGTTTAAAAAATGTGACCATGAATGTTAACCTTAAGATTCTTAACCATTCTTCTTCCGTATGCTTCGTAATCCAAACGCACATGACCAATTTGATCAAGAACTTTTTCCACAATGTAATTTTCACCATAGGCCATGTTTAGTTGCGCGTCCTAAGCACTCACCCCTTCTACAATACAAGGTGTACCGAACCTCATAAGTGGCGAATCATACTCCCTTAAAGGTGCTTGTGTGAATACCACAACTCTTCCCTTCTTAGGAAGTTGAACTTTGTTTTCACCCGTTTTTTCCATACTAACCGTATCAATTCCCAAATCCTTCTTACTCCCTTCTAAGATATTTCCAATCTTCTCCAACGAACTTTTGGTGTCTTTGAACATCTCATCCAAGTTACGAAGGTACTCAGAAATTCCACTTAAACTATCCATAACAACTATCTAACAAGACAAAACAAAACCAAAAACAAAAATGCAAATCATTAGCGTTAGAGTTAGTCAAAACAAAAGCAAACTATAGAAACATATACTAAGCAAGTAAAGACACTTAACAAAACTGAAAACACAAGCTAAAACTCAAAATCTAAAAAGTAGAATTTTTTTACCGAGAGCTCCTACCGGATCGGTTGGTTCACCAACCGATTCGGTTGGTGGTAAAATTCTTAACCAAAACGTCCAACCGGATCCGGTTACGGGTTGCAACCGAACGGTTGGATTGATAATTTTTTTTTTAATTATTTATAAATTAATTAAAATTAAAAGCTATTAAGTGTACTTAAACTCTAAATTAATGAAGACTACTCATTATACTTATTAATTATAAAAATTAATTAAGTTATTAAATGAAAACTATATTATCAACTCTATTAAACTACTCATTAAGACTACTAAAACCATAAAAACTGAAAATTAACTATTTCTAATTACTGAAATTAAGACAATTAACTAAAAAGTAAATAAAACTAATAATAACTAAAATAAGAGAAAAGTTAAAAATCTAAGAAAAGCATAAACAACCCAAGATATAATCTATAAAAATCAGAAATGACAAGAATTAATCTATAAACTATAACACAAATCAATGAATAAACTAAAACTATGAAAATCAAAAGACAAAAATAATTCCGAGAGCACTAACAGGATTCGGTTGCAGGCGCAACCGAATCGTTTAGTCTCTAAACCAAAAACTTTTTTTTCACCAAATTCAATTTAAAAACTACCAATTTTACAGAATCTTAACAAAATCAAATTGCTTAAAAATCCAAAATCCCCGGCAACGGCACCAAAAACTTGATGTGCTTACCATGTGCAAGTTTTAAAAATTTATAAACACGATTTATCCGTTTAATACTAAAAACACATACGAGCAAGTATACTCGTTCGCGATAGCAAAGGTGGGTAAGTCGAGATCGTCCCAAGAGATTTTGTGTTTGAATTTGTTAAAAAGTTTTGTAACAAGAAAGCTTTGTCAAGGCTTCTTCCAAAAGTGATGTTATAGCGCAATTCAATATAAAGAAAGATATATACTTGTGTGTAGTCTATAAGCAATCATAGGTAGTGTTCATGAAGGCTTGGTGTAAACTCTTGATGTGATGCACAAATCATGAGCAAATGATTTCCAACCATGGTTTATGTTTGCAAAAATCATTCTAAGAACAAAAACATATAGGTAATCCTTTCGGTCCTTATCCTAATGATTATCCTTTAGAAAATCCATTTGTTTGTAAAATGTCCTTATTAAACTCGTTCTTACGAATCTTTCAACCTTTCGTGATGAAAATGTTTCTAGTCTTGTTTTAATAAGTAAACATGGTGGTTGTCAATCACCATATCCCCATACTAGTTTGTCACTTAAATTTTTGGAATAAAACACAAGAGAAATCCTTTCGGTCCTTTTCTTAAACATGTTTTACCGACAAATCAAACGAGACTAGTATTTTTCCAACAAACTCTTTTAAACAGGATCATATATACATGCATCACATATGAGAACACTAGTATGATTTCCTACATCCCAACACACAAGTATATTCGAAAACTACTCCATGATAATAATAACAAAACACAAGAAATAACAAAGTAATTCCAATAACTCAAGAGAATAGAAATCCATAACAAAGTTCATAGAATACCTAAACTTTTACGATTACAAGAACTAGAAATCGTGGCTTATAGCAACCACACGCCTCCAATCACCTAGCTTAACCGTATAACTCCGAATAACCAAAACAATGGATGATAATTGCTCTCTCCAACCTCCTGGACGTTTTATAGTGAATACCAAACTTTTGGGATGAATAAAATGGTTGGTAATAGTTTTGGTGTAAACTATTACACTTTGGGTTGTGTCACACCTAGTAAACTAAGTCTAGGTTCAATATATAGCCAGAGAGACTTTACTAACTGGACAAAAACGTTCCCAACAAGTTAATATCAAGAAATTATCGGCCTCCAATGATTATGGGGAGTTAACGCAACGTTAAATACGTATTTGTGTATCTCCAGACCATGCAACCGTATCGGTTACACTACAACCGGATTGGTTGCCTTTTGACCATTGCCCAACCGAATTCGGTTGTGGGCTCCAACCGAACAGTTGGGCACCTCAGCTTTGACTTTTGTTGACTTTCTTGGTCCATGCCTAATTTTTTGCTCTCGCTGATGATTTCCATGGCGAAACTTGATCTTTCCTTGCTGTAGATACTTAGAAATCATTGCGCTTCCTAATCATTGAGTCCAAAAGCTTCCTTGCTCGACTTCCTTCCTTGGGAATCCTCCAAATGTGCATAAAAACTTCATTTCTTCATCATTTGTGATACCTGGCTACATATACATACACAATACGCATCTTTTGCACTTTTGCAACAGTTATGAGTAAATATAGTCGATTATCATGCACAAAACCAACAATAACGCTACTAAAAACATGTTCATTTTAGGCGTTATCAATCACAAACACAAACCAAACACTTGAAACTTTGTTAAGGTTAGCAGTGGTTAGAATAACAAGAAGTGGTTTCAAAGTTCATACTGGCAGTGGTTAGAACAACACTAAACACCCAGTCAAATGGTCAACTCCAAGTCATTAATCCGGCCACCAAAGTCAAAGGCTTCATTTACTCCTCAACAACTCACACCTTCCACACATTTACTTACTGATTTCTCACTTAACTCTATTAAAGAGTAAATCACCCACATACCGTACACATTTCTCATATACCCAAAACCCTTTTTACTGAAAATACTTCAAAACCACCACCATGAGTAAGTCAAACCCAATTGATCTATCATCAGACACTAACAACTCTTCCTCAGACAGTGTTTGGGAGGAGTTAGTTGCATCTGGTAGGGTTGACCAGGAAGATTCATCAAGAAAAAGATCCCACATAGTCATGAGCACAAATCCTTCACTAGCTGGACCTTCTTCCATTCAACCAAGGCTACAAAATGCCATCAAGAAAGGATCTAGTTCTGAGTTGAGCTCTTTTCCAAGCTAAGTGTCTCCCTATGAAGACACAAATGATGAAGACTCTTCCAGAGCAGTGTTTGTACCTCCCCTTGCATCAATACCACCACCAGAACCTATATCAGCGACACCTTTGCAAGCAATCCTTCCACCACCAGTTGGTCCATCTTCTTCATCACCACCCATCAGAGAGAGGGTGATAGGACTTGCATGCCCCAAAGTGTGGCATGTGATTGGAGGACCAAGAGTTCAGAAGGAGATGCTAGTGTGGGGCGTTGCAAGGAAGCCTTAGGTGGTGTTGGTGTATGTTGTGAAGCTTGTTGTCTTTTGATGGTTGTTGAAAATGTTATCTTTTGATGTACTTTGCTGGTAGTCAATATCCCATGGTTGTAACTTCTGCATCTTAGAATGCAGATCTTATCAATAATATCACCATGTTTTTCTTTTAAGTCCATTGCATCATACTGGTTGTGATTTATTTCTTTGATCTACAAAATAGTTAGTGGAAACACAAAGAAACAAGCGCTGGATAGAACAAAGCAAGCAATACTAAGATCAACTAATAAAATACATAACTTTTACAAACTTGTATAAAAAAAAATTGAGATTTAGAGATTTATCATTCCAATACTGACTACAAGGTACTGAAACCTCCCCACATCAAAAGCTTTGGTGAGAAGGTCAGCAACATTGAAATCAGTATGGATTTTTACCATTTGAATTAGCCTTTTTTTCATTACAATCTCTAATAAAATGATGTCTGATCTCAATATCTTTAGTTCTAGAATGCAAAACAAGATTTTTAATTATGCATATTGTACTGTTATTATCAATGTAAATCTTAGTATGCATAAAATTGTACCCAAAGTCCAACAATTGATTCTGAATCCAAAGAATTTGACCACAACAACTAGCAGCAGCCACATACTTTCGGCCGTGGTGGAATTGGCCACAATTGTTTGCTTTTTATACTGCCATGAGATTAGCCTGCTTCCCAAAAACTGACATCCTCCAGTAGTAGACTTTCCATCCAAACTAGCTCTAGCATAATCACTGTCTGTATAGGCCACTAAATCAAATGCTGAATGTTTAGAATACCAAAGGCCCAACTTAGGATGGCCATTAAGATATCTAAAAATTCTCTTCACAGCATTCATGTGTGTTGTGTTGGGTGTGACTTGAAATCTTGCACACACATACTGAGAACATAATATCTGGCCTAGATGCAGTGAGATACATCAAAGATCCAATCATAGATCTATACAGCTTCAAATCAACTTTGGGACTTCCATCATCTGGTAGCAGTGGTTTCCGAGTCTCCATTGGTGTACTAGCACTCTTTACATCATGAAACCCAAACTTCTTCAAAACATCTGCTTCATACTTGTCTTGACTAATAAAGATACCATCAGTCCTTTGTTGAACCTGTAGCCCCAAAAAGAAAGTGAGATCACCCATAGAACTCATTTAAAACTTATCATGCATAAGTTTCTCAGAATCTTTGCATAGCTCCTTATTGGTTAAGCCAAAGATAATGTCATCAACATAAACCTAAACCAGCAATATATCATCCTTGAGCTTCCTTATGAACAAGGTCTTATCAATCAGACCCCTTTTGAAACCATTGTCCATCAAATAAGTAGAAAGACATTCATACCATGCCCTTGGAGCTTGATGCAAACCATACATAGCCTTCTTCACCCTATAGACCTTATCAGGATGATCAAGATCTTCAAAACCAGGAGGTTGACATACATATACCTCCTCATCAATAGTACCATACAAAAAGGCACTTTTAACATCCATTTGATACACAACAAAGTTTTTGAATGAAGCATATGCCAAAAACAGTCTTATAGCTTCAATTCTGGCAACATGTGCAAATACTTCATCATAATCCAATCCTTCAGTTTGAGTGTATCCTTGAGCAACCAACCTTGATTTATTCCGTACCACTATACCCCTTTCATACCTTTTGTTTCTGAACACCCATTTAGCTCCAATAGCCCTTTTTCCATTTGGAAGGTCAACCAATGTCCATACCTCTTGAAGCTTAAACTGCAATAGCTCCTCTTGCATTGATTCAACCCATTCTTCTTCCGATAAAGCTTCTTCAACTCTCTTGGGCTCATTTTGAGACAAAAAACAAGCAAACAAACAATTTTGTAGGTCTTTATGACTATTCCTTTTGTGAAGTGATCTGGAAAAGAAACCTTGTTCTTCAAAGGTTTTAGTGTTCAAAACCTTGCTTCTTGTTTGAACTGGAGTATTCAGATCTCCAAGTATTTGCTCTTTGGGTTGATTCTTATGTACCCTGGTGGTAGGTATTGGACTTTCTGTAATGACAATTTCCAAATTAGTAATATCAGCATTGTTGAAAAAGTCATCCATATTTTCATCATCAGTGGGAGTATCCATTTCTTCCAAAGGAGGCATATCAGGATCAGTTGGATACTCATCATCACCAAATAATGGTTTGGCAGGGATTCCAAAGTAAGTATTGCTATCAGAATTTTAGCCAGGGTTTCACATGAACTAGTAGTGGTAGAACTTGGCTTAGCAGTGGTAGAACTTGGCTTAGTAGTGCTTTCATTATGCATAGCAGTGCTTTCAGAATTTTTCTTCCTCTTCTCAATTTCTTCTACCGACACTGAGTTATCTTGCAACTCTTCCGTATCTTGATGATGATCACCCTTGCTTCCAGAATACAAATCATCATCATTAGTGGGATTCTTCATTTCAATGATGGGTGAGACAGGACCAGCTTTCCACTTTTCAAGCAAATAGAATTCCTTTGGAGAATCAGCTTCCTTAGAATTTGCTTCTCTTTCAGAATCCTTTTGAGTACCTGCATCAATATTAGTGGATGTACCTGCAATGATAGGCTCATAATTCATAGATTTGGTTAGCATATCAATATTAAATAGCCACTGTGGTCCTTTTGTCTCAACACTAGGAGTCTGTTCACTAAACTTAACATGTAAGTTTTCTTCTACAATTCTTGTCCTCCTATTGTATACTCTAAAGGCTTTGCTATTGAAAGAATAGCCAAGAAAGTATCCATCATCTGCTTTTTCCTGAAACTTGCCTAGGTAGTCTATGGTATTCAAGATAGTAACAGGACACCCAAAAGGTTTTAGGAATGCTATCATAGGCTTCCTGTCATGTAACAGCTCATAGGGGGTCTTGTTATAAGGCTTCACTACCTTGCTTCTATTATGCACATAACATGCAGTTCCTACAGCTTTAGCCCAAAAGGTAGTTGGTAACTTTGATTCTGACAACATTGTTCTTGCAGCCTCAATTAGTGTTCTGTTTTTCCTTTCAGCTACACCATTCTGTTGTGGTGTCCTAGCAACACTAAACTGTCTTTCTATACCCTTAGCCACACAGAACTGATTCATCACATCATTTTTAAACTCAGTTCCATTATCACATCTGATTACGGATAAGGATTTAAAAGGTACACTTTTGAGGGGTCATTTAAGCCTTTAATTGATCATTTTTGTATCCGTTACTGCCTAGTTTCGTTCCTTTTCACTTTTTAGGTCTCTTGAAGGCAAATTGCTGGAATGACACTTATCGGACGAAAAGGCGCGAATATATGAAGAAATTGGCCAAAGCCAATAATCGAGACACTCAAGCTGCTGGAATTGAAGGGGATGGCGTCATAGCTTAACTGCGACGCCGTCGTGACACATCTTGAGACGACTCAGTAGCCAAATTGCTAATTTACAAGTGACGGCATCAGGTTTAAAAGAGTAGGGCGTCGCAACTCAGACAGCCTAGATTTGGATCCAGACGGCATCAGAGGTTGAAGCCGATGGCGTCACGAGAATAAGGTGACGCCGTCACCGAGTTGACGTGGCCAAGACGAAACCCTAATGGCGGCGATCCGACGGCGTTACAATTAAAGAGTGACGCCGTCGCATTTTGTAACACTATATATAGAATCTGAATTTTTCAGTTTTAGAGAGGTAGTTTTGTGGAGTAAAAAAACCTAAACCGAACCAAGGCTGTCCTGGGCAGTATCTTAGGGTTCCATACCCTATTTTACAACAAGATAAGTGTTTTACTTCATTGATTCAATCATGTCTTCAATTTTTTGTGTGTATGCTTGCATGTTCTCCATGTCTGGCTAATTTACTTGTGTGTTTGCTTAGATAATATGAAACCTAGTTATTGAATATTGATTGGCTTTCTCTTATCTTAATTGTGATTGACCTAGTATTGCGATAGGTCATTCATTGTGTTATTAATGCTTGATTAGTCTGTTGATCCCAGTTGAGCAAACGATCTAATATAGAAACTGACTTAAACAAAGACTTATTAAGTATCACGCGGAATTTAATACTTAATCTTAAGAAGAAGAACAATGAACATTCAACACCTCAATATTATTATTAATACGAATACTCTAACCAGTATTAGGGTTTTACAACCTTGAAGTGTATCGACCTTAGATATAAAACATACGTATCTAATATAACCTAGGACCTCCTTTTATAGGCTAAGGAGTCCTTTACATAATACAATACGT
Organism: Chrysanthemum makinoi; assembly: GCA_910596185.1. Classification (NCBI taxonomy): domain Eukaryota; kingdom Viridiplantae; phylum Streptophyta; class Magnoliopsida; order Asterales; family Asteraceae; genus Chrysanthemum; species Chrysanthemum makinoi. The sequence continues at coordinate 74,137,618 of OU343220.1, forward strand.
AACCTACAAGATAAATATCTTTTCCATATTTATCTAATACAAAATATTAAACCGACTATACAAGACTAGCAGTGGTTACATTACTAGCCGCGGTTTGTCTTCAGCAGTGAATCCATTCTTCTGTCCGTGGTTTCATCAACTCTGTTCGTGGTTCCAACACTTAGAATAATTCTAGATCCAAGGAACCAAAAACCCAACATAGTCTTTGTTGAACCTTAGCTTATAGTTACTAGTGGAATTGTAGGCTAAATATCCAAAGATAACCTTAGTGTTAAGTTTATAAATCCTAGAGATTTCGTAGTCATTAACCTTAGGTAGCTTCAAAGAGTTAGGGATAAACGCATACCCTACGACCTTAGAAACACAACGCGTTAAGAATAAGGACGTGACAATTCAACCATCAATAGGAGATAACTAGGGAGTAATAACATCTAAGTAAACACATTCTTAATCATCATAAGAGCACACAACAATAGACATAGACTACACTCACCTTAGCTTAGTTAATTAGATAATTAGATAAGTAGAGTAATCGGTAGAAACACCAACCCCCAAATCCAAACCCCGAGATTCGTACCTTTCCATTTTATAAAAAAACATAAAAAAGATAGAAAATAATCCTCCTCAACCCCAACCTTAGCGTAATAATTTCTCACTAGCATTCCTATTCCCCTAGAGAACGATATCAATTCCCGAGGCTTACCCTAATACTACACTACAACGATTAGGTTCACTGCCTAGGGTGTTGACAAACTTGCTTGACGAAAAGGAAGTTCATTTGACCCCGAACGCGCGTTGTACGCGTGTCAATTACTTTGACCTTATGATTTACTTGATTTTCTATCCTAGTAATGAAACTCTTGAGGATCTCACTAGTTTCACTCTTAACAGCCAAAACGTATACACAAGAAAATCTACTATAATCATCAGTAATTATTAGGCAATACTACTTATGGTTCAAACTTTTAACAAAGGTAGGTCCAAATAAGTCCATATGAAGCATAAACAGTGGTTGTGTAATGGTGTTAATTGTCTTGGTCTTACAAGAGGCTCTATGTTGTTTTCCTTTCTGACAAGCCACACAAAGTTCCTTACACTCAAAAACCTTAGAAGGTAACCCTCTCACTAAGTTGCCCTTTACCAGTTTATTGATTGTTTTGAAATTAAGGTAACCTAGCCTTCTATGCCACAATTTTGACTCATAACTGATACCTTAGCAAACAAACAAGTTAAGGACCTATTAGGAATTACATCTTTCATGTTAAAGCAGTATATGTTTTCTTTCCTAGGTACTCTCAAATGCACAAATTTCTCATCAGGCACTTTAAAATTAGGGGACAACACCACACACTCAGTTTCCCCAAAAAGTACCCAGTTTTTCTTATCACACATTTGAGAAACACTGAATAGATTGTACTTCAGTCCCTGTACCAGATAAACCTTCTCAAAATCCAGCTTTCCTGTTCTGATAGTTCCTCTGCCAACAATTTTTCCTCCTTTTGGATCATTGCCAAATGCCACATTTCCTCCATCAAAAGCTTCAAAATCCTCAAGTTTTCTCCCATCCCATGTCATGTGCCTAGAGAAACCACTATAAAAAATTCCTCTGTCTTGTAGCTCCTCCTGTAGATTGCCCTACACATGAATTTAAACAAGTTAGTTCCTTTTGTGGACCCAAGCCAATAATGACTTGGGTCTGCCCTGTGCATCAACATAATCAAATTTCTTTAGGTCCATTGATGCACTACTGGCATTATGTAAAACCTTGGTCTTAGGCTTCCATTGCCAGCTAGCTGAGGCCTTTACACCCTAAAAATGGTTTCCAACCACTTTGTCAGTAATCACCTTTGGTACCGTTAAAACCTCTTTTGTTTAAGTGGTGATAGTCTGCTTAGCAGTGGAAAGTTGCTTAGAAGTGTTTACATTTTGCTTAGCAGTGGTTGGAACCCATTTGGGTGCAGCAGTGATTATTGATTTTGTAGTTCCATTTTTCATTAGCACTACTCTGGGAACCATATTTTTGTTAGGATTAGGGATTTTTTTCTTAGAAAAGTTTTGATTATTTACCCTCCTCCAATGGTTCCAAACTTATGGTTGGTTTTTATAACAGTTTCTCTGCACATGTTCAAAACTACCACATTTAAAACAAGCCTTCTTAACACATTGAAACTCATCTCCTAATCTGTTTGAAATTAGGCCATTGAAGTTTCTCTGATTACCCCTAGGTATGTATCTTTTCATCTGTTCCCTAGGTATTTCATTATAGTCTACCACTTTCCTAGAAATTGGTGCTCCAAATCTAGGCATAAGGTTGGCTTGTTTAGAATCAACAGACTTAACATTTTCTACCTTCTCAGACTGTGTTGATTCAGACCTATCTTCCTCAAAATCTGATTCCCAAATTTTCAATAATTGGACCATCAAATGACTTATCAGAACCTATATTAGGTGATTCAGACATACTAATCTCACCTACAGGTTTGTTGAAACTAAATTCACTACTAAAAGATAATTCAGTTCCATTTGGAGCATGTTTCATCAGACTAGGTGGTGGCACATCATTGTATCCAATCCCAGAACCCTTCTTCATTAATTGACACCCTATTGATTTATGAACCAGATCAAAGCAAATTGTGTTTTAGCTACCCTTACTACATGTTTTTCCTTTTCTTCTAGGGCTTCTTGTTTTACACTCTCTGCTTCTTCTAGTTTCTATTTAAGCACTTTAATTTCTCTATCTTTTAGATCAATTTCACCACCTAGTATGTTTATTTTATCTACATACTCAAACTCACATTTGATACAAAACATAAGCTTCTCTTCCACATTCTCAAGACCTACTTTATATCCTAAGTTATCTAATGAAAGTCTTTCTACCTCTTTTCTTAGACTCTCATTAATTTCTTTAAGAGATTCTAAGTTATCTTGGCATGATTTAAAAGAACAAGTAGAATTATTTGACTCATTAGATACCTCAGAGTCTGAACCAGAAGATGATGCATATGCCATGAGAGCAAAGTTATGCTCTTTTGAAGCTTCACTAGCAAGAAAAGCTGCATTAGGACCTTTTTCAATCTGATCACTCCAGTCATAATCACCCAATCCATCCTGAGCAACCAATTCTGAAGAAGGCTTTAGATCTTTAGTAGCCTTCTTGTAGTTTTCACCAATCCTTTTAGGAGCTCTACATTCTCTAGCAAAATGCCCCTTCTTCTTGCAGTTGTAACACTCTATCTTACTCTTGTCAAACCCTGCCTGTCTTTGACCATCATACTTGACTTGTTTGCTTGTTCTCCTTAGAAATCTCCTAGCTTGCAATGTCAACATTGCCATTTGCCACTGAAGATTGATTTCATCAAGATCATCAGGATTAATTTGATCCAGATCTTGATTTAACACAGTGACACTAGTTGTTAAATCATCCAGAAAAGCACATATGGCACCATCACTAACATTATCACTAATAGTGGTATTATTAGCAATAACAGTGGAAATTCCATAAGCAGCAGTGGATACTTCTTGAGAACTCTTTTTTGTAGAGACAAAAGCAATGTTTTGTGCAGATGAAGAAATTCCATAGTGAGGAGTCGGTCACCCCAAATATAATCTAGCATAAGTTAGCTCGTAGACATTACGTTATTTACTTGTTATTTAGTTAGTTATTTAGTTTAGTGCAACAACGTGGAGGACGGACGGGTCTTTACCCACTGTATGCCTGATCCACATTCCGAAGGAGGACGTTAAGTATGTAACTATAAATACTCTCTACCTCCCAAGGTAGAGGGTTGGACCTTTCATTCTATTCTAACCTTTTCTCTTTTGTTTACTTCTCTCTCTAGAAAGACTCCCATTCTACTTTCTCTCTCTAAAACCTCTAAACTATACGCCCCTTATTTTGATTGTGTATGTGTTTATGAAATCCAATATGTTACAATTGGTATCAAGAGCCATGGTTTGATCATCTCTCTTACATATCCTTGTATTTCCAGTGGTTTTATATGGTTTTTGGGTTTGAAAAAGTTTAGTGGTTTTTGCATCATTTGGATCATTTCTTGTGTTAAAGTTTGAATTTTGAGTGTACTTTTGTGTTTAGAATCATTGTAAGTGCTTGGGTTTTGATTTGGAAAGCTTGAATCACTGTGGTTGAGCTTGTTTTGGATTAAAAAGGGTTGTGTTTAAAGTTTTCTTCCTAGCGACTTGGTTCTCGGATAAATTTTCTTCGTAGCGACTTGCTTTGTTATTTGGTAGCGACTTGTAGTTGAAGTGGTAGCGATTTGAGTCCTAGCGACTTGTCTATTGAGACAAGACGACAAACAGTACAAAGTAGTGGAGACACCACTTCGGCTAGCGACTTGGTTGACGTAGCGACTTGTCTCTATTATTTCTAGCGACTTGTCTTTGTGGTTACTAGCGAGTTACCTTTTAGCGACTTGATCTCTCAGCGAGTTGTTCTTTAGCGACTTGTCAGCTTAGCGATTTGCTGCTTTAGCGACTTGTGTTTTAGCGACTTATGTCTAGCGACTTGATCCACAGCGACTTGAGCCTTTAGCGAGTTGTTACTTAGCGACTTGTCTTACTAGCGACTTGTTGACTTTTCCCGACAAAACTTCAAACGGCCATAACTTTTGAACCGTAACTCCGTTTTCAGCGTTCTATCCATCAAAACGACCGTGAGAACAAGGAGAATGGCACGCCAAATTAACTAAATTCGGGTCAACCCTCAAGGCCTAAATCTGCTCAGAACAGAAGTTATTGAGGTTTTTAAGTTTTTAGACCTAAATTTCTCCGTAAAATCGTGCAACAACCAACCCAAATCACAACCAAACAACATCTCTGCTAATCCTACAAACAATCATAAGACCTAACACACAATTGTCTATCACTGTGTCGATCCATCAGTTATTTTAACACGTTCTATTGGTCACTATATCACGGTTTCTTCTTGATTTTAGTAAAATCCCGTGAAAGAACCTATTTCTCGGTTTATATCACAGACTTGTAAAATCCCGTGTACATAGCAACATCATGTCTTACACTCCTGATTCAGTGATTTCAGAATTACTTAAATTGTATGATACTGTGGACAACAATGATAATGTATGCTACACTGAACGATTAAAGATGATTGAATCAATCAATGAGGATGTAAAATCTTCATGTTCTGAGTACAATGAGAATGAATTGCACCTGCTAATGCTCCAGAATGCCATGCAAAAGGAATGCTGTATTATACCCTATAAAAAACTTCACTCTTACCTCATGTTACTTCTACCCACAACAACGGAACGAACATGTATTGCCCTTTTCCGTCAAGATTTATCCACATTAACGGGAACATTACTATTGAACTTAGAACAATTGGAACAACAACTTGATAAAGAAAAGGTTCAAAAGGATAGTTCCAATGCTGCACTTCAAGTGATCCACAACCAATTTCAGTCATTCATCAGTGGGTAATTTACATCAGACTATGATCAAGACATGACTGAAATGTCTTTCAAGAGACACACTGGAATGGAAATTAGCGTGTTCATTAAGACATTTATCCAACTCATGGATAATGTGGAGAAGTACATTAAGGAAGTTACATAGAAAGATGAAAAAGTGGATGAGTGTCAGGTGCAGTTGAGAGATTGTTGTGATGAGTCGGGTAATGTATCGGTCGAAAGATCGGGTGTTGCTGAATGCACAATATCGAGAGAACAAGAATGATGTAACGGTATTTGCTGTAACTCTGGCACACAAGAAGTGGATCTTGTGATCGAAAGGTGAATGAATGTCGGGTACAATCAATAGATTGTAGTGTTGTGTCACACCCCCAAATTACTGTTTTTGTGAGGAATGGAATTCACGGGGATTTGTCATAGCATCACAATCACAGTTATATTGAGCGACCTAAAGTGTCGTTTGGAAAATACATCGCTTGATTTAATAAAACATTCAGAGTTACAAAGATAGGTCCCAAATGAAAGTTACTATGCACGGAAAATAAGTTTAGTACAAGTCAAACGATGTTTTTAAAGTTCATAAAACCCAAGTGAGACGCGTCGTCACCGCGACTCTATGATGTGTCCAAATGCATGCCATGAAGTGAATGCCTTAGATACACGAGATAAAACATGCTTAAAAGGTCAACACAAAGGTTGAGTGAAATCCATAGGTTTAATTAATTCGTTTGAACACAATCATCGTAGTGTGAGTTAAATGGTTCACACTCATCGCTGAAAACAAAATCGTATTTATTTCACTAAGTTCATGACACCAAAGCGTAACATCGCACCAATAAAAATTGGTAATCATCGTTTCATCGCTGCCCTAATAGGTAACTTGCCAAATTACCTTACTGGTTCAAATATAGTGCGCTTCGATTTCCCTAACTGGGTCAATAAAATGGGAGTGTTAATTCAATAGGCCTATCCACAATATTCGCGCTCACTCGCAAGTGACTAATGGTTCATGATGTAGGGACTTTGAACATGGCAAATACTTAGTGACAATAAAACATTCGGATATAGCATACAGTTCAAAGCATTTGTGTTCGATTAAAATGTAGCATGTATCTCCCCCCAAGAGTTTGTAAAACAGTTAAAAGAGTAAAAGTGGGGCTATGAACTCACTTTGCAATGATTACGATGAAAAAGTGGATACACGAGGTGTAGTGTAATGCTTTACCCTTGACCTATTGTGAATGATATGATACGTAATGAGTTATGATGTTATGATATGCATGCATTTCGTATGTTATTTATACCATTTGCGAGTTTTGAAAAAATAATATTTATCGTCGAAAAATACTCTTTTGACGTCTTGACCATTCTTAAATTACTTTACAAGTATTTACGTCAAAATTTCATCCTACAATGGTTTAAGTAATGATTTATGGTGAAATTTTAACTTTTCGTCGTAAAATAAAGTCGTTGGAAATTTTATGAAAGTGACAAAAATGGCTTTGAAAAACTAGTCGTAAAATGGTGTACGTCAATCGTTAGGAAACGAACTTCGACGGTTTTGAAAAGCTTGTATCAAAATCTAGAAGTTTTAGTACATGAGTTTTCGTCATAGAGGTCTCGAACATAAAGATAATAGGGGTTAAATATGGTGATTTCAGTTACCGTAACACTTATCTCGTAAAAATAATATAGTTTTTCTAAAATAATAGTTACGGCAAGTTTATGAAAACGTGTATATCTTAGTCGTTTCAAATCCGTTTTCTACGTTATTATCGTCCTTATCTTCGTATCAAAGTATACTAATATATTTTTGATAAGTCGAAATAATTTGTAAAGCTTAGGACTCGTTTTTGACTCGTACAAAACTAAAATAGGTTGCTGAAATTTCAGAAAATATATATTTCGTCGTCAAACTTGAAAAATTCATAACTTCTTCGTTATAACTCCGTTTTAATCCGTTCAAGCTGCCACGGATTCGTTTTAAAGTATATTTTCTAATTATCAAGTCCAAAAATTCGTGCCTACTGTCGGATTTTCCAGAAAAACAAAATAAGAACAGATCACTTTTTATACTTATCGAAAATAGGTTTTCTCGTACTAAACCTATTCCAATCCCTTCAAATCAACTCCAAAGCTATTCTAATCCTACCATACACCTTCTTAGGGTGTCATGGGTTCCTAAACATCATCAAGACCAATATATACCAAGGGAATAATTATAGGATGACTTTATATGTATAAAACTCTAAAATCAAAGAATAAATGGTATAAACAACAATAAGTCATGCATGTTTGCTCCAAATATGAAGAAATACTTATGAAATGATAAGGAAAAATGAAAAATGTAAATGATATGCTTACAAGTAAACTTGATGAGGTGATTAGAACAAGGATTAACCTAAACACCCTAGGTTTTTATTTCAAAACCTAAACAAGAGTGTATACTAGATTGTTTTAAACTTTACTTGAGAAATTTTTGATGAAGATCTCCTTGAGTAAATATGGTGACGGTTTGGAGAGGCAAAACAAGAGGAGAGAAAACTTGATTGAACTTGAATTATTGAATGAAGTGTGTATAATAATGTTTGATAAACCAAGTGAAATGTGTGGGTGTTTAGGCTCAAGCGAGGCTTGGTTTAAAAGAAAGAAACATGAAAAGAGGGAAGTGTGTGTTCTGAGCTTATGCTAAGCTCGGTTTAAAAGAAAAAAAAAACAAGTGAAGAGTTTGCTAAATAAGTTACAAACATTAAATGAGAAGTGTACCACAAATCTTCAAGTGTGAATTTGGTGAAAGTTTTCAACTGTACCAAGGAAGAAAAGAAGGAAAAATAGCATGGCCTTGTGTACCTTTTGTCTAAAACAAGGATATCACTTGTTTGAGTTTGAAATCTTGAAAAAGATGATAAAACAACATGGTTTTGTGTGTTCGGTTGGATAAGGAGAAGAAAGAAATTCACCAAGTACAAGTATTATTTTATATTTATGTTAGATTGATTTTTGGTCCAAATTGAAAAGTTCTCTATACATTTGAGCATTTAGGGTAGCGTTAGCTAAAAATAAATGTTAACGGGTCAAAGTAAAATATATTGTAGTCATAAAAATTGTAAAATACATTTCTTGAAAGATTTGAGTGAATAAATATTTATCGGGTTGAATTTAAAAAGAAACCGCGTAATTATATAAATTTAACGATTTATGTACAGAATAAATTTAAGACACTAGGTAAACTAAAAATATAGTTTTTATAAACTAAATGTAAGTATAAAAATATATCGGGATCATTTTTGGAAGTAGCGGATTAAATGTTCAAAATAATAACTCACGCGATAACGTTTATTTAATATAAAATTTACGCGTTTAATGTGAAATGCTATGTCATGAATGAACAAACATGATGCAAATGATGTTAATGAAATGTAGACTAAACTTAGTCCATATGAAATGTTCGTGATGATATGATCATGAATTCGCCGCTAAACCATAAAGGTTACGCGAATTTGGAACACGTAAACCTAGTTTACGATAAATGTTGAAATGGTGAAACTTGAGAAATGACTTGAAATTGCGAGTTGTCACATTCGCCCATCAAAAAGGAATTGAGTCCACTGAATTCAGTCCATGTTGTTCTCTACGGTTTAGGGTTTGATGAGGCAAACTTTCCCATTCTCGAGCAAAACCTTCAAAAGACTTTTAGGTAACCGATTTTTACTTAATCTCACAACTCATCAAACAAGAACTGTCATGAGATTAGGCTAAATCGGTTTGAGTAACGGGTCTTTTGAAAATTTGGCTCGGTCATGGAATTGCTTACACATATAAGCCTACTACTCCCTTCATTGCATGATTCTTCCTGAATTAGACATAGGTGATCAGGCTATGTATAATTTAGGAGTAATTATGCAATGCTTGGACTAATCGACTCATATGATGTTTGGTGTTGAGTCAACCGATGTTAAAATTGTGATAGGGAATGACAGGGCATTCTTCATGTCAAATTCTGATGTGAGTAAAATGGGATGGGTATTTGAAGGCATCTATGTGATAATCGATTTTGAAATGAAAGTAAATAACTCGAAAAATGTATGTATAAACCGGATGCAAAGTGAACATGCACTTATGATGAAATGATGAGATGCTATGATGATGTAGTTATAGTCTAGGGTCAATGATGCAACCTAGTTCTCTATAACCGAAGCTCTGATACCAATCTGTCACACCCCCAAATTACCTGTTTTGCAGCGGAATGGAATTCCTGGGGATTGACTGTCATAGCATCACAATCACAGTTATATTGAGCGACCTAAAGTGTCGTTTGGAAAATACATCGCTTGATTTAATAAAACATTCAGAGTTACAAAGATAGGTCCCAAATGAAAGTTACTATGCACAGAAAATAAGTTTAGTACAAGTCAAACGATGTTTTTAAAGTTCATAAAACCCAAGTGAGACGCGTCGTCACCGCGACTCCATGATGTGTCCAAATGCATGCCATGAATTGAATGCCTTAGATACCTGAGATAAAACATGCTTAAAAAGGTCAACACAAAGGTTGAGTGAAATCCATAGGTTTAATTAATTCGTTTGAACACAATCATCGTAGTGTGAGTTAAATGGTTCACACTCATCGCTGAAAACAAAATCGTATTTATTTCACTAAGTTCATGACACCAAAGCGTAACATCGCACCAATAAAAATTGGTAATCATCGTTTCATCGCCGCCCTAATAGGTAACTTGCCAAATTACCTTCCTGGTTCAAATATAGTGCGCTTTCGATTTCCCCTAACTGGGTCAATAAGAACGGGAGTGTTAATTCCAATAGGCCTATCCACAATATTAGCTCACTCGCAAGTGACTAATGGTTCATGATGTAGGGACTTTGAACATGGCAAATACTTAGTGACAATAAAACATTCGGATATAGCATACAGTTCAAAGCATTTGTGTTCGATTAAAAATGTAGCATGTATCTCCCCCAAGAGTTTGTAAAACAGTTAAAAGAGTAAAAGTGGGGCTATGAACTCACCTGTTGCAATGATTACGATGACAAAAGTGGATACACCGAGGTGTAGTGTAATGCTTTACCCTTGACCTATTGTGAATGATATGATACGTAATGAGTTATGATGTTATGATATGCATGCATTTCGTATGTTATTTATACCATTTGCGAGTTTTGAAAAAATAATATTTATCGTCGAAAAATACTCTTTTGACGTCTTGACCATTCTTAAATTACTTTACAAGTATTTACGTCAAAATGTCATCCTACAATGGTTTTGTAATGATTTATGGTGAAATTTTAACTTTTCGTCGTAAAATAAAGTCGTTGGAAATTTTATGAAAGTGACAAAATAGCTTTGAAAAACTAGTCGTAAAATGGTGTACGTCGAACGTTAGGAAGCGAACTTCGACGGTTTTGAAAAGCTTGTATCAAAATCTAGAATTTTTAGTACATGAGTTTTCGTCATAGAGGTCTCGAACATAAAGATAATAGGGGTTAAATATGGTGATTTCAGTTACCGTAACACTTATCTCGTAAAAATAATATAGTTTTTCTAAAAATAATAGTTACGGCAAGTTTATGAAAACGTTTATATCTTAGTCGTTTCAAATCCGTTTTCTACGTTATTATCGTCCTTATCTTCGTATCAAAGTATACTAATATATTTTTGATAAGTCGAAATAATTTGTAAAGCTTAGGACTCGTTTTTGACTCGTACAAAACTAAAATAGGTTGCTGAAATTTCAGAAAATATATATTTAGTCGTCAAACTTGAAAAATTCATAACTTCTTCGTTATAACTCCGTTTTAATACGTTCAAGCGACCACGCAGTTCGTTTTAAAGTATATTTTCTAATTATCAAGTCCAAAAATTCGTGCCTACTGTCGGATTTTCCAGAAAAACAAAATAAGAACAGATCACTTTTTATACTTATCGAAAATAGGTTTTCTCGTACTAAACCTATTCCAATCCCTTCAAATCAACTCCAAAGCTATTCTAATCCTACCATACACCTTCTTAGGGTGTCATGGGTTCCTAAACATCATCAAGACCAATATATACCAAGGGAATAATTATAGGATGACTTTATATGTATAAAACTCTAAAAATCAAAGAATAAATGGTATAAACAACAATAAGTCATGCATGTTTGCTCCAAATATGAAGAAATACTTATGAAATGATAAGGAAAAATGAAAAATGTAAATGATATGCTTACAAGTAAACTTGTTGAGGTGATTAGAACAAGGATTAACCTAAACACCCTAGGTTTTTATTTCAAAACCTAAACAAGAGTGTATACTAGATTGTTTTAAACTTTACTTGAGAAATTTTTGATGAAGATCTCCTTGAGTAAATATGGTGACCGGTTTTGGAGAGGCAAAACAAGAGGAGAGAAAACTTGATTGAACTTGAATTATTGAATGAAGTGTGTATAATAATGTTTGATAAACCAAGTGAAATGTGTGGGTGTTTAGGCTCAAGCGAGGCTTGGTTTAAAAGAAAGAAACATGAAAAGAGGGAAGTGTGTGTTCTGAGCTTATGCTAAGCTCGGTTTAAAAGAAAAAAAAACAAGTGAAGAGTTTGCTAAATAAGTTACAAACATTAAATGAGAAGTGTACCACAAATCTTCAAGTGTGAATTTGGTGAAAGTTTTCAACTGTACCAAGGAAGAAAAGAAGGAAAAATAGCATGGCCTTGTGTACCTTTTGTCTAAAACAAGGATATCACTTGTTTGAGTTTGAAATCTTGAAAAAGATGATAAAACAACATGGTTTTGTGTGTTCGGTTGGATAAGGAGAAGAAAGAAATTCACCAAGTACAAGTATTATTTTATATTTATGTTAGATTGATTTTTGGTCCAAATTGAAAAGTTCTCTATACATTTGAGCATTTAGGGTAGCGTTAGCTAAAAATAAATGTTAACGGGTCAAAGTAAAATATATTGTAATCATAAAAATTGTAAAAATACATTTCTTGAAAGATTTGAGTGAATAAATATTTATCGGGTTGAATTTAAAAGAAAGTCGTAATTATATAAATTTAACGATTTATGTACGAATAAATTTAAGACACTAGGTAAACTAAAATATAGTTTTTATAAACTAAATGTAAGTATAAAAATATATCGGGATCATTTTTGGAAGTAGCGGATTAAATGTTCAAAATAATAACTCACGCGATAACGTTTATTTAATAGAAAATTTACGCGTTTAATGTGAAATGCTATGTCATGAATGAACAAACATGATGCAAATGATGTTAATGAAATGTAGACTAAACTTAGTCCATATGAAATGTTCGTGATGATATGATCATGAATTCGCCGCTAAACCATAAAGGTTACGCGAATTTGGAACACGTTAACCTAGTTTACGATAAATGTTGAAATGGTGAAACTTGAGAAATGACTTGAAATTGCGAGTTGTCACATGTTGAGACCAGTAAGGCATCGGATGATGGATTAGTTGACACCGAATACAGAGGCTCACAGACAGTTAAGCTTGAAACAACCAGTAGTTCAGTGAATCTTGCTACACATGATGTGGATGCAGATATCAGACCGATAAATGAACAGGTTTCATGTAATGAGGTACCCTTAACTTTTCAACATAGTGCATCTGTTAATGTACCTAAACAAACTGATCTCAATGCTGAACATGATTCTGATGAATGTTCCTTGGTTGAGGCTGAGTCTAATAATTTCAAAACAAATAATATGGTTGATAAAAAGGCTTTTGATGAACTTTCAAGCAAACTCTCAAATCTTGAAAAACATTGCATTTCACTTGAAATTGCGATACAGAGTAAAGAAGAAAGTTTTCAAACTACGAAACCATGTAAAAATCCGGAATTTCCTGAATTTAGCGAATTTTTTGAAATAAACAATTTAAAAGCTCAGCTTCAAGCCAAAAACTCGACTATCAACAATTTGAAGAAACATATTTCTGGTATGCAAGTGAAAAGTAATTTGGTTACAAGTAATTCTGATATTAATGCTATTTATGATATTCAAATGAGAAATGATGAATTAGCAGTTTGTGTGGCCAAATTACTAAAGGAAAATGAGTATTTGAGAAAGCATCACATAGAACTAAGTAACTCTGTCAAAGAAGCTAGAACTAAGTAAATGGAAACAAATTCTTTGATAGCAAGAATTGATGATCTCAAAGCTCAACTTCAAGAAAAGAGTTTTGCTATTGTTGCCTTAAAGAATGAGCTTAGGAAAACTGTAGGGAAAAGTGTGAACACTAAGTTTACAAAGCCATCAACCTTGGGGAAACCAGTTTCTCATTCCATTAGAGACCGGTCTGTTGTTAGGCAGCCTACTGCATTTAAATATGAAAGAATAAAATTTTCAAAAACACGGTTTGCCTCCCAAGTTGATGTGGTACAACTTTTGTCAAAACCGGTCACTTCACCTTATTTTCCTGAGAATTCACATGATATGAATGACTTGTTCAAGAACTATGATCTAGAAGAAGCTAGGAAAAAGGCACAGATTCAAAAAGATGGAATTTTAGGTGCTAGACCTAGGGTGATGAATTCTACGAGATTTCAAGGCACTGCTAGTAGTTTTAAACCATTACCTAGGAACACTCAACTAAAGACTAGGGATTGGCTTTTATCTAAGAGTAGTTGCGTTTCGAATAAAGCTATTCCCATAGCAAATCACTCTAAGAACTCTAGATCATTTTCTGAATCCAAACAAACTGTTTGCTCAAATTGTCTGAAATGCATCTTTAAGGCAAATCATGAAAATTTTTTTTCTAAATCCCTAAAGAAAGTAAATGCTCATACAAAGGTTCAACCTGTTAAGTCTAGGATTTTCACTAAGTCATCTACTATGCATATGAAGCAAACCAAACCAAAAGCTTCACCTAGATGGTTACCAACTGCTAAATCTTTGGAAACTAGGAATAAGGATAAGTCTTCTACTATGCATAAGAAGCCTAACAATCCTAGACCTTTCCATAAGTGGATACAATCTGGTAGAATTTTTAAGGATGCTGGACTTAGGTGGATACCTACAGGAAAGATGTTTACCAATGGCAATCCCAAATTTGACCGTGAAACCCTAAAGGGTTTGGATACTGATGTCACTAACCAAAATATATGCAATCAAGTTTGTAATAGTAGTGCAGGTAGTCCTTACTCAGTTGCAGATACTTCGATCCTTCAATACATGGACTGTCTTAAAGTATGGATAACAAAAGGATTGATATCTCATAACTCATGGATTCAAGTTACTCAACATTGATATTCAATCGGCTAGGACGTCTGTTCACATCAGTTCAGGCCTCGTACTTCATCATTTTGGCGTCTGCAGATAACACTTCAGGCCCCGTTCATCAAAGAAAAGAAAGGTGTACACTTCAGTGCACTTTATCTTCAAAAGAAGAGAAATCTTCATGTGCATGACCATTCTGATCGACATTCTTCATCAACAAGCTTCATGTTTTCCCACGCTCTTTCAACCCTCAAGTGGATCTACATTCATTGGTGTATATTCTTATTCACTTGTTCATATCAAAAATTAGAAGAGTGCATATACTACATGTTGATGGATGCTTGAATTATGGTCATATGACTCTCCTTCAACGCCTAATGCTTCACTTACTAAGGATAACTGGGATTCATTGTTTCAAGATATGTTTGATGAGTACTTCCAACCTCCAACGAATGTTGATCATCTAGTTTCTGAAGCTCATGCTCCAGTTCCTACTGACTCAACTGGTTCACCATCTAAGAAGTACTTCTCGGAATCCTCAAGAAACATTACCTCCAGTTATTTCATAAGGCGTTGATAATGACTATCATAATATTGCAGTTGCACTCATGAATAATGATCCGCTCTTTGGTATTCCTTTGCCAAATCTTCACGGATTATTGTGCCTCTCAACGTGCACGCTATAAATCAACCACATGAACTTCAAGAAAAATGACTACCTCATCCGCTCGAAGTTATTGGTGAATCTTCCAGATCAGTCTCTACATGTATACTTTTAGGAAGAATGCATTGATGTTGAGGAATCATTTGCTCCGGTTCATTCAGTGGGTCAATGTACATCCGATTGTATGTTTATTCACGTGTTGGGCATTTGACACAAATTGATTACTTCGGAGTTAATCATTTATCACTAATTTGAGATTGAAGTTGACTTTCACAAAGGCGTGCTCTTATTTGATAACTTGCTCGGGCTTAAGAATTTGAGTTGAAGACTTGGTTTATCTAGTTACCAGCAGTCGGGGTGGATGGTTGAAGACCTAGTTAACTATCACTATTAGGAGTTACGATGTTTTACTCAGTGTCACACACTGATGACGGTGTGGATAATCGCAAGAGGTGTTAATGTCTCATACTTTGTATGAGTAGTGAGTACTTAGAGATTTGCTTGAAGCATAAATTCTCTACACCGTTCTTCCAACATTAGTGCAAGCATAAGTCACTAATGTGGGGAATTCGACTTCAGTTTCAAGTTTGGTATATCGGGTTTTCTTCATCAATGGTCACTTCAAATTGTCTACATATGGGTTGATGAAGATAGTCAGAGAGAGTTTCTGTAACTGTTGATTCTCACTGGATTCAGTTGAGCTAATTGTTTATTTTTCTCTATTTCAAGAGTATTTGGCATGTAGAATGTGTTGCTGATTCTGAGGTATCAAAACCAGCAAGGGGGAAGGAGATACACATCTAAACACACAATGAGTACACGTGATGAACTTAATAATTCTTCTCTATTGAAGTAATCTCGGGAAAGACAAATGTCATACCCGCAGAGAAACTCAGTGTTTAACTCATAGCCTTTGGTGTGTTATTCCAACTATTTGGGGGAAGGTTGTATTATTCCAACTATTTGGGGGAAGGATATATTATTCCAATCATTTGAGGGGAATTGGTCTCTGGATACTTTTGGTATGTGTTAACTCTGCTTTCAGTAGGAAGAAAAATGAGAAGAATATTTGGAGCGTGAGATGATATTGCTTATCGACATCTTCTATATGGTTTATGGTAGTGCTTTCGGTTATTGCTTCATGTACACAATGTAATGATGATTCCGATGAGATCGCAACCATCAGGGAAGAGATATGTGTACATCAGTGATTCAACCAGTTACTGTGATGTCGTTGTCTCTACTCTGGTTGGGTACTTGTGTACATTATGGGCTGATTTGTTATAAGGAAGATAACTGGAATGCACCTGGTAAAATGAAGATGTTGATATATTGTTCCCCTGAATAGACAATTGGTCAATCTCTAAGAGTAATGTGTACATCGGGGACGCACAACAGGTTCATGTGATCGGACTTAATCAGTTATTTCGGATTTGATAACCCGAGGACGATCAATGTTTCAACTTGTTACTTCGTTGTTCTCGTGATTCTTCGGGGTGCTGAGCTTCATTCAATGAGACCGTTCTTATTCATTTGTACTTCTTGGGGAAATGGTCTTTATAGTTTGTCGGTTTGTGGGGAAGCTACCAAAGTCTCACTTTCAGAAGGATCAAGTTCGACGACGATTCAAGAGCCTCGAAAGCTTTGGTGGTGAAAGTTTAAGAGATGATGACTTCTATCTTCTACAAAGTGCTGAACGATTTCCTTATCTCGGTACTCGTATCATCATCTTCTTAAACTATTTCTCTATCTTTGTAAATAATTTTGTAAATGAAAAATACAAAAATATAAAACCAACAAAAACAAAATAGAAAAATATAAAATCAACAAAAGTCCATAAAAATCAGAAAATTGAAAAATACCAAAAATATGTTTTCTCAAGACATGTCTTCTGGTATCGATAACATCTACGGTCTTAAAAATGTCATTAAATAATGGCACGGGACTTTAGATGAAGTTCGAGCAAGAGGTGTAAATATTTTTTTCCAAAACATGTCTCTAATTATGGCTTACAGTTATTTCAGACTGTAACCCGTGCTAAACCAATGGCTTGCAGTTATTTCAGACTGTAACCCATGCTAAACCAATAGCTTGCAGTTACTTCAGATTGTAACCCGTGCTTAAAACAATGGTTTGCTATTATATCAGATAGCAACCCGTTCTTCAAGAAAGGAAAGTGCTGCGCTAAACCAATTTTCAAATATTTCGTGCACTTTTCCAAAAAACAAAATGAGGAAAGTATGTCGAAGGACTGCTGTTCCTACACAAATATTTTTCCTTCTATAAATTCTTTAGAAAAATATTTGATGTTTTCATAAATGGTGGTAATTGAGTTGCTTGAAAATCAATCAATGACTTCAGCGCTTTTAAAACTGTTCATGAAAATAAGTCATTGATTGAGCGGGAGAATGTTTTCAAATCTATATCATCTAACGGGCTTTCTTACTTATCCTACGTGCTTAACTAAAAATGATATTTGCCTATGTCGAAGGACTAGGAATTTAGGATTTGATTGTTACGATTAGATGATTAGAGTTTGATAAACACATTATTCCCATGCCTATGTATGATTTGATTGATATGTTGAATTGACTTTTATTAGTCGATTGTTGTTTGGGTGATGTCGACCCCCATATATCTGTTTGTGTCCACTAACGTATGCAGGTATATTGGTATATAAGAATGTTCCCGATCCGGATCCCACAATATAAGATGATTGGATGCCGAATGGAAAGGGTAACTATATCTTGGGTTGACAAATGAAGAAACGGAGCTTAATTTGACTTCTAAGGACAGTTGGCATGGAATGCAACATAAGAGGTCTCACTGCATTAGCAGATGGTTTTCTTCATCATCAAATGAAGAAACGGAGCTTAATTGGACCTCTATGAAGAGTTGGCATGACAAATGCAACGTCAGAAGTCTCACTGCATCAGTAGAAGGTTTTCTTCCAGCCTTACATCAACAACAGAAGGAGCTTCCATACCACCTAACGTATCTTGTGCAAGAAAAGTAGTAAATGATACTATTTTTAAACAATCTTGAAAATATTGTTTTGAAAATGGAAAAATATTGTTTTGAAAATAAATTGGACGAAATTTTGATAATCACCGGACTTCAGTTTATCAAACTTAAGTCTCTCAATCATCAACTACGGTCATCGATTGAGGGGGAGAGTGATTTAAAATAAAAATATTTTCAAAACGATATCTCTTCATAAAAGTCCGGTTTGTTCAACATAAAGTGGTGATCTAAGGATTTAATGTTATGTCATGGTATGATTTTCTTTAAAACTCAAAGATCTTACAAAATGAAATTTTTTCTGTTCTTGTTTGATTGTGAAATTGTTTTATTTTACTTAAAGATCTCTTAAAAACTATCATACCTGACACTAACAATATTTAATGTCTAAAATTGATCCATATCAATCATTTTTCAAAATTAAATCAAGCCACGTCTTTTCCCAAAATTTTTTAAATGATTTAAATCAATTGGGATCACAAATCTCAAAAGGTTTGAAATTTTTGATCGGGGTAGAGATCGTGATTGAAATCTCAAATTTATTTAAATGGAATTGGTTTTAATCCTTTAAAGGCACTCCTGCCTCCACGTGCCAAACGATTTCTAATACATAATGCACATGTTGAGGGGGAGCATTTATCCAAAAACAAGATGATTATTTAAACCTGGCCACATTTTCTCCTATGTTTTCTAAATCTTATTATATCACTTGGGATCCAAAATATCAAAGGGGATCATTTTGATTCAGATGTGCATCCTGCTCTCCCATATGTGCTAAACACTTTCGAATCTCAAAGCATATATTGAGGGGGAGCATTTCAAAAAGAAAATAAACTTTCAAGGTACAATGATTTCTATGTTTCAACATAAAGTACCTTGATTGATTTTCTAAATGGTTTCTTAATGGCTATTGTGATCGTGGATTTACTTTTAAAGAACTCTTTCCTCTATGTGCTAAAATAATTTTGAAATATCCAAATTGAGGGGGAGAATTTACCAAGAAAATCAAATGGCTTTCTCTATGGAAATTGTGATCAAGAAATTATTTCAAAGAACTCTTGCCTCCATGTGCTAAACAATTTCAAAATCTTATGCACATGTTGAGGGGGAGCATTTCTAAATGATCAAAACAATTAAGGTACAAAATGCTTTGATATTATATCACAAGTATAGTACCTTGATTGATTTTCAAATGATTTTTCAATTGGTTTCACGGAAGAATGAACTGTACCAAAAGACAGACCATTTTACTTTATGTATGGAGTTATAAGGTTGGTGAGGTTAGGTATTAGTTCCCACGACCCGCCAGAACCGGAGGGATCTACCCAGGGACAATCCACTAGATAGTGTAGAGTCCTTAGGTATGATGAAAAAAGGAGAAAAGTGAGATACGGGAAGAGTGCGGACTGAGACTGAGCTAGAACTGGAATAAACCCAACAAGGTTCCAGTTATGAAGTCTCGGTAAGCACTGAAGGGGTTGAAGAATGAAAAAGAAATGAATGTGAAAGGGTGAAAATAAATAGCCCTCCAATAATTCAACCTTAGGTCAGAAACCGGGTTCAATACATATGCTACTGGTTGTTACTAAGGTAACATCGGTATTGAAGACAAAACGTCATGGACCTAGTGATGCACTGCACTACAACTTCCCAAGCCACTCTAGTTCCTCTTAAAAGGACTTGTTTCATTCTCACGGGGAACCTACATTATCTATCGACTTTCTCTTAGAGATTGTTGATATTGAAGAAGAAGGCCCTCTCCCTAGTCTCCGGCATAGGAACCAAATGTGCACTATTGTGTCTAGAGCCAAGAGATCATCCACAATATCTCATTAGGACACAAAATTAATGAAGACTTGTTGTTTCACACAATGTGGAAAGTAAGAATATATATTAAGAGTCCTACGCATTATCCTAGTGGTATTGCCAGAACATCAGAGTGGTATGTTAAAGTATTCACGATGAAGATGGAAATCCTTCTAGAGCCAACATCAAACAAGCTCTTGGTGGGTGACATGTGAGATCTTTTCTAAAGATCAAGCTTGTGACAACTGGATAGAAACAATGGGGGGATTCACTATTGAATCAACCTTAGTCCAGGATTGGAATTGATGAATACTTTTGGAAAAACAGTTCAATGTGCAAACCTTCTTTTCTCTAGCACGTCGAATGTGTACTCATATTTCAAACTCAAAAAGTATCTCTGATTGAAAAAATACTTTTGAAAAAACCGTTCGATGTGCAAATTTCTTCTTTTCTCTAGCACATCGAATGTGTATTCTCTTTCAAATACAAAAGATATTTTTGATTGAAAATTGATCTTTCTCATTAAACCTTCGTCGTATTTCAAAACTCTTTCTTTTAAGCAATACGCGATTGTTTTCAAATCAATTTTTCATCAATCAGTGAATCTCAATTCACTGATTCACTCACTCCGTGTTGTCTTGTTTGAGATGTTCCGGTTTGAGAACAGCTAGAACAGCTGCGAAACCCTGTCAAGGAGATTCTTCGAATTATACGATCACATGCGTACTTGTATCTGATCAACGGGGAACCGTGGGCCGTGTACCTCAATTCAATGAAAGTGATCAAAGACACTTTCGTGTGTTTTATTGCTAACTGTTGTTTGCAGGTACATTTGGACGGTTGCAGCTGATCAGAATTGAGAATTCAATCCAAAGCCGCATGCTCACAGCATCCATACTTAATTGAAGAACATCATGACAAGTGCCTATCCACATAACCTGGCTCAGATATTTTTATACTATGCTTCTGCTACACTGCTGCAAATATCTTGAACCAGTAAAAGATTCTGTTACTCTGATGGAAAGATGTCATGAGCCTGAAAGTGTGAGCATGTTGGTCCAAAAGTCACAACATCACATGATGGCAACACAATAAAGGGTGATCCAGAGATCTACTGTGGCTGATGATCTCCATAAAGCTCGAAGATCATCAAAGATGTGGATCAGTTCAAAGACCTCCACTGAAAGTACAAAACTATGCGGACTTTGATGTATCACTGCTAATGCACAAAGATTGCAGATGTGAAGAATTAAACTCTACGAGCTCAAGACTGAAGATAAAATAGAATGCTAGGATTAGAAATGTAAAACATGGGGTGACCTCCCTTAGGGGGAGATTGTTAGGAATTAGAAATTCCATAGTGAAGAGTCGGTCACCCCAAATATAATCTAGCATAAGTTAGCTCGTAGACATTACGTTATTTACTTGTTATTTAGTTAGTTATTTAGTTTAGTGCAACACCGTGGAGGACGGACGGGTCTTTACCCACTGCATGCCTGATCCATAGTCCTAAGGAGGACGTTAAGTATGTAACTATAAATACCCTCTACCTCCCAAGGTAGAGGGTTGGACCTTTCATTCTATTCTAACCTTTTCTCTTTTGTTTACTTCTCTCTCTAGAAAGGCTCCCATTCTACTTTCTCTCTCTAAAACCTCTAAACTATACGCCCCTTATTGTGATAGTGTATGTGTTTATTAAATCCAATATGTTACACATAAACCTTCAAATTGTTGTAGAGATTGTCCAGAGTCATCTTCTTAAAGTCATCCTTGTTCCTCCATACAACAATATGTACAGCCCATTTAGGTGACAAACTTCTGTTGAACTTTAGATTTATGTCTTCTTGAGCAACTTTGTAGTTCAAAAATTTCAGATGACTGATTATCTTCTGTAGTCTATTATATGTGCCATCAAGACTTTCTCCACTAAGTGCAGTGAAGTTTTCAAGCTGATGCTTGAGCATGTTTTTCCTGGATTTTCTGGTAGCTTCATTACCAACAAATCTTGTTTCAATGGCATCCATTAACTCCTTAGCAGTCTCATATTGTTCAAAGTCCAAAGCATACTCATTAGGTATTCCCATAATGAGAATACTATGAGCTTTGTTCTCCAATTTCCTCTATGCCCTGTCAGATTCACTAAAAATTCCAACAGGTTTTCCATCAGGACCAATAGTGGGTAACTTATCACCCTTCTCTACAACTTCCCAGATGTTGTAATCAATCATGCGAATGTATTGCCTCATTCGCATTCTCCATACTTGATACTCACCCTGCCTCAGCATGGGTACCTTTGATGCAGTAACCATATGAGTTTCGTCAGACATCTTTACTCTTCTTGAATTAAAGTTACCTTGACTTCTTCTTGATCACAGTTTCTAGATCACAAGCTCTGATACCACTTGTTGATCCCAGTTGAGCAAACGATCCTTAATAGAAACTGACTTAAACAATAACCTTTAAACACTATTTGGCATATAATGCTTAACCTTAAAAAGAAGAACAACAGAAATCACTAAACACCTCAATTATATTAATAACGAATACTCTGAATAGTATTAGGGTTTTACAACCTTGAAGTGTATCGACTTTAGATATATCTAACACACGTATATCTAACTCTAACCTAGGACCTCCTTTTATAGGCTAAGGAGTCCTTTACAATATACAATACGTAACCTACAATATAAATATCTTTTTCATACTTATCTAATACAGAATATTAAACCGACATACAAACTAGCAGTGGTTACAATACATTAACAGTGGTTACACAATACTACTGGTTTAATTTCAGCAGTGGATTCCTTCTTCTAGCTGTGGTTTCTTTTGCTCTAGCAGTGGTTCCATACTTAGTGTAATTCCAGTCAGTGGAACCTAAAACCCAACACAAAAGATGTTAGCATCAAAATGAGATATGTATTAGAACAATAATTATATACTCAGAATAATATTAGCAAATATCATGTAATTTCATTTAATAAAACTAGAGATATGATATACATGACTCTAAAAACTAAGAAAATGAGCAATACATGACTTTAAATTACAAGACTATCTAAGTCGCGCTTGATACTAGGACACCACTAGAATCCTCTAGCTCAAGTTTGTTTAGGTTTAATCTCATCGAAACGTTCGAGGAGGTGATAAAACATGAAACGTTGATATTCACGTACTTCATGTATCAAACTTTCAACATGTTGACAATGATAACAATCTTTGTCATGGCTCGGTAGTGGTGATGGAAGAAAGGAAATTGCTTGATGCGAAGGATCAAGTGAAGCGGGTTGAGGAGCCTCAAAAGAAGGAGGGATTGGCGGAGGCGCATTTAAGGATGGCTCAACTAACAATGATGGTGGTGGTAGAGAGGTGTCAACTTCCATGTGGTCGGGTAGTTGACTTTGATGATTTATCATAATCCAAAAGGGATTATTTGATGGTGACGGATAAACAGAAGCCGGAGCTAGTGTTGACTCAACACCTTGATTTTGTTCCACTATTCCTCCTAAAGAGGAGAAAGTTGTCGGTGGTGGAGGATGAGATGGCCTAGGAGGCAAATCCTCTAGATTGTAGAGGTGTGGTGATGAGAGTAGAATGGTGAATGATAGGGCTCTAGGCACCAATGGTGATGGTTTAGTGGAAATGGGGTTGTTTGGTTTAGGAGGTATGGTGGTGTTTGGCATTGGTAGTTTTGTGGGAACAATCCTTTATGGGATTGGTTTGATAGGTGGAGGGGAGATCCTACCATTTGTGGATTTAACAGGAGATGATTCAGTTGAGGAAATTTCGTGTACAACACGAGCAATTTTCTTGGGTGGTCCTTTGGTGGATGAATTACCACTAGGAGCTTTCCTCATGATGAGATGATTAAAAGAGATTTGTAAAAGTTTCTAATTGCTGAAAATGAGGATGAAGATGATGACTTTAAGAGTATTAACAATGTGGTTTATAAAGAAAGGGATTTGGCAAGTGCATTCAAGACTTAAGCCACTAAGATCCCTTGGAATGTGATGATTAGCATGCACAAGAGTCAACTTTAGAGTTTTACTAATCTATGATCTTAATTAAGATAAGATGGAGTGTTCAATTTAGCAAGATGAGCTTGAAATGATTGTTTTAGCTAGAGTTGACATGAATCTGTCACCCGGATCCCACGGTTCCCTCTAATGAGGGATCCGTCTAGGCAAATCCTAGGGATCCGGCTCTTAGCAGCTAGGAAAGGGTAAAAATGATGTTTCTAAGGTCTAATGCCTATACCTTTTTGAGTGTTTCAATCCTCCTAAGTATCTTACCTGAAAGGGTACTTAAATGTTTAAGGGCAATGAGTGATGTAGCTAATGATTGCCTTTTATGGAAGAAAATGAAACTTTTATGAGTACCAATGAATGACCAAAGATGACACTAAAAACTTAAGAGTGTCAAATGGAGCTAAATGATCCTAGAGACCAGATAGTAACTTAAGATAATATTTTGGAAGATATCTTAAAGATTTATAGAAACTTGAAAAACTAAAATTTGACCCATTTTGAGGTAAGGGTGACTAAAATTAATTTGCTAAAATTGAAAGATTTCTTGATCTAGATGTATTAACATGTGAGGGATTATGTGTGAGCATAAGAGCGGAAGAGTAATGAGTTTTGGTAAAACGATAGATCTACAAGCGCCTTGAGAGTGATCTAAGTGAGTTATGAGTGAGTATGAACCTTTTACTCAGCTTGATAAGGACTTAATTGGTCCTAAGACACTATGTTTAGCTAGTGTGAAGTGATCTAAAGGTATGGTTTGAAGTATAAAGATTGCAACTGCATTTCTGTTTGCCCGGATCCCACGGTTCCCTAATAGGAGGGATCCGTCTAGCACAAACTTAGGGATCCGTCTTCCTGCTAAACAGCACCTTTACAAAAGGTATGAAAGGGTTGCACAAAGCATCATATTTTCAAGCTAGTGTTTTCTAAGAAGTTCTAACACTAAAATAGTAGAGATATCAAATGTTAGACATTTTATTTCATGAAAGAAATTGCATTACATTGATAGAGCATGAATACTAAGGATTAACCTTATTTTGAAAGGAAACTAAGTTTCTTGAGCGTTTTCGCTAGATGGATCATCAAATGGTTGATGAGTATTCGCTGATTCAAGAATGAAGAAGGTCTTCATGAGAGATGTGTTTAGAGGTTCCATCATCTTGTTCACAAGTATGTACAACAGACTTTGAAATTTAGGGTGGAAGTACATGATGTGATGATAAAGGCGTGTCAAGAACATACCATAAGGGATTACTTTGTTCTTGGAGGCTTGAAGATTTACAATTCGCCTTGCGAAGAAATAGGCGAGATTGTATGGTTGTTGTGTTAGCAAACAATACATTATGTGAGCACAACAAGCGGGAAGGATTTCTCGATTTCCCCTAAGACTCCAAACATTTTCACATAGGATGAGTGCGAGAGGCTTGTACTCTTCTTGAATATCCCGTGTATAGATAATGTTTGGATCAGAGTAATAGGGTCGAGGTTTGCATAACATGCGAGTCAGGTCTTGAGGGGAAGGTATATGTGAACAATATGGGCTATTTTCTTCACGATGGTTGAAGAGAGAATCAAGAGACCAATCTTTAGTGAAGGCACATTGTCCATGATTTGGAATTCGGAGGATGTGAGCAAATTGCCCAAGGGTTAGAATAAACTTTTGGTTTTTGATCCAAAACCAAAGAGATAGAGAGCGATCCTCGTTACGAACGAGTTCAACTTGACGGAAGAATTCCAATACAAACCTCAGACATATTTTCTCGTTAACTTCGAGAAGACATTCTAGTCCTATTGTTCGGAAGGAGGTATTGATAACATCCTCGTATTGTAGAGGAGTGTCGACAATACGTCCTTCGTTGAAGTGACGGGTTTCGAGATTATTGAACCCACGGACATGATTGCTAGGTGTGTTGGGCTCAAGAGAGATGTTAGGGGTGTAAACGCAAGTGAGTGAAAAGTCGAACTCATACTCATGCGACATAACGAGACCAATAGAAGTGAAGAGGTAATAAGATGAAACGTATTTAGGGGAAAACAATGATTTACCTAACATTTTTACTAGATATTTATTAACAATGATAATTAACTCACCTAATGTTTTGACATTCTAGTGGAATATTTCTTTTAGGAAGAAAATGATTTTTATTTTGCATGAAAAACTGTTTTCCAGAAGGACGATTCTCACGGTTCTCTTCCATGAGGGATCCGGCTAGTAGAACTACAGGGATCCGTGGATCTGTAGTGACAGACACAAGATTTTAACGAAAAGAGATTTTTGGCATCTTATATGTTTATACAAAGATATGTATTTTAGCCAATGTTTACTTTAGCATGCATTGTCGGTTTCTAGTGTATTTCAAGACCAAAAAATACAAAAGATAAAAATTAAACGAAATGACAAACATATTATGAGAAATAAACTAGATAAACTAGAACATTAGTAATATTTCATTTCAATGCTAAGAACGATACAAAGGATTGAATATATAACACCAATGTAGATTAACAACACAAAGTATATGTCTCCATAAGAAAACTTAATCACGGGGAACATGAGAGCGATGAGTGTTAAGGCGATGAGTATGAGGGAGATGTACACCATGTTGATGAAGATCCTTCTTGGTTTTGGTTTGAGATGAGATGAGATGAGAAGGAAGATGAAGTTTGAATGAGAGGTAATTTCTGAAAGTGGAAGATTTGAAAAAAATGAGGGTTTGGTGGAGGAAACGATTGAAAGGGATATTTATGGGGAAGGAGGAATTTTTGAGATTTGTGTTTTCTTTTATTATTAGAAAGATAAAACACAAATTTTATAAATCTAGACATTAGACGAAATAGCAACATGTATGCAAGAAAAGTTTCCTAACGAAGCTACGTGTAATATATGAATATGCGCAGAAGATAATCATATAAATTCCTATATAAGCATACATATTAATTAGGCTAATTTTATTTAGAGATAAGTGGGAAATCATACCTCTAATGCACTTAGGAATGTCTTTACAAATGATACAATAAATGTCAGTAGACAACTCCGGTTCCTTCGTGTTTAAGATACCTTCTTAGGGAAGGTATTATTGTTACCAAGCAATTCCTATGGCTTGATAGGTATGAGCTTTATCTAAGCAACATGACATGGAAGGTTAGTGCAATTAAGTAAAAAAAAATAAGAGAAATGTTGTCATCTAATCAACATCCAAACAAGGTATTTTAAAAACATGGTGTTTGTTTTTGTAAAAGACCTTCTTTGTAGTTTTTAATTAAACACGGATCGTATCAATTTTTTAAAGTACAATATACTCTAGGAAACTTGGTAACGATGCTCTGATGCCAGTTGTGGAAAACTAGAAGGGGGGGGTTGAATAGTTTTACCGATCAAAACTTTGTTTTAAACTATTTAGATCGACTTATGTCAATCTATTTAAACATGTGTGTTGGATGTTGATAGACAAGCATATATAAATATGTAATGAAAGAATAAGGAGTAAGAAGCACAAAACCACAACGTGAGTATTTATAGTGGTTTGGCTACAAGGACACCTTCCTTGCCCTACTCAACTCCTTGAGTCACCTACACGAGAGTTCATAAACACTACACGACACCAACTCCTTATGGCGGAGAAGCCTTCTCAACGTTGCCTACTCTTTATCCGGTACAAGGCTAGATACCGGGTTCTTTCTTGAGGTAGAACCAAACCTATCACAACGTCGCCTACCCTTTATATGGTATTAGGCTAGATACCGAGTTCCATTACAATGGAGGAACTACTACCCAACACTACATAACACCTAACCCCAAAGGAGACCAACTACTTATTACAACACCATCAAGGATATCAATGTCCTTGGATACAACGTATCTCTATTTGTATATCGATGCACCTCATTGAGTATACAACCTTGGCATCCTTTACTAATGCCACTTGACTTGAATTCTAGGCATCTTTCACTAATGCCCTTGACACGGACGTTTGACACCTTTCACTAATGCCTTCGTCTTCACTCCTTTAGCATTCTTTACTAATGCTTTTGACACAGACAATAAGCACCTTTCACTAATGCTTTCGTCTTGACTCTTTCGGAATCCTTCACTAATGCCTTGGACACAGCACTTCTATGGAGGAAGAAAGAAGTATCAACAAGAGAACCTCAGTAGTCTTGATGATGACGAAGCCATCATAGGTTTAGCGGACGGTAGTTTTTCATATCTATTAAAGATAATGAAGGACATGGTAGCACACGTAGGAGAATTGACTTTTTTGGCGGATTTCCATGCGCTAGATATGACTAGTGACACTACATGTCCATTTTTAGTTGGAAGAGGATTCTTAGCTACCGCTAGTGCCATAATCAATTGTAAGATGTCTAAGATAGTGGTAGGAGAAGGGAGTGCTAGGTCAATCTATGATGTTAAGAAGCATTCCAATTATAATGAGGGTGAACAAATACCTCATGAGATCATGTTAGATATGGACCTTGGACCAATGGAGATTTGTTTGGCCCTCAACGACCTTTCAACCTCGATGAAGCCTTCATGAACAACACAACTTTCCTAGAACAACAATTGGCTAGGGACATTGAAGTGAATCCATTCGAGGATACTTTAGTGTTTAGGAAGATGACCGAATTCCTAGGAACCTTTCCCGTTAATCTTTGTATGAATAAATGGAAAGTTGATAGTAAAAAGCCTAAGTACAAGTGAAATTGGGATAAGCCACCTAGTGACGGGAATGGAGAATGGCACATTAGGATGACAATCTATGATCCCAATGGTGAGAAGTTTGAAAAGGCATACCGGACTAAGCGTACTAGTAGAAAATTAAAAGATAAGTTCAATCCCACCGATATCCTTATGGATGAACTCACTCACCTAGGTACGTAGGGCATGACTTTGATTCTAGCTACAAGACTCAAAAATAAAGAAAAGAATTCCTTGGGAGGCAACCCATGTTTAAATGTTTGCTTGCTTTGTTTTTAATTTTTATATATCTTTTTCGTTATACTTAATTCTCATGTTTAGATTATTTTCTGAAAATGCTTTATTTTGTTTTTAACCTCGTCTTAATTGCATATAAAGGTATTTTACAGAAAGATAAGTGTAGGGAAGATCACATATGTTTTTAGAACTTGCATGAACATGAGATTGGTAATAATTGAAATTGTATATATATATATGTGTGTTTGTTAGAGTCAAATGCTTGTATCGAGTCATAATGGATGTTTTGCAGGAATTTTTCCAGGTCTTCAAAAAAGTAATTTTTCCAGAAATTTTCCGGAAAACGCATAAGACCTTTTATGTCAACAAAACCTGACAACGTCAGGCTTTGTATAAACAGATTCTCAGTTTTTGTTTTCTATCTAAATTGTAATTTTTGGAGACTTCTAAATCTTAATTTTCTAGAAATCTGCAAACATCCATTCCACAAGCATTATATCTTACTCGCTTTCTAGTTTCGTTTTGTTTTTATATATATAGTTTTACCGCCGATTTTACGCGAGGTTTTGTTTCGTTCCCTTATAAGTGTGAAGGTTATATTAGATAAGAATAATAAGTACATGATGGATGAAGCACTTATTTCCTACTCATTTTTCTTGGAGGAGGATTTAACCGTAACTTTATACATATCCTACCGAGATAATCAATAGAGTACTAATTCTTTCTCTTTTATTTACCTTCCTTTATCATAACTTTTATACTTTCGGGGAACATTGGGGACAATGTTCAGTTTATGTGTAGGGAGGGAGAATAAAATGAGACCTTAGAAACTATTCACTCATTTGATTTTTGTCTTGTCCTAGGTAAATTGTGTAATAAACTATAAGAAATATTTGTTAGGGTAATTTTAGCACCAAAATTTAAAAAAAAATTATGGCATTTACGAGCTAAACTTTAGTCTTAATAAAACGTCTCATGGATAGGAGTTATATGACTAGCACAAAAAACCGTATACCAATCAAATTCCACCCCAAAAATGTGAGGTTCGCCCCTAGATCTTTAGGAATAAAAGCATTCATCTTTAATACTTAGTGAGTGTACCGGTAGTATAATAAATTCTAGAACTTGTTTTATGATGCATTCCGAGATCGCTAGTGAGACTACATTCATGTAGTTAGGATTAACTAAATGATAAGAGGCATTAGGATAACCTTTTTTTAAACCTGTAATATATTTACGTCATCCACAACGGTTGAGTAATTTTCCCCACACTTTGCGATATAGTCATCTTTAGTACACGATACCCTTAATTAACCCCTCAGAGCCTATCTTTTCGCGGTTCTCGTGATGTTTCGGTTTTCTAGAATATTAATGAAGAGCATTGCCTACAATCCACCCCCAAATGTTACAACCAAATCGCCTTAGCCCACCTTTTATGCACTCATCTTTAGTGCATTCTTGTAATCATTGTTTAAAACCTTAGTTCAGTTATCTAGTTGCTTGCATGGTTGCTAAGTCGAGTCATATCTTTTGTATACAGTTTTGGAACGATTGGGACTCATGGGTTAAAGTAATATTTTATGGAGTAATGGGAAAGAACGATAAATTCAAATTCCATTTCTCTACGTAATTAAGTACTCCAAGTGTTTTGATCTTTTCAATTTGGGTCAATTAGTGTTAGTAAAATAAAAAATTAAGTGTAGGGATGCTCATATAAATCTCTTTATGTTGATGTTATCTTAGAGGATGGCAGAGTAAAAGTGTATGAAAAAAAAGTCAAAAAAAAAAGAGAAAAAGAGTTAAGTGAAAAAAAAAGGAGAAAAACATACGGGCTACCATCCTACATCTATCTTTATGTTTATGTTTTTATATTTATGTTTATGTTTTATTTTAAATTATTATCTAGTGTTAGTTAGTCGAGTCTTGGCTTAGCAACCCGCCTTTTACATGCTTGTAACATAAGATTTTTGACTTGCCACCACTAAATATCCCTTATCCAAGAAAACCCTTTATTTCCCTACCCGAAGCCTAAGATTATAACCCTTTGTAAAAACCTCTTAGATAAGTATTACTAGGTGTTTACGCCAAAGCGGTGGAGGTTTGATCTATTCTCAAGCCTATGGTAATCTATGTACTATGACAGGTAGTGAGTATTTATGTTCCATTTCCTTTTATAGTATATTTCATATAAACCCAAGAGATGAGAGAATCCAAACACCAATTGTGAGGTGCTAGTGTATAATTTCCGTGCTTGTTATGACTATTGTGGTGCTTCTACTTGTTGTAGATTGTTTTAAACGAATGCTAAATGACCCCTAACTTATAAATTGATTGGCCAAAAGCACATTTGCTTGAGGACAAGCAAATTCCAAGTGCAGGGATATTTGATAAGGATTTAAAACATATGTTTTTAGGGGGTCATTGAAGCCCTAAATCGACACATTTTATATCCGTTACGTACTACTTAAAATTGTTCCTTTTTACATTTTTGGTCTTTTGGAAGCAAAATGTAGGAATCAAGCGTTTATGGACGAAAAAGAGCGAAAACATTAAGAAAACGACAAAGTCAAGACTCAAGCTATTTCTAAAGCCTGACGGCGTCCCAACTTATAGGGCGACGCCGTCACTTATAGCATTTTCTAATTAAATTCCAATCGATGACTCAAGTGATTTTTTGGTTCTAAAGCATGACGACATAACGTGTTAAATCTGGAGGGCGTCACCCTTTGTTTTACACTAGACGACCAAAGAGCAAATCCAAGACGACGTCCCTATTGAAGCCAGACGGCGTCACACTCCTCAACTAACACCGTCCCAACGATGACTTGGACCAAACAAAACCCTAATGACGTCAACCAGACATCGTCGCCAGCAAAAGGTGACGCTGTCGCACTTTTAAAGCTATATATAGAATTAAATTTTTATGCATTTAGTGCGGTAGAATTTTGGAGAGCAAACCCTAGTTCGTGTGTAGTCTGACTTGGACAGTATTTTTGGGTTCCAAACCCTTCTTTACACCAATAGATAAGTTTGTTAATCCATTTTATCATCATGTTTATCCTATGTTCAATTGTTTGTGTTTGTTCTTGCTTATATTTCATGAGCAGCTAAATTACTATTGTGTTTTCTTAGATCTATGAAACCTAGTTATTGATTATGGTTAGGTTGTCTCTTGTTTAATTGGTAGATGCTAGAGTAAGGAAAATTGGCTTCTTCTTTAATTGTTGTGAGCTTGAACTTCCTAAATAGTACAAAGCTTTAGAGTGCACTTGAGCCATCGTTGTGTTTATTGCGTGAGTTGTAGCTTTAGGATAATAGAGTATTCGAAGGAGATACTACGGTACTTGGCGATTCCGGATAGTCTACAGGAGAGTTACAATTTATAGAACTAGGGAATTAGGCACCTCCTATGACCATACGGAATACAACCCACCAATTAGATAAGAATGTGACAATTCAACCGACCCATAAGAGATAACTAGGGAATAAGAACATCTAAGTAAACACACTTTTAATTATCATGAGAACACACCTTACAATACATAGCTTTTATCCTTTTTATTTGGTTCATTAGTTTTTTTATCTATAGTTTGTTAGTAGTTAAAACTGGTAGAAGTACCACCTCCCACTCCTATACCCCGAGATATTTATTTTCTTTCAAAAATTATAAAAAGACTAAAAAGAATCTCCCTCCACCTCACCTTCTAGTCATACATCTCTAAGAAGCATCTCTATTCTCCTAGAGAACGATCAACCCCCTGGGCTTACCCATACTCCACTGCAACGATTAGGTAAACTGCCTAATGGGTTATAAAACTTGCTCGTAGGAAAGGAAGTCTTTCGACCCCGAAACCGCACATCAGGAACAAAAGGGACGTGGAATTGGAAAAGAACTTGCAAAGATACACACTTTAGTATGCTGACTATGAAGAGATTACAGAGTAGTTCCACTCTCCATTTACGCCATAACTGTGAATTCAAACATGAATACCTAGTCAACGCTAATCAAGGATTACGACGTAACTACCACAAGAGGTTTGGAAGATTTGGAAGATTTTCATGACTCAGGAGGTTACACGTAACCAATGTATAAGGTTACACGTAACCAATGTATAATGTTAAGGCGTAATATTAGAACAGAAGGGGTCACAAGATATTGATGAGATTACAACTTAACCAAGCATGAAGATTACAACATAGACGAAACCCTAGAAGATTTCGGCGTAACTATCCATCTAAGTTACGCTGTAAATATTTATTTATGGATAAGATCATGGAAGATTACACTAGTTACGACATAACCACAACTGAAGGTTACATCGTAGCTGTGTCAGGCCTATAAGAGTGACTTTGACTTCGTCTTGACTTTCTTAAATGCACAAAATTTGTCGAGTCGATCCGAAAATGTCCGTTTTCAATCCTTTTTGTACCTATAAGACATAAAACACAATCAAAGGATGTTTTCAATATTATTTGGTATAATTGGTTTTTTTAGTCATTTTTATGGGTTTAACGGGTATAAAATGATGAGTAAATAGGCACTCAGCAAAGAACCAACCATATTTTCTGCATTTTAGACATCTTTCTCACCACAACTCACCAGAGGACGAAGTAGGGTTCCACACGGACGATCTCCAATAGAATAGGGAGCATTTTCTGTTGGGAATTAAATGCACCAGTACTAAATTGTTGGAATCACTCCTAAACCTAATTCAATTGTTAGTGACTCATATGTAATAGTTAGCTTAATATGGCCTTTATGTTAGTAATTAGCCTTAGGCTTATGTAGAAGGCCCATAAGCCTAGGCCTAGTCCAATAAGGAAAAGGATGGGAACTAGGAGTGTTGCCCTAGCTTCCCTCCTGTAAATACCTTGTAATAACCCTCACTTGAGGGTTGGTTGTTCAATTTACTCTTTCACTCACTTCTTACGCGTAACCGTATTATTATATCGTGTGTGTGTGTGTGTTTGGTTATTTGTTCATCCGCCTTCATCTCTTCTCTATCTCTTTCTATGATGCTTGTGTTGTAAACTTAGTGACCTATCAGTGGTATCAATCGCCAACTAGTTGGGTGAACGTATTGTTCTTGAAGTGGGTTTGGTCCTACGCGTAGAACATACGACTCGTTGTTGATACTTTGGTTTGATTAAAAACGCATTTTTTACACTTTTTAATCCAAGATTCTTGTACTTTCAACGTTTTAAGGTGTTAAAATAACTGTTTTTGGTAAAAAGTTTCAAACTTTACGCGTGGATCATTGTTTTTAAGCTTGGTTTTGTACGTGGCTTTCTGTCTACGCATAACGTGTTTTTGGGCTTTGGATAATCAAGTTTCACACTTTTGTGTTATTTTGGTGATATTGAAGCTATCTCATCACTAAAATCTGGTTTGGAAACATCGGTTGGAAGAAATCATTTTTGGCTATATCCTACGCGTAAGTGAAACCCTAAACTTACGCGTAACCTGTTCCTTGGTTTGATCTTCTGTTTCGTGGTTTACTCCGTGGTTTCTTGCTTGGATAAAGCTGAAAACACGTCGACTTTGGATATCTTTTGCACTGTGATAGTGTAAAAGATCATTTGGGAAAAAACCCTAAACTTACGCATAAGCATAAGCTTACGCGTAGACTCTTTACGCATAAGATTCATCTTACGCCTAAGCCCTGTCTTACCCATAAGTTAATCCTACGCCTAAGTTTTCTACGCCTAACTTCTTGTTTACGCATAACTTTAGTGCTTTCTCATTACTTACGCGTAAGCTAATCCTACGCGTAACTATTGCTGTTACGCGTACCTTTGGTGTTTTTACGCTTAAGTGGTACTTGGATTTTCTGTGATTTCCACGCCTAAGGATACTTCATCAACAACGGTTCATTCGACTACAAGGATCCATTTAACAACACAAGTTTTCAACATGTCACAACCACCATACTCTAGCTACTTCCCTTACACTTATCCTCAACAACAACAACAACAACTTAGTCAACAACATCAACAATTTAATCATCAACAACAGATTTATCAACAGCAATTTAATCAACAACATATTCCACTACTTGCAGCAATTCCACAACCTTTAATGGTTCAACCACCACCAAGTCTTCAAGTACAACCTTACACAAACTTCTACAATCAATCCAGGAATACTATGAAGGAACCGGCATGGTTTGGCAAGATGTGTGAAGCCTTGAGTAGCCAACAATCAATTCATGAAGCTGGCTCACTTGATAGACCTCCAATGCTCACTCCCGGTAATTATGATCAATGGGTGATTCGGTTCTTTAGGTTTTGTGATCTAAAGAAGCCACATGGAAATTTTTAAAGAAGGTCATTATGGAAGGTCCATTTCAGATGCCTACTGTCGTTGCGCCCGGAGATCCTAATGCTGTTCCACCAAGCGATGATGTCACCAACATTGCAACTGTTGCAGATCTCACGGGTGATCAACTTCTACACTTTGAAGCCGACGAACTTGCAATGCAATACATCCTTTTAGGATTACCCAATCCAATCCTTCGAAGTGTTGATGCTCAAAAGACTGCAAAAGCAATGTGGGAACAAATTCATCTTCTTATACAAGGCACAACACTCAATCAGGAAGATATGGAATCCAAAATCTACTTGACTTATGAACACTTCATGATTGAACCAGGAGAGTCATTAGAATCTTATCATCA
Organism: Chrysanthemum makinoi; assembly: GCA_910596185.1. NCBI lineage: Eukaryota > Viridiplantae > Streptophyta > Magnoliopsida > Asterales > Asteraceae > Chrysanthemum > Chrysanthemum makinoi. The sequence goes on from OU343220.1 coordinate 74,173,433, forward strand.
TCGCTTTTCAGACATCATTAATGATTTGGACAAACACAATATCATCATGCCACGAATTGCTGTCAACACAAAGTTCCTAAGTAGTCTTGGTCCGGAATGGGAGAAGTATGTCATTTTTCTCCGTCAAGCTAAAGATATGCATCATGCTACCTACGGATTGTTGTACGACTATCTGAAGCCTCACCAAAAAGAAGTTGATAAGGAAAGGATTCTCCATGGTCAAACTGTTTCACCATCACTTCCGGACAATCAACAACTTGCTTTGTGGGCTCAAACAAATATTCCTCCTCAACAAGCTCCTCAACCCGCTCCTCAAACAACTGCAACCATCAAACCTTCTGATCCGTCACAGCAACAACGTCAACAAAATCAATTGGTTCCATACAACAATAACACTGCTCAAGCTCTTTACAGTGAAGCTGATGAGGACTCCGATGCCTTCGATGAATTGCAACAAGGATTTGTTATGATTGCTAAAGCATTTGGCCGTTATGCAAACAAATCCAACAATCGCATTCGTTCTTCATCTAATATAAGGAATCAGGCTGTTGTGAACAATGGACGCGTTGAAGTTCAAAATCGTGGTTATGGTCGTCAGATGGGAGGAGGTCAAGGGTTAAATGCTATGGGAAGGAATCACATGGGTGCTCCGCAACAGCAAAGGGCTCAAGTGGTTGAACACGGAAATCATCAGAATAGGGTTAATGGTCTTCGATGCTATAACTGTAATGAGAAGGGTCATCTGGCTAATGCATCTCCTAAACCGAGGACAAGAGGAAGTGCTTATTTCAAAGAGGCTTTGCTCTTGGCTCTTAAGGATGAAGCTGGTGGAACTCTTACCAACAAGGAATAGAGCTTTATGGCAAATGCAGATTCTGATGATGATATGGAGGACTTGCAGGCTAATGCAACAGTGATGTTGATGGCACAAATGCAAGCTCTACACATGAGTGACCCAGGGCCAGTGTATGACACTGATGGCTTGTCTCAGGTACCTGAACAAACAATTATCATTAATAATCTGATATCTCTACCATTTTCTCCATCCGACAATGATCAAAGTGTTCAACATGAGTCTTCCACATCTCATTCCGATGATTATCAAATAGATCCCGTAGTTATATTTGATGATCAAGATAACCTTATGGTTAATATTGATAATCAAGTTGACTCCGTCATTATATTTGAGGATCTAAAGAATGATCATGTTGAGAATCACGTTGAACAAGATGAGCTTTTGTCTGACAAAGAAACTGAGCTCTTGACCTTAATTAAAGACCAACATTCTCGTTTGGAAATTTGCATGAAATTAAAAGAGAAAAATGCACTGTTAACCAAGGATAATGAATGTTTATGTAACATATTGGATTTCACAAACACACTAAACCATAATCACAAGTGGCATACAAGAAGGTTTTTAGAGAGAGAAAGTTAGAGGTTTAGGGAACTTAGTGAGAGAAAGAAAAATCTTATTATGAGCTCCAACTCTCTACCTTGGGAGGTAGAGAGTATTTATAGTCTTACAATATAACGCCACACAACGGGCTGTGGATCAGGCATACAGTGGGTAAAGACCCGTCCGTCCTCTATGGTGTTACTTAACTAAATACTACTTAACATAAAATAACTATGACTACGAGCTTTCTAACGATTACATATACTTGAGGTGACCGACTCTTTAATACCTGGAATTTCTAATTCCTAACAATCTCCCCCTAAGGGAGGTCACCTCAAAGACATATTAAAATTACATAGAAAACAAACGGATATAACATTGAGATGGTTATTGAGTTCTTGTTCATGTTCATTGTTCTGTAGCTCGTAGTCATTGATTCTTCACATTGCATGTTTGGTTAATCCAAGTGGAGGTCTTTTACTGATCCATATGATAATGAGATTTGAGCCAGCTTTGAGATCATCACCACATTAAATCTCGACTCTTCCTTTGTGGTGTTGATATTATGTGATGATGTGACATTTGGACCGACATGCTCACATTCTGGATCATGATTTCTTCTTATCCGAGTAGCAGAAGCTTTCGTTGATTCATGATATTGCGCGTAGCGGAAGCATGGAGTGATAATATCAGAGTCATTGATGCACTAATCATGATTTCTTTAGAAATGAATGTGTAGTGTGAGCATGCGGCTATGTATTGACCGCTCCATTCGATCATTACCAAGCGTCGGGCGTACACTGCATACAGTTAGAAATAAAGCGCACGAGAGTGTCTTTGTCCACTTTCGTAGAATTGAGGTACACGGCCCACGGTTCCCCGTTGATCAGTACAAGTACTGCCTGTGATCAGGTATAATTCTGAAGAATTTCCTTGACAGGGTTTCGTAGCTACTCTAGCCGTTCTCAAACCGCATCGTCTCAAAGAAGACAACACGGAGTGAGTGAATCAGCGAATAGAGATTCACTGATTGATGAAAAGAGATTTGAAAAACAATCGTGTATCGCTCAATAGAAATTGTTTTTGCAATACAACGAAGGTTTTAATGAAAATCAATTATCAATCACAAACACCTTTTAATTTGAAATATTCGTACACGATCGATGTGCTAAAGAAAAAGAGTTTTTGAGCACAACGACCGGTTTTTAAAAGGTATCCGTCAATCCATAACCTGAATCAGGATTGATTCAAAAGATTGAATCACCCCATAGTTTCTGTTCAGTTGTCACATGGTTGATCTATTGGATAGACCTCACATGCCACCCACCAGGAGCTTGTTTGATGATGGCTCCAGAAGGCTTTCCATCTTCATTGTGAATATGTTTGCATGTCACTCAGATGTTCTGGCAATACCACAAGGATACTGCGTAGGACTCAAGATATAATCTCTCTTTCCACATTGTGTGAACCAGAGAGTCTTCATTGAACGTGTCCTAATGAGATTTATTGATGATCTCGTGGCTCTAGACTCAATTTTGTGCATATTTGGATCCTATAACGGAGACTAGAGAGAGGGTCTCCTTCTTCAATATCAACAATCTCTAAGAGAAAGTCGATAGATAATGTCGGTTCCCCGTGAGAATGAAACAAGTCCTTTTAAGAGGAACTTGAGTAGTTTGGGAAGTTAAGTGCAGTGCGTCACTGGGTCCATGACGTCTTGTCTTCAATACCGATGTTGCCATCAGTAGTATATGAATTGAACCTGGTTTCTGCCCTAAGGTTGAATACATGGAGGGCTATTTGTTTTCACCCTTTTTCACATTCAATTCTTTTTCATTCTTCAACCCCTTCAGTGCTTACCGAGACTTCATAACTAGAACCTTGTTGGGTTTATTCCAGTACTAGCTTAGTCTCAGTCCGCACTCTTCCCATATCTCATTTTTCTCCTTTTATCATCATACCTAAGAACTCTACACTAACTAGTGGATAGTCCCTGGGTAGATCCCTCCGGTTCTGGCGGATCATGGGAACAAATACCTAACCTTATCATCCTTATATCACCATACATAAAGTAAATTTGGTCGGTCTATTTGGTATTGTTCGTCTGCCATTGGAACCAATTGAAAACCATTTGAAAATCAATCTAGATGCTTGTGATATTTTATCAAAGAATTTTGCACTTGAATTGTTTTTGATATTTTTAGAAAGAGAGCTCCCCCTCAACATGTGCATCATGTATTTGAAATTGTTTAGCACACGGAGGCAAGAGGAAGAATTAACTTCTTTGATTTCTAATTTCTAAAAGATATCAACATCACTTCCCTTATCAAATCAAGTAGATAAAGCATTTTGGAAGGATGAGGTTTTCACAAGTTTGCTCCCCCTCAATATGTGCCTCGAGGTTTAAAAGAGTTATGCACATATTAGATGAAACCTGCACATTGATCACGTTTCAAATCTTTGTGTTTTAAGATAGATGCTCCCCCTCAACATGTGCATGGAAAATTTGAAATCGTTTGTCACATGCGGGGAGGATAACTTGTACATCCTTATAAAACCATTTGCAAACCATTTGCCGAATCATTAGTTTAAATCCAATTTAAATCACAAATTCTCCCCCGATCACAATTATCAAATCGTCAAGATTTGTGATCTCTGTAGATTTAAATTGATTTTGAAAGCTTTTAAGGAGAATTGTGACTAGATTATGAAAATGTTTTAACTGATAAGGATCGAATTATGAGACTTTAAACTCCATTGATTAAACACGCATGATTATCTTTTGAAAACATAATAGTAACCAAGGTCTGGTACCATTTTTTGAGAAATACACTTTTTGATTTAATTTGAATAATCATTCTCCCCCTCAATCAATGACATAAGTTGTTGATCGAGAGATCGATATTTTTGACAACTGTTAAGTACAGATGATTTTCAAAAATTGAGTCCGAGTAAATTTTCAAAGCAATTAGTTTTCATTAGATAGTAGGTGATTGTTTTATAGAATCAGAGCATGAGATTTGAAAACCAATTTAAAGCATGGCTCTATTCTTTCATTAAAGAGCGGGTTATTGCCTGAAATGACAATAAACCATTTGTTTTACTTTCTCCATTTTTTTTTTTTAATATGAACATTCGAACAACATCTAAAGTCCCGTGTCATTCTTTGAATGACAGAACAAAAACCGTAGATATTTTTCGAATCGAGAAAAATATGATAAAAAGACTAATTTTTGGAATTTTCAAGTTCTTTTTTTTTTTTTTTTAATGGAATTTAGAAAGTTTTATATTTTTCTATTTGATTTTTGAAGATTTTATAATTTTGTATTTTGTTTTTCAAATAAATATTTACAAGAGATAGATGAAGAAAGACCTTTACTCCTCGTCTTCCTCCTGAAGACGTTTGAGTGTTTCTGGTTGAAAGATTTTCAAGCCAAGTCGTGGAAGAATAAACTCAAAACGTTCTCTTGGAAGAGCTTTGGTGAAGATGTCCGCTAACTGGTATTCAGTCCTCACAAAATAGAGTTCCACCACACCTTTTCCACTTGTTCCCGATGAAATGATGTCGAATGTCGATATGCTTTGCTCTTGAGTGTTGAACATTGTTGCGTGAGAGAGCAATAGCACTTTTATTATCACAGTACAGAGGGATTTTGTTGAATTCAAAGCCATAGTCAGATAATTGAGATCTCATCCAAAGGATTTGAGCACAACAAAATGACATGGCTATGTATTCCGCCTCTGTAGAGGAAATAGAAGTACTCATTTGCTTCTTTGAAGACCAGCTCACAAGCTTATCACCCAAAAATTGAGCTCCTCCAGACGTACTTCGACGAGTATCTTGACACCCTGCATGATCTCCATCTGCATATGCTGTTAGTGACATACCGGTGTCCTTCGGGTACCAACGTCCCATGTTGATGGTTCTTTGGAGGTACAGAAAGACCCGTTTAACCGCTTCAAGGTGCTTTTTGGTAGGCTTAGCCTCGTATCTAGCACACATGCATACAGCGAACAGAATATCAGGTCTACTGGCTGTGAGGTACATCAGGGATCCGATCATGCTACGATATTTCGTTTGGTCTACCATGATCCCTAAGTGGTCCTCATCAAGCTTGGTTCGCTCAATCATGGGAGTGTCAACGGGGTCACTTGAATCAAATCCAAATTTCTTTAAAATCTCATTTGCATATTTAGATTGATTTATGAAAATGCCTCCGGGACTTTGTGAAATTTGTAATCCCAAGAAAAATGACATTTGTCCCATCATTGACATTTGAAATTTAGAACCCATTTCTTTTGAAAAACGATCACATTCATTGGGGTCAGTCGAGGCAAAGATGATATCATCAACATAAATTTGAACGTGAATTAAATGTTTGCCTGACTTCCTGTTGAACAGAGTAGGATCAACTGCTCCTTTGCTGAATCCGGTAGATAGAAGAAACTTTGATAGCGTATCATACCATGCCCTTGGAGCTTGCTTTAAACCGTAAAGAGCTTTCTTCAAACGATAAACGTGAGTAGGATGCTCTGGATTCACAAAGCCTTCAGGTTGGCTGACGTAGACGACTTCTTTAAGATCTCCGTTCAGAAATGCCGTCTTTACATCCATCCGATAGACTACCATGTTCTTACTTGCAGCATTAGCCAAGAATATTCTGATTGCCTCGATTCGAGCCACCGGAGCAAATGATTCTTCAAAGTCTATGCCCTCCTCCTGACGGTATCCTTTTGCAACCAATCTAGCCTTATTCTTTAAAACATCGCCATGCTCATCAAGTTTCACTTTGAAGATCCACTTGAGAGCAATGATCATAGCACAATCTGGAGCAGGTACTAATTCCCATACATCGAGTCGATCAAACTCATGAATTTCTTCTTGCATGGCATTGAACCAGCTGTCTTCATTCATGGCGGTTTTAACATCTTTTGGTTCGATCTTAGAGAGTACGGAGTTGAAGAAGCACCATAAGGCATCGGTTGCAAGTTTTTTCCGTGTGGATACTGGACAAGAAGGATTTCCAATGATGTTGTCTAATGGATGATCGTGAGTCCATTTTCTGAGGTGTTCATGTGGCTGTTGTTGAGGGACTGAAGTAAAGAGTCGATGTCTCCTGTAGAAGATGGTTCAGATGATGATTCAGGAGCAAATATATTTTCAAATGGAGCATCTTCGGGAGTAGCAAAGGGATTTACTTCATCCTGTGAATCAGAAGAATTTCCATGATGTACATTTGATGATTGAAGATTTGTTGATGAACCGGATTGGTGCGCAGCTTCTTGGCTTAATGACATAGAAGTTGAAGGGTTAATTTCATTGACAAGGATAGAAGCAGCCTCTGTTGATTGGATTGACATATCATTGTTACTTGGCTCAAATTGTTCATCAAACATTAGATCAAACAGTTCTTTAAATCATCTTCTGAGGGGGTACATATGGAGTTGTTGATGAGGAGTTTGGTACAAGAAATGAACCAATGGGACTGTTTTGAAGTCGGGTCGAACTGGAATGTCCAGGAGCCATTTGACGGTCACTCATCAAACGTAATGTGAATTGTTTCCATGATGTTTTGGGTTCTCTTGTTGTAGATTCGGTATCCTTTTCTGTTTGGTGCATATCCTACAAATACTCCAATGTCTGCTTTAGCTTTAAGTTTGCCTAAATCTTGGTCCTCATTAGTTGGATAACACAATGCACCAAACACACGAAGGAATGAGAGATTAGGTTTTCTGTTGTGAACAAGTTCATATGGAGTATTTCCATGAGCAGTGTGAATCAGAAATCAATTTTGGGTGTAGCATGCAGTGGCAATGGCTTCACCCCAGAGAAACATTGGAACCTTTGAGTAAATCAGCATTGTCCTTGCGGCTTCCACAAGAGTTCGATTTCGTCTTTCAAATACACCGTTCTGTTGAGGAGTTCGAGGAACACTTCTTTGATGACTGATTCCAATACTTTCATAAAACTCAAAAAGTTGTTTGTTAACAAACTCAGTTCCATTGTCTGTTCGAATGATTCTGACTATTTTGTTAAGACGAACTGCGGTACTGTTTGATGAGTTTGATGATGATATCTTGAGTTTCATCCTTTGACCTTAGGAACTTTACCCAGGTGAATCTAGAGAAATCATCAACCATAACTAACACATATTTCTTTCCAAAGATACACTCTCATGGGTCCACATAAGTCCATGTGAATTGTATGAAGAACTTCCGAGACTGAGTTTGTAGGTTTGGGTTTATGGGCATACTTCTTGCTTTTTCCCAATTGGCATGTTGAACAAAGATGATCCTTTTCATACTTAAGTCTAGGTAAACCTACAACTAAGTCCTTTCTAGAGAGATCATTGATGGTGCGAAGTTCAAGTGATTGAGACGACGATGCCATAACCATGACTTTGTTTTTGAAGCCTTTAACAACAAGCAAATTGGAGAAGACTTCATCATATCTTCGATAGAGATGGTGTATAGGTTTGAACCACGTGTTCTTCTTAAAAGTTCCTTACCATCAAGTTCTCTAACGAAACATGTATGTTTTCTGAAAGCTAATTCTAGATCAGAATCGGAATTGACCAACGAGAGAACAGGTTATGACCAAGACCTTCCACATAATATACCCTGGAGATAACACTTTTTCCAACAACATAATCTCCATAACCCTTAATTGCCCCGAAATGATCATTCCCGAATCTAACTGTCCCGATGAATTTGCTCACGAAGTTCATGAGCCGTGACCGGTCTCCAGTCATATGCTTGGAACAGCCTGAGTCCAAGTACCACAGAACGATTTGAACGATCTGCAGTTGAACACAGACAAGAATGGATAACTGGATAATTGGGATCCCCATGCAAGAATGGGTTCCACTTGGTTAGTAATAGTAATTGGAACACCCACATCAGAAATAGAAACATCCATATCAGAAGTAGAAGCAATGGAATCATTGGGAATAGATGCAATCTGGTGTCTATATTTGACCTATTCAAAGTATGTTCACTTCTTAAGGGAATAGTTCTACCAGTAGGCATCCATTTTCTAGTGGGCATAGTCTTAGTAGTTTGAGGGCAAAACTGATTATTCTTATGGCCAAAAGGTATCCAATAATAACCTATCTTTATAAATGTTCTTCCTGTGGGTTTCCACTGTTTTCTAACAGTCTTCCGTTTTTGCCTTTTTGCCTTCTTTGCACGATTATTTGCATTAACAACTTTAACTGGGCCTTTGATAGCATTAGACAAAGCATTCACACCACATTCATGATTAGCAACAAAATCCAAGCATACATCATTACAAGGTTTGCAAATAGTATCAAAATTGAATTAATTACTGATGTACGCCTAATGGCTAATACTAGAATCAACACGATTTGTTTTATTCAACTCAAGCTTAAAGTTCCTAGATTGGTCTTCTACTCTTTTCCAATGCACATTCTTAGCTTGCAAGGTCCTATCATTCCTTGTATTACCTTGAGACTTTGACACCCCTTGCTTTAATGTCACGATTACTCTGTAGAGGAATGGGAACATTAGTTGGTTGATCTAATTTTTGCATTTCTGAACTTGATGTGCAAGGATCTGAACTACTAGAAGGCACATTAGTGTTTACTTTCTTAAGACTGTGATTTGAGCTATTTGCAGGCACACTAAAGTTCACTTTCTTAGCACTAACATATCTGGAATCTGAACTACTTGAAGGCACATTAGTGTTTACTTTCTTAAGACTGGGCATAGAACGGATTTCCTGCTTGGCACTAGGCATAGAACAAGGCTTCACAGCTTTGCCTTTTGCATCTAAGGATTTTTTACATGTTGCAATTACACATTCAAGCAGCTCTTGAGATCGTTTGGCCTGGAGGCAAGCAAACCTAATTTCTCTATCAAGAGGTTTATTAATGAAATCCTCTTCAACAATCTCACGGAGACATTCTAGACTATCCTTAAGGTGAGCATAATAGTCATGAAATGCAGATTCATTATTCCTAAGATGAGGAGGAATATATTTAACCGTCACAATGTATTTGCAGTCTAAGGGTGAATTTGAAACAACATTCTTATTAAAACAAGTGGCGGTTTCCCATTTTCCGACTTCTCAGATTCTCAATTTCCTTTGTAAAGACGTTATTTTTTCGTTGTTTTGGTCACGAGTGACTTTCATTGAATCATATAACTCTTTAAAGTGTCGTTTAACTTTTTCATTTTCTTCTAGAAAACTATCGTTTTCCTTTTGTAAGGCATTTACAAAGTTTTGAAGATGAAAAGTTTGAGAGTACTGAGAATCTAAAGGAGGAGGCATTTGGAATCCAGTCACATTGTTCTTTTCACCCTTCAATTGAGAGATTTGGACTTTCAAATTTTTGATCGTGTTACAATGAGCTCGAATCTGTTCATCATGTTTGCTAATTTCAAAAACTACATCAAATTCAGGAGCATCCAAGGAAGTCTTGAAATTTGAGGTTTTAACATTTTCTTTTAGATGTTGATATTTTAGTTGTAAATCAAAATGTTCAACTTCTAGTTTAGAAAGATGCTTTACCAAATTATCGTGATCATCCTGATCAATTTTCTCATTAAGTTTCGAATTAATCTTTTCAAGCTCAATGACATTATCATGGGAGACTTTCGAGCAACATGATAATTCATGAAATTTAGAAGCATTAATGGAGCAATTCGTAGCGATGTAAAATACATCTTGAGCAATACATTCGAAATAAGATTCTCATTCAAGGTATGCAAGTTTTTCCTCTCAATCTCATTATATTTTAATGCTCGCTCATAGTCACTAACCTCAACTACCATTGCATCAAATTCCTTTTCCATTCCTTTAATATCTGAACTTATCCCCTTTTTAAGACTCTCAAAATGATCTTTTAGTAGTTTGAAGAAAGGCATGACCTCCGTTAGATAGCATTCTTTTGTTTGCTCAAAACCCCTTTCCCCTTCAGTTATCCCAGTGGGTGTGATCCCTTTCTTACAAGTTTTCTCAAAATCAACAAATAGTTGAAGAATAACATATTGACTGATTAAGGTCTTGCTTTTAGTGGCAATAGTCCTAGGAACTAAATGCATTGGTGAATTGGGAGGATACACAATAGCCGTGAAGGCATTTTCCTAAAGGGGGGTTCGTTTCAACAAGATTCTCTGCTTTTTGCTTATCTAAATCCTTTTTCCAGAACACTTGTTCGGTGTTAACAACGTCGAGGCTTAAATTTTTTAAGGAAATCCAATTCTCCTTCTTGTAATCATGGGGTGTGATAATTATTTTCTTCTCTTTACATATTGGATCATCTAACTTCTTGTTCATCCTTTCCCTAGTGACTTCACCAGATTTATTATCTTCCTCAGCACTTTCAGCAACTAGGTTTCTGTCTAGGTTTAGGATTTCATTGCCATCATAGAGTACCTTATGAGCATTTCTAGCCTTTTTAATGACCTCTGGATTTGGTTCCTCAACAAGGGGATGCTATGCTTATCGCTTAAGACTCTATGCTTAGTGATCATGTGGGCAGTCTGAATGGTGTTCCCTTGTACGTACAACTTATTTTCAAGCTTGTTCTTCAAAGTTTTAGATTAGAAAAATCATTCAAAAGTTTTGATTCCTTGGCATGAAATTCCTGCTTAAGCACTTTAACATTTTCTTGAAGTTCTTGTTTTTGCTTAGCAGTATTTGAAAGTTTTTCTTGTAAGGAATTTAACTCTTGTTTTAACACTTCTTCTCTAAAACTAATTTTTCTAATAATTGTACGCATTTGGTTATCCAACTCCTGCTCACGAGTATTTAGCTCAAACTTAGAACGTTGTTCATAAATGGCAACTCGTTCTTTATAGGCATTAAGTTCAGAGATAACTGAATCATCGGGGCACATGCGGTGTATTCATCAAAACATAATCATCATTGATGGGAGATACATCACTTGATACAATTTCACTTTCACTTTGTTTCTCATATTGATCATATGGGACAACATTGATATTACCCATATTTTCAATATTTGACTCAATGATTTCAGTTGATTGTATTTCATTATGTATCTTTTGCACATCAACTTCATCATATAATTTTAATACCTCTGAGATGATTTTGTCTTTGGATGGTCCAACTTGTGGTGAAGTAGAGACCTTAGGAGAGACCATTGGAGAAATGCTAGCCATGAAAATTGTTTGTGCATTAGGTCCATCATCAACATTAGAGTCGTATGCATCACGTCAGCTGACTTGAAAGGCATTTTGATGATTGTGACCAATCTCCTGAATAGGTCGCTCATCCACATCGCATCATATGTCTTAGCATTCCCTTCAGAAGAAACAACAAGCCTCTTCATCCAAGGTTGCTCCATTGTCCTGAGCTTGCACTAGCAACATCTTATCCCTGAAGTATTCAGCATTCTGAGGACGTTTTGGAGATGTGCAATTCCTTGCAATATGTCCCTCACCACCACAGTTGTAACACTTAACTGTCTTGACTTGTCCCTGATTTCCATTCCTTCGATTCGATTTCCTCCATAGCCTCCACCCCTTCTCGATCGTCGCGCCTTTCTTGGACCTGGGCACCATAACCTTCCCATCTCTCGACAGCTTGATTGTGTGGATTGGATCTTGTCGCTCGAGGTTGTTGTTGGTGTGTGGGAGAGTGTTCATGTTTTGACTGATCATGAGAGCTAGTTGACTAATGAAGTTTCCTATAGATGCATCAGCATCAACTTGTTTGAACATTGGATCAGGAATGAGTTTGTGAGTTCCATCACCCATGGGTATAACTTGTGAAGCTTTAGTGGTAATCCCAATGTTTGAGTAGAAGGCAGTTGAATCATTTGATGAGCTTGTCTCTCCCGGATTTGTTTTGAATTGTTCAAGAATCCTCTTTTCAAACATGGCATGTCTCTCATTCTGAAAAAGGAAGGCATAGAGTTGCTCATAGTTTGTATTCTTCAATCCTTTAGTGAGCTTCACCGAAGTGACAAACTTGTGCCATTCGGGATTCATGTTGTTTACAAACTTTGAGTTCAACTGAATGTTAGGCATGGTCATTCTGATGTTCCTCATGTCATTAACGAGTTTGTGGAATCTCACATAATACTCATAGACACTCTCATCCGGTTTTAATCTTGAAGTGCTCAAATTCATCATAGAGTTGTGATTCTCTGTCTTCCATGGTTAATTCAGAACCTGAAAGAAGCATCCTGACATTATCCCATACACCTTTGCTTCAGTGTTGTGATTGATAAGCTTGTAGATGTCTTTTGGAAGACCTTGTAATATGATGTTAGAAGCCCCGATATCCGCATCGAATCTCTTCTTCTCCTTATCATTGAGCTCATCATACGCTTTGGTCGTCTATTCCGTAGATCATCGTTCCATCTTCAGTTGTATCAATTATGTCCTAGTAGTCTCAACTCGATACGGTCCTTCATCAATCGATTTGAGAATGTTGACCCCATTTTCCTTTCCAAGACAGTACAATCTGATTCTTGAGCCCAGAGTCGTAGTGATTACATCAAGCATAGGTGGACGAGTATCTCACGACAGCTGCGAACATCCTCGCAACGGTGGAGATGATAGTAGGAACGTTGGTAGACATGTTAACAGATTACACGGGATTTTATAACTCTCTGATTAAACCGGGAAATAGATTCTTTCTCGGGATTTTACTGAATCAAGAGAAAACCGTATTAAGCAATCACCCAAGTCGCTAGGAAACCTTGAACCAAGTCGCTATAATCCCAAGTCGCTAAGTAACAAGTCGCTAAGCTCCAAGTTGCTAGCAAAATTTTGACAGCAAGTCGCTAAAAACTAAGTCGCTAATTTGTCAAGTCGCTAAATAGCAACTCGCTAGGTACCAACTCGCTAACACCAAATCGCTAACAATAAATCGCTAACAATATAAAGTACAAGTCACTTTACCAAGTCGCTACCGTAGTGGAGAATCCACTAATTGTACTTTTAATCGCTTGTCTCAATAGACAAGTCGCTAATCCAACTCGCTAAGACCTTCAGTTACAAATCGCTACCAAATAACCACACAAGTCGCTAGCAAGAACACTTATCCGTGGCTCAAGTCGCTAGCATGAAAAACACATAAACACCACTTTTCAATCCAAAAACAGTCCAACCACGATGATTCAAGCCTTCTAAATCAAAACCTAAACACTTGTGATGATTCTAAACACAAAAGTACAATCAAAATCCAAACTTTAACACTAGAAATCAACCAAATGATGCAAAAACCACTAAACTTATTCAAACTCAAAAACCACTAGAAATCCAAAGATATGTAATAGATGATCTAACCATGGCTCTTGATACCAATTGTAACATATTGGATTTCACAAACACACTAAACCATAATCACAAGTGGCATACAAGAAGGTTTTTAGAGAGAAAGTTAGAGGTTTAGGGAACTTAGTGAGAGAAAGAAAAATCTTGTTATGAGCTCCAACTCTCTACCTTGGGAGGTAGAGAGTATTTATAGTCTTACAATAAAACGCCACACAACAGGCTGTGGATCAGGCATACAGTGGGTAAAGACCCGTCCGTCCTCCACGGTGTTACTTAACTAAATACTACTTAACATAAAATAACTACGACTACGAGCTTTCTAATGAATATATATTCTTGAGGTGACCGACTCTTTAATACCTGGAATTTCTAATTCCTAACAGTTTAATTCGACAACTCAACTTTTTCAAAACTCAAGAAAACAGTGAAAAAGGTTTTGAAGCCGCTTTTATCAAATCACACCAAAATGAAAAATCTTTGGAACGACAGATTCGTGATCTAGCCGCTTCGAAGAATGCTTTGTTGTCTCAAATAGAACAAATGATACATGAACATAAACAAAATTACGATCTTACTTTGGAAACTCAAAAGCCAAGGCTGAGTTGTTAACTTGTCAAAAACAGTTTCGAGTACAAAAAGCATTCCACGAAAGCGAATAGATGACTATCTTGAGGAAATTGTCGACTTACAAAACAAAATCAAAGAGTTTAAAATTGTTGTTTATAAACATGGTGAATCAATCACAACGATTCAAAAGTTTCTTTCAAACCAAATCCAAATGGATATGGACCGAATCTTGCTGATTATAAACCTAAGTTTGCACACAGAGCATTCAAACCAAATCTGAAGTTTACAGATCAGAACATAGAATTGATGATTCTATTATGACTGTTGTTAAATATAATCGCATGGAGGAATTAGATGAGATGGCGAGATTCGGTCAAAAATGGAAAATGTCGTTTATAATAAACCATTTAACTATTCAAAAGCCGTAACTTTTGTAACACAACAAGATACTTCAAACACACCTTTGATTGTCACACCAGGTTTGAAGTTAGTCCCCAACACAATGGTGCACAAGTTAATGGTCCTTTACCTTCACTTAGTGAAGTAAAAACTAAAGCTGAAAGTTGTCGTGTTATTAAATATTTTGACACTTTCTTGTCGACATCAAACTTTGGAACATGCGATTGAATTTCGTTCGAAATAAAAGTTGAACATTTTACCTCGCCATGGGCACGAGAACAACGAGATATTTTTCAGAAAAAAATTTTAACCCATGTCAAAAATTTGAAAAACTGTGCACTATATTGGGAAAGGGATTTTCACAAGGAACTTGGTCTCATGAAAACAGTTTTGGAGAAAACGAAACATCAATTTCAAATACTAAAAGCAAAAAGAAATTATTGAGAAAAGATGTTGATCGACTCTTGGAAGATGTTATATGTCTTTGATATCTATAATGTTGTGTTATTGCATTCTTTTCCATATGCATTTGATTCTATATCTGCGATATCTTGTTGATTCTTTGAAACTGTTGAAAATCTGGGATAATGTGCTTCAGTTCGAATCTTTAAAAATTGAAAATGAACGATTGTCAAACGAGCTTTCAAGCGCAATACGTTGTCTTAATTGGTGTCAAAAAGATATTCACGATCAACAACTTGTTTTTCAAAACAAAATCGCCCTGTTGCGTGCAAAATCTTCGATCCTAAAATTGAGCAACGGATGATCAAAAGCGTGTCTTTAAGTGTCAAATCTCAAGATATGAACAAGACCTTGCAAAAGTTAAAAAGGAATATGGTGTCATATTTGATTTACTAAAACAGACTCGTGATGAAGCATCAAACGAACTTGATCATTATCTTGCATACACTAAAAAAGTCATGAATTTTTAAAATCTTCGTTCGAAAATCAAGAGTGCTGCACACTATTTTAAGTTAAGGGAAATGTTAGGAAAGTATGAACAAGTTCACCCCTAGCATCATTAAGAGAGTTGCACATGTAACACCTAGCAATCATGTCCCCAGAATACCTCGACAAAACACAAGTTCTAATGTGCTTCCCTCTCTGAAAGGACTAGTTGCCTCTTTTCCAAGCGTCCGCACAGACTACAAGAGGAGCAATACAAGGAAGAATAGGAAGTTGCGACCTAAGAAAAGACAAATAAATAATGTTGAAGTAAACGAACACCGTAGGACTTTGAATAAGACTCAGTTGCACCACTTTAGATATTGCGTCTGCAAATGTAATGGAAAAAGTGTTGTAACTAATGTTGAACCTTTAAGTACTTTTGATATTTAGTCTGATGCATCTTGTGTTATTTGTGCGTAAAAGTATGCGTTCTGATTGTCATGATAAATGTGTTGCTAAGGCTATCTTGTCCGCGTTTAAGAATCACGAAACCGGAATACCTCTAGGCCCACTAATGCTTCTAAGTATGTGCTTGGTAAACCGCCTTCTTTAGATTCTAAGAAACGATTTGATGTCCCTGTAGTTCCAGATCACCTCCAAGGATTATTGTACCACCTAGCATTCACTAAGACTAAAGCTAAGACTAGTTGGAGATGGCATAAATGGATACATAATACACTAGGATTTAAATGGATGCTTAAAATAATTGATGTGTGTATTTTAACTATAAGCGGCGAGGAACCCTCTCTTCGGGTTCCACATCTACTTCTATTCCATCTGTGTAAATCGTGTCTAATGGTGATACAGATCATCCTTTAGATTGTTGATAGCGGATGTTCCGAGCACATGAGCAACCTTAAACTGTTATCAAACTTTGTTGCAAAGTTCATTGGCATCGGTTCGGGAATGATCACTTCGCGGCTATCATGGGCTACGGAGATTACATTAATGGCAACATCGAAATTAGCAGGTTTTATTATGTGGAAGGCCTCGGTCACAATCTTTTTTCTTATAGGTTTGTGATGGAGACTTGGAAGACGCTTTTAGGGAGAAAACTTGTTTCATTCGTGATCTACATGGAAATGATCTTATGTCTACGTCAACGCATCATCCAGTCTCTACACTATCTCCATGCAAGACATGATTGCTTCATCTCCCATTTGTCTACTCTCAAAGGCTATATCTACAAAATCTTGGCTATGGCACCGTCGTCTATCACATCTAAACTTTCAAACCATCACCAATCTTGCACAACACAAACTCGTTGAAAGGTCTCCCACCATTCGGTATTCTAAAGATCACCTATGCTTAGCTTGTGAACAAGGGAAAAACACTCGTGCTCATTTTCCTTCAAGGTGGAACACGCCTCAAAGCATGTGCTTCATCTTCTTCATGGATTTGTGTGGCCCGATGCTGCGCGTGAGGAGCGATAAATGGAAAATGCTACATCTTGGTAATTGTTGATGACTACTCAAGATGGACTTGGGTTTATTTTCTTGAAGTAAAGATCAAGCTCCACAGATGATCATCACCTTTCTTACGAAAATTCAAGTTCAGCTCCGAACACAGTCGGACAAATTCTAACGGACAAAGGTGAATTTGTGAATCAAACTCTTCGGGAATATTATGAGAAAGTGGGAATTGTGCATCAAACATCTATGCCCGCACACCGAACAAAACGAGTTGTTGAAAGACGAAACGCTTAAATGCGTTAGTGGAATGCCAGAACGATGTTAATCAATGCTAAACTTCCAGATTACGTGGGCCTGAAGCGTCTCAACTGCATGCTACACTTAGAATCGTTCTATGATTACAAAACGCCACAACAAAACACCATTTGAGCTTCTCACAAATGAAAACCGAGATCTCAAACACTTTCATGTATTTGGATCCTACTCTATCTATCAAATAATGATTGACTTTGGAAAGCTCAAAGCCAAAGCGACATTAAGAGTCTTTATTGGATATTGTAAGAATTCTAAAGGTTAATGGATCAATGTCGTCATTACAAAGCAGGTTATGGAAACGATTCATGCTCATTTTGATGAACTTATCTGAAGTAAATGGCTTCGAGTATAACAGACTTGGAACCCGGTCACAACGGCTTAAACTTCCCCAAACCCCATCATCGTGATACAAGTCCTCAGCTTTTCGTCAACAAATGGAAAGACTATTTGCTCCTCTGTTCAGTGACGATTTTGATAAACGTGATCCAGTGTATCCGATGTTTCCGCCAACACGCTGCTCAACTTTGATAATATTCTTATACCGATACACCTTACAACAACTGTTGAAGAAGCACCACCAGTTGACTCTGACAACAACAGTTGAACAAAGCCCCACTTCCAACGGCCAGAACCAAATGATGATGTTCTTAATGAAGTACCCCACGCAGATTTTGATCCAAATCGTTCTTTAACCCGTTTGCTAATGAACGCAACACACGGATGTCACGGAATCTTCACAAGCCATTTGAATCCTCAAAATCTGCACAACGTATACCAACATCAACCCTCTACACATCGATGGTCAAAAGACCATCCTATAGAAAATATTATTGAAACCCGAATCAGGGCAATTCGTTTGTTACGAGACAACGTCTAATAGACTCAGATGGTGAACATTGCATTTATGCACTCAGTGATCACCAATCGAGAACCCTAAAACATTAAAGACGCAATGACAAAAGATAACTGGATTGAATCCATGCAAGAAGAACTCAACCGGTTGTCATCGGGGTCATTCATTGGTCTAAAATGGATTTGGAAGAACAAATTGGATCTTGAAGGAATGTCATCGAAACAAGTCGCCGTCACGGTGGCTAAGGGTTATAGGCAGGAAGAGGGTATTGACTTTGAAGAATCATTTGCTCCGGTTGCTCGTCTTCAAGAGATGTTCGGATATTTCTAGCGTTCGCGCTCATATGAACATCACGGTCTTTTCGGATGGATCGAAAACTGCTCAATGGTCAACTGAAAGAAAGCGATCAATGTCAGCTAGCGAAAGGATTCGTTGATCCCGCTTGAACCATGTCTACAAACCCGAACAAAGCTCTGTATGGTCTCAAACAAGCTCCCCGGGCATGGTATGATAAGCTATCATCTTTCCTCCTTGCCAATAATTTTACCAAAGGTTCGGTCGACCTAACTCTTTTCATCCAATATCACGGGGAACATATTTTAATTGTTCAAATTTACGTGGATGACATCATTTTTGGGTCAACACATAAAAAGTACTCAATCGCTTTTGCTAAACTAATGAAGAAACATTTTGAAATGTCAATGATGGGCGAACTTACGTTCTTTCCAGGATTACAAGTTCATCAATCACCCCGTGGTATTTTCTTGAGTCAGTCCAAATATGCCCTTGAATTGTTACACAAATTTGGAATGCTAAACTGTGACACCTATGCCACACCAATGGCTCATACCAAGAAGCTAGACGCTGATTTAGATGGGAAATTGGTGGACCCTACAAAATACCGAAGTATCATTGGGTCTCTCATGTATCTAATAGCTAGCAGGCCTGACATTGTTTTTCGCGTTATATCTTTTGCTCCCGTTGTCGATGAGACCAAGAAACCCACTCTCTCGAGGCTAAAAGAATCCTCCGATACATCAAGGGAACCATTAATTTGGGGATCTGGTATCCGGGGGATCACAGTATCGAAGGATGTTGGTTTACACTAATCGCTTTTCGACGCCAGCCCGATACGCAGGGATGCTTAGATTCACGAAAAAGTACTTCAGGAGCTCTACAATTTCTTGGTGACAAACTGGTGTCATGGCAATCGAGAAGCGAGGATTGTACATGCTGTCCTCAACCGAAGCGGAATATGTAGCCGTAATGTGGCATGTTTGCTCAAGTCATCTGGATGAGAACACAACTCAAAGACTATTGTTACGTATTTGACAGAATCGATGTCTGGGAAATTGGTGCTATTGCGATCTAAAATGCTGCAACTCGCCAGTTCAGCATTCGAAATCAAAGCACATCGATCTTCGATATCATTTCATCAATGACCACGTAGAACAGGTACGGTTGAATTATACTTGCGTTGGGTGCAGAATACCAATGGCGGATCTACTCACCAAAGCCTTGCCTCTGCTAGGTTTAATGAGTTGGTCCACGGATTGGTATGACGGTGTTTGACTCAAGAGAATTTGGATGAACTCTTAAAAACAGTCTTAAAAACTAGTCAAACACCAAAATCTCTTTTGTAAATATTTTCCAAAAACAAAATATAAAAATATAAAAGCAGTTAAAACAACAAAAGAGATTTTATATTTTTATATTTTGTTTTTGGAAAATATTTACAAAAGAGATTTTGGTGTTTGACTGGTTTTTAAGACTGTTTACACCAAAATCTCTTTTTTAAATATTTTCCAAAGAAATGTACTTGCCATGTATAAAGAAAGAGTAAATTGAACAACCAACCCTCAAGTGAGGGTTATTACATAGTATTTATAGGGAGGTGGGGCAACACTAGTCCTTCTTTTCCTTATTGGACTAGGCCTAGGCTTATGGGCCTTCTACATAAGCCTAAGGTTAATTACTAACATAAAGGCCATATTAAGCTAACTATTACATGTGAATCACTAACACTTAAATTAGGTTTAGGAGTGATTCCAACAATCTCCCCCTAAGTGTTGGTGATGAAAGAATCTTTGACGGTGAGAAGTCTGATGTAATAGTAGCTTTGAAATCTTTCGACATTCTTCTTTCTTGTGAGAAAAATTGCCTTGATCAGAACAATCTCCCGGTGTAGAGAAATTGTTTCTTTTGAAGATATTCGCTTTGGCGTCATTTTGTTCTTTGATCTTTGTTCTTTGCTTGATGGTAGTGATAGTATGTTGTTGTTGTATGGTCGGAAACCCATTTTATCGGTCAATTCCGTCTTTCTCCAACATGCTCACACGCTCTTTAACGTTGGATTCTGATTGATGAAGTTCTTTAAGTCTTTAAACTTTGCCAGATTCTTTGTTGTGAAGAATCATTGGAAAACTTTTAATGTTGCCTTTGATTATGAAAGAACTTCCAATTGATGATGTAGGTATGAGCATGTGGAGAATCGCGACGACAGGTCGCTCGAGCTTCCATAAGAAGTAAACATAAGCAAAGGTTAGTTATAAGCGGATTCGGCACTTACAAGTTTGGCAGACGAGGTGTTAGCATAGTGTGAGAACACCGGCTCTAATTCTCACCAGCGCCGTTCATGAGGCGGAGTCCAAACAGAAGTGAGATAGCAGCGATGTCTGGTACATCTACGGTTGAATAGTCGTTGAGAACATTGCGACATCACCCCTTGGCCTTGAAGCCGATTTGAGACACACTAAGCGTAATCCACGGGGAGTTCACAGAAGTGACTGTTGTAGGGCATTTTGATGTAGACCCTGGTAGGGAGTTTCCATTCAATCACTGAGGATCACAGTTGTGAACCTACGTAAATGTTATTCTTGGTAGGATCAAATATTATGTGTTGATGATTGGGTGGTCTTGGATGATCAAAATACATGTTTGCCATATTTAGAGAGAGAAAGATAGAGAGGTGTTCTTGCTAGAGGTTTACACAAAGGAAAGGTTAGATTGAATGAGAAGCACCACCCCTTCCATGGATGGAAGGGTTATTTATAGTTACAAAGTAACTTGACCTCTATCGGCACTTGGATCGGGCATACAATGGAGTAAAGACCGTCCTTCCTCCCGGTGTTGCTCTAAACTAAACTACGCTACAAACTAACAAATAAACTACTTAATAACGTAAATACTTGATATGTCTACGAGCTAACTTATGCTAGATAATATTTGGGGTGACCGACACTTCACTATGGAATTTTATAATTCCTAACAATCTCCCCCTAAGGGAGGTCACCCCATGTTTTACATTTGAATCTAGCATTCTATTCTTGACTTTGTTCTTGAGCTCGTAGACTTCAATTCTTCAATGTTCGCAATCTTTGTGCATAGCGATTACCTTCAAAGTCCGCATAGATTTGTACTTTTAGTGGAGGCCTTTAATCGATCCACATCTTTGATGATCTTCGAGCTTTCTTTGAGATCATCAGCCACGATAAATCTCTGGATCACCCTTTATTGTGTTGCCATCATGTGAAGTTGTGACTTTTGGACCGCATGCTCACACATTTGAATCATGACATCTTTCCATCGAGTAGCGGAAGCCTTACGGTCATGATATTTGCGGCGAAGAAGCATAGTATGAAATATCGAGCAGGTTATGTAGATATGCACCATCATGATTTCTTCAAATTAAGTGTAGGTTTGTGAGCATGCGGCTTTGGATTGACTCCTCAATTACGATCGGTACACTGCAGTCCAAATGTACTGCCGAACAACAATTAGCAATAAAACACGCGAAAGTGTCTTTGATCACTTTCGTTGAATTGAGGTACATGGCCCACGGTTCCCCGTTGATCGGTACAAATCTTTGCACGTGATGGTAGGATTCGAAGAATCTCCTTGACGGGGTTGCGGTGTTCTAGTTGTTCTCAAACCGGAGCGTCTCAAAGAAGACAACGAATTGAGTGAACCAAATAATTGAGATTCGATTGATGAAAAACGATTTGAAAAACAATCGCGTATTGCTTAGAAGAAAGAGTTTTGCAATACGTGAAGGTTTTATGAGAAAGATCAATTTTAATCAAAAAAATATACTTTTATTTTGAAAAAGAGTACACATTCGATGCTAGAGAAAAGAAGATTTGCACATCGAGCAGTTTTTCAAAAGTATTTTTTCAATCGAGACACCTTTTGTATTTGAAAACATGAATACACATTCGATGTGCTAGAGAAAAGAAGATTTGCACACGAGCGGTTTTCAAAAAGTATTCGTCAATTCCATTCCCGGACCAAGGTTGATTCAGTGAATAAGCCCATTGTTTCAATCAGGTTGTCACAAGCTTGATCCTTTGCAAGATCTCACATGTCACCCACCAAGAGCTTGTTTGATGTTGGCTCTAGAAGGATTTCCATCTTCATTGTGAATATTTTTATATCACTCGGATGTTCGGCAATTTAGCAAGGATAATCGTGGGACTCTTAATATATATACTTACTTTCCACATTGTGTGAAACAGCAAGTCTTCATTAATTTTGTGTCCTAATGAGATATTGTGGATGATCTCTTGGCTCTAGACTCAATCGTGCACATTTGGTTCCTATGCTGAGACTAGGGAGAGGGTCTCCTTCTTCAATATCAACAATCTCTAAGAGAAGTCGATAGATTATGTAGGTTCCCCGTGAGAATGAAACAAACCCTTTTAAGAGGAACTTGAGTGGCTTGGGAAGTTGTAGTGCGATCGTCCTTTGGGTCCATGATGTCTTGTCTTCAATGCCAGTGTTACCTTAGTAAACACCGGTAGCATATGTATTGAACCGGTTTTACGCCTAAGGTTGAATTATTGGAGGGCTATTTCTTTTCACCCTTTTCACATTTCATTTCTTTTCATTCTTCATTCCCCTTAATTCTTAGAGACTTCATAACTAGAACCTTGTTGGGTTTATTCCAGTTCTAGCTCACATCTCGATGCACTCTTCCATATTCTCATTTTCTCCTTTTTTTTTAAAATACCTAAGGACTCTACACTATCTAGTGGATTGTCCACTGGAAGATCCCTCGGCTTGGCGGATCGTGGGAACAAATACCTAACCTAACCATCCTTATAACTCCATGCAAAAATAAATTGGTCGGTCTTTTGGTATTGTTCTTTCCTTCATGAAACCAATCGAAAAATCATTTGGAAAACAATCAAGGTACTTGTGATACAAGATCAAAGCATTTTGTACCTTAATAGTTTTGATCATTTAGAAAACCTCCCCTCAACATGTGCATATGATATTGAAATTGTTTGGCACATGGAGGCAAGAGTTCTTTGAAATAATTTCTTGATCATATTTTCCTTAGAAAAAGCCATTTGAATTTCTTTGGTAAATTCTCCCCTCAATATGTGCATAGGATAAAATCATTTTAACATAGAGGCATGAGTTCTTTTGAAGCACATCCACGAATCAAAAAGCCATTAAAACTATTTGAAAACTCAATCAAGGTACTTTATAAGTCTCTTTAAAAAAACTTTTTTGTACCTCGATAGTTTGCTCCCCTCATATATTGCTTCGAGATTCGAAGCGTTTAGCACATATGAGAGAAGCTGACTGCAATTAAATCAAAAGCGATCACCTTTTATCAAATTTCATTATTAAATCACAAATTCTCCCCGATCAAAAATATCAAACCCTTTGAGATTTTGGATCCCAAGTGATTTAATTAGGTTTAGAAACATGGGAGAAAATGTGGCCTTGTTTAAATACTCATCTGTTTTTGGATAAATCCTCCTCCTCAACATGTGCATTGTGTATTTGAAATCGTTTGGCATATGGGCGAGGAGTGCCTTTGAAGGACTAAAACCAATTCCATTAAAGCAGATTTGAGATTTAAATCACGATCTCTCACCCGATCAAAAATTTCAAACCATTTGAGATTAGTGATCCCAAAAGATTTAAATAATTTAGAAAATTTTGGGGAAAGATGTGGCAGGATTTAATTTTGAAAATGCGATAAGGGCCATTTTAAAACATTAAAGATTGTTAGTGTCGTATATGATTGTTTAAAAGACCTTTAAGTAAAATAAAACAATTTCACAATTAAACAAGAACAGAAAAAAATTTCATTTTGACGGATCTTTGAGTTTTAAAGAAAATCATACCATGACATAACATTAAATCTTTAGGTCACCACATTTTAACATTAAGCGGAACTTTTGTGAAGAAATATCGTTTGAAAATATTTTATTTTAAATCACTCTCCCCTCAACCATGACGAAGTCAATAGTTGAGTGACTTAGGTTTTGAAAAAAGTCAGGTGATTTTCAAAATTTAGTTCAATTTATTTTCAAAACAATATTTTTCCATTTTCAAAACAATTTAATCAAATTATACAAAATTGTTTAAAAAATATCTGCATAAAGATCGTTAGGTGGTTGACAAGCTTCCATTGTTGTTGTTGTAGGGTTTGGAAGAAAAACCGTCTGCAGATCTTGATGAGACTTCTTTTTCTTACGTTGCATTTATAATGCCAAGCGAGGTCCAATTAAGCTCCATTTCTTCAATCACTTAGAAGAAAACCATCTGGCGATGCATTGGGACCTCTTACGTTGCATTTATGCCAACTCTACATTGAAGTCCAATAAAGCTCCGTTTCTTCATTTGTAATAAGAAATCGTTACCCTTTCCTTTCGGCATCCAATCATATTCATGCGTGGATCCGGATGGGAACATTCTTATACCAATATACTGCATCGTTAGTGAACACACATACAGATATATGGTGGTTACGACATCACCCACAATCGACTAATAAAAGTCAATGCAACATATCAATCAGATCATATAAATGTATGGGAATAATGTGTACATCAAACTCTAATCATCTAATCCTAGCAATCATATCCTAGGCACCTAGTCCTTCAACATAGGTTAACATCATTTTTAATTAAGCATATTAGGATAATTAAGAAAGCCCGTTAGACGATGTAGATTTGAAAGACATTATCCCCCTCAATCCATGACTCATTTTATGAAAAGTTTTAAAAGTCTTTGAAGTCATTGATTGAGTTTCCAAATTTATAAAAACTCAAGATCGATTGATTTTAAGCAACTTATTTACCACCATTTTTGAAAACAACAAATATTTTTCTGAAGAATTTTAGACGGAAAAACATTTGTGTAGGAACAGCAGTCCTTCGACATACTTTCCTCATTTTTGTTTTTAGGATAAGTGCGCGAAATATTTGAAAATTGGTTTAGGCGTACTTTCCTTTCATGAAGAGCGGGTTGCTATCTCAAATAATAGCAAACCATAGTTTAAGCGAATGCTTGATCGAGTAAGCTACCCAAACCATTTTGAAGCGAGGTTACGATGCGAAATAACGTAAGCCATATTTTGAACATGTTTAGAAAGTAATATATACACCTCTGCTTTCGAACTTCATCTAAAGTCGTGCCATATTGAATGACATTTCTAAGACCGTAGATGTTATCGATACCAGAAGACATGTCATGAGAAAACATATTTTGGTATTTTTTCAATTTTGATTTTTATGGGTTTTGTTGGTTTTATATTTTTCTATTTTTGTTTTCTCACGATAAATATATACAAAGATAGTTTAGATGATATAGTTAAAGAGGATGATGATACGTGTAGGGATAAGGATATCGCGGCCAGTTTAGTAGAAGATAGAAGTCATCATCCTAAAACTTCAACCACCAAAGCTTCCAGACTCTTGAATCGAAGAGAGAGATTGAACTTGAGAAGTGAGACTTTGGCGGCTTCCCCCAAAGAAAATCCATGTGATGAGCAGATTCAAGCTCTATTTCAAGCTTTCCTTAGCCAGTGTCAAGAAGCACACCATTATCATAAATCCTTTGCTCCTTTTAAAACCGATAATCGAGAATTCTCCATTCGGGGTTATATCATCAATAGAACATAAACGCATTTCATCACACTTAAATAATCTTCTCAAATTTCTTTTCCACTCGAGTCGAAGCAATCCATTCCAAGCGGGTGTCAAGAGACAATTCCCAGTAGTTGAATTGATGCAGTGGAGTTCTTTATAATGCTCAAGAACTCTCCGAACACACATCATGGGGAATGAAAACACCTTCCCATGTTCACATTTTCTTCCGATGATCGTGTGAAGCTCAAGAACCAGAAGTACACCAATACCCAAGAGCTCTCCCGAATACACATCATGAGTGGAATGAAAACACCTCCCCATGTTTACATTTTCTTCCGATGATAGTGTATGAAGCTCAAATATCGATATACCAATACCCAGGAAGGAATAACCGATAACATTGAAGAAGAAGCGGGCCAAGTCATGATTATCTCGCGGATGACAATCTCTGCGGATGTCAACTCCGGGAATAAGTGATTATATCTACGAATCAGCGATTAAGCACTCAAGTAAACAGTAGGCATCCCCAATGTACACTCTATCTCCCGATCATTGCGATACCATGAAATCACCACACTAGTGTACCTCTTTATCTGAAACTCTCTAACATCACTTCCCCGTTCGTATTTGAAATACTAACACCAAACACCTTGATGAGTAAAACCTTGAGTTTCTCTGCGGTCATGACATTTGTTTTTTCGGGATATCTTCAATCACTTAGAAGAATTAAGTTCATCAAGTTTACTCGTCATGAGTCAAACCTTGAGTTTCTCTGCAGTAATAACACTTGTCTTCCCGGGGTATCTTCAATTACTTAGAAGTATTAATTTCATCAAGTTTACTCAGCGTTTAGTGCTTGTCTCCTTACGCCTAACGGTTTTTGATACTTGAGAATCAGTGACTCTTTTGTAAGTAGTATAATAGAAATATTTTGAGAAGAACATTTGAACTCTTGTGAGAATCAACTTAATTTGAATAATGTGAGCATGTCTAGTGGGGATTAAATTTGGCATTTCAATCTCCTCCATTAGTGCTTTCTCCCCTACCGGCAATCTTTGATAAATGCCCGGATTAAGAAGAAGTCTTTAGATCGTTAAATGCAACTCGTATTTAGTCTTCTAACATGTAGCGAGAGAAAATGTAAACGGTGTAGACTCGACCTTCTTCAAGATTGTGCGGTTGGGGATAGATAGTTAACATCTTCAACTCACCAAAAAAGCATCCACCAAAAGCATCAATTAACTTACATCTTGCAAATCCCTAACTAAAATCCTCCCAATCAAACAAGAAGAAAGATGTTCATCAAGGAAATCGACAGGCCATAGCGAACACACAAGATGGTAACAAACTACCAATCATCAAACAAGAATAGATAGATTGTTTGGAATCATCATGTTTATGTATACGTGAAGCATTAACCGAAAGCACTTTGTCGATAAACTGATCAATCCGAGTGAAGATGTCAACCACGGCTCTTAGAAGAAAACTCCATGTGAAGATGACCCGATAAGAAGAAGCTCGGTTTTTACATGAGTTTAGAGCGTATGACCATTTATATTCTCAAATATCAATCAACAATGCAAAAAATTCACACTTCTCCCCTCCGAAATTGCATACGGAGATGCCATTCTTGACTAAATAAGTGAAATCATCCAAATGTATTCTATTCACACTTCTCTCCTTAAAATAAGCACATGATGTGCCATCTTCATTATAATCGAGAAGTGGAATGAGAAAACAATAAGTGGTAGCGGTTCATGATGGTAAGTGCATGGAAAAAGTATGAAGTATGTTGATGAGAATGGTCATAAATAAGAAGATTTCTCTTCTTAGAAGATAATGCATGGCAGGCGTACATTTCTTTTCTTTAGGAACGGGCATGATATTGTGTTCATACGTCATATGTTAATCACGAGTACAGGCCATGTGGAAACAGACGTCATAATCTCTCTCTTTTCATACATCTCTTGCAAAACATGTAATCATCACCATTATCATTCATTAGGCTCTTTGCGGTGACAACTGATGGAGATAACCCAATATGATGAATTTGACCACAAGTAAACTAACCCGAACTCGTGACAAACTTGTACATATGTAACAAAAGCGATGCTTAGACTTCATGCCCATTTGAATCTCTAAGTACTCTATACTCTTCAACCAACCAACCATCAAGTAATAGGCGTACATTACCTCTTGAAAATCCACAATTGAATGTGACACTTTGAGCACTACAAGCGTAACTCCTTAAAGTGATAGTTATTTTGTGGTAAAAAGAGAGCCCCAAGTGGAAAAAAATAAGTCTAAAAATAACTAGATTTTCAAGTCTTCGTTTTAGGAAATAAGCTTGAACAAGGATCATGAAGAATCTTCATCCATCCATCCGATACCGGATACTAAGTACACTCCCGTGATAATTCACTTCAACCTCAAATAAATAATAGTGAATTAACTCCGTTGTCACATCTTGTTAAAATCTCAATTCTAGCCTCTTTGCGTTTAAAGTGAACTATGATAATGGTTTCATCTGACCATGTTTAAAACACAACCAGTAAAACCAAGTAATAACCATCCGCCATGAATATCCAAACACACATCCAATTTATGAAGTACACCTTTTATCCCTTCTTGAAGCGAGAATTAGTAGCATCGGCATCGATAAGATCGAAACACACTTTTCATTCTCCAGGATGGTTCCATCAATACGGGATTTTACAACTTTATGGTTTAAACCGAGAAATAGTTTCTTTTCGGGATTTTACAAAACCAAGAATAAACCGTAAGATAGATCCGGAAATGCACTTTACTTTACCAGGATGTTGTCACGGGATTTTACAAGTCTATAATTTAAGCAGAAATAGATTCTTTCCGCGAGTTTTACAAAATCAAGAACAACCGTAAACAATGTCGGCTGAATGTGTTATGATCACTTTGGTTTCGGTGAATATCATTTTAGGAGAACATGCAGCGGTTCATCAACGGTCCATTATCCAACATCAATAACATCAACAACCATCCTAATTAACACTTTGGTTAACACATCATTCACGCATTCTGTCAGCAATTGCAGTGACCACATGGAGAAGTAAACTCGATATATCAAACTCGAACATGACGTAAAATTCCACAGATTTTGTTACTTAAACTTGTACTAATTCTCGTGAGCAGAAGCGGTGTACCCAATGTACAAAACCTCTTGACATTCTCAACTGAGTGAGACACGAAGTGATAGCTTACGTTATGGGTTAAGTGAAAAGAATCACAAACGCAACTAAATAGTCAAGTCTTTATCACACTCAATAAATGCCCAAACAAGTCATCTTCACGGAAGGGTAGAAAGAAAGAAGACGAAATAAGTAAATGCGCCCGGAAAATCTCACTTCAACTCCAAATAAGAAATACCGTATAAACAATCCCGTAGTCAACCGTGTTTAACATTCAGTTCAAGCCATGACATAATATATTCCGTGAAAATGTGTAAACCAAAGTATCAAAACGCAAAACACAATGAATCTCATCATCACATTAGATCTCAACACCATATCAAATCACATAACCCAATGAATCTCATAAGCTCCATGTCATCAAATCACATTTGTCAAATCTCATCAACTACTCATATCATCACCACGCATGGTCAAATCACATAATAATTTCACATGTCTCAAATTAAATCTTCATAATATATGCTAAACATGTGAAGGTCAATCACGCATGTAATTTACTTTGCCCCAACACCATATCACACGAGATACACATGGTAAAGATAAAAGAGATATCCAGCCTCTTACAAGCTCATAAAATGCTCGGCCCATAACAAATTTTCGGATCCAACATTAAAGTCCAATAAGTCAGCCTCATTGTAAACTTCTTAATCCCAATCCAACTATCCAAGTCAAGTCCACGCCAAATTAGATCCAATATATTACTAACAAGAAAATCAAGCCCGACCCATTAAATGTCTCTACCCGATCCAACTAGACTAAGGCCTGCTGCCCTAATATTCGGGTATAAAACACTCCTCTAATATACTTTGCCTACTAATTACACTTTCACCCAAAGCAGTCCTTTCTTTTTACACTGATAATCCTCTTGCCAAAGATAAAACTCAGATCCAAATCACTCAAACAAATTCGTCCCTCTGACCTCATCATAGTCACAATATGCTACAACAATTAACATGAAGACCTCGCCACAGGGATGGCAAGAGGACCATAGATGGCCACGAGGATGGCACTAGAAGGATGAATCAGCAGATTCTTGAAGCTCGTAATTAGGTAAGAATATGATACAACACCAGATCTTAAATCACGTTTGTGTAAATGAACATCCGAATCAAAATTAAATGATTTAACAACGGTAACATCACATATTTAAATTCAAAATTAACAAAAACATCTTGGTCATTGATGATTTACTTAAATCGTGTTATAGACTCTTTAAGAAATCTTGATGTTTCTTATGAGAACCACGAGTTAAGCAGAGATCAATAAATCGTTAGGTCATAACCATTCAATGATGATGCATATCTTGAGAATTTGGACCGTTGAACAATGATTATCATTTTTTGAGTTTTTGTTGAACGAGCCAAGAGGGTTCATACTGACCTTGTTATAGACCCATCTTTGTGTGTTCGAAAAAGATGTGAAAGTGGTTAAATATTGATCGAGTATTAGTATTATTCATGTATGAAGACCTTAAATGGTTTTGTTTGCAATTTGTTAACTGCGAATGAACTGAGATCCATGTGATTTATGTAATTGATTTGTATTTTAGTTTTTGGACTGATGATGTGAATATTTTACGGAGGTTGAGTCTTGGTGTTGGTATTTGATATTGTGGTGTGGTCATTGATCATCTCTTACTTCATCCTCTACATTTGTCAAGTCGCTACCAATTTTACCTTAAGCAAGTCGCTAGTTTAAGGTCAAGTTGCTAGACAGAGTCAAGTAAGCTAGCTACATGTCAATTAAGCTTTACATGTCAACTTCATGTCAAGTAAGCTAGCTACATGTCAAGTCGCGTTCACGGGTCAAGTTGCTTAGACGAAGTCAAATCGCTAGCTACATGTCAGAGTCGCAGCTAAAGTTTTCAAAACAATTAAGCTACTTGATAAATATCAAGTCGCTAGCATAAGCTATTACATAAAGTGGCTATATAATTTTTGATTCATAACCAAGCTAACTTGTTCAATAACAGAGATTAACTACGACTTAATACAAATTAGCTAGGCAAAAACACGACCAAAATTAAGCTAGGTGGATTCGATGAATTTGGACATCTTGTTAAGACAACTAAGCTAGCTTGGATATTAAGTTTTTGACCACTTTTCGACGATATTCATATGAAACCGAGAAAAAAATGACTTATGCGGACAAAAGACACTTCATTATTTGATTTGAACCTTTAAAATTATGACCATATGACCACAAAATAAATCACAATTTGTGCCAAAGTTAGCAAAAAGAATGATAAACCACAAATTGTACTCACGACTTTTGGACACGTAAGTTTGGACACAAATATTAACACAAAACAAATTTTGAAATCAATTTGAACGATTTGACCAACAATCGACCATCAAAGCGGTACACAAAAGCCGGTTAACAACATGAACCAAGAAAAACCACAAACAACAACCATGAATGCGGACCACTTTCGAATCAAAGCCTGAATAAACTGGCTCTTGATACCAATTGTTAGGATCAAATATTGTGTGTTGATGATTCGGTGGTCTTGGATGACTCCAAAATACATGTTTACCATTTTAGAGAAGTAGAGAGAGGTGTTCTTGCTAGAGGTTTACACAAAGGAAAGGTTAGATTGAATGAGAAGCACCACCCATTCCATGGATGGAAGGGGGTATTTATAATTACAAAGTAACGACCTCTATCGGCACGTGGATCGTGCATACGATTAGGTAAAGACGAGTCCTTCCTCCGGTGTTGCTACCAACTAAACTCTGCTACAAACTAACAAATAAACTACTTAATACGCGTAAATAGCGATATGTCTACTGAGCTAACTTATGCTAGATAATATTTGGGGTGACCAAGCCTTCACTATGGAATTTTTCTGTTCCACACAATAGTTTTCGACAGTTGCTATGATCGTGAAGGACTCGATAGCATTACGGCTGATGTTTTTATTGTTGAACAACAAGTGATGAAATGTCAAGTGTACCTAAGAGATCTTTGATGAATCTCGTGGCTCTAGACTCACTAGTGCGTTTTGGTTACTGGCGGATACTAGGAGAGGGCTTCTGGCAATCTTGGCGATCTCTAGAAGCGGAGGTAGTTCGTAGGGTTCCTGTGAGAATGAAACAAGCTTCATTGAGAAAACTTGAGTGGCTAAGAAGGTTTAGTACATCGTCCATTTGGGTCCATGACGACTTTAATCTTCATACGGTGTCATCTAGTGACAACCCATTAGCATATGAATTGAACCGGATTATACGCCCTAAGTTGAATAATCTAGAGGGCCTTTCTTTTCACCATTTTCTTTGCATTTCTTTTAATTCTTCAACTCCTTCTTTCTCCGATTCTCATTTTCTCCTTTTTATGATCAAAACTAAGGACTTCTAATTCTAACTATTGGTAGTGTCCTTGGGTAGATCCTCTGTCTGGCGGATCATAGGACGATTATTCCTAACCTTAATCACTTTAACTCCATTTCCATAAAACCATTTTCAAGAAAATCTCTCAAAGTATTTGTAAATGAAAACATGTTTTATACCCTTTGTGAGAGTTTTATCTTTTTAGCGAAATACTCCCCTCACACATGTGCTTAAGTGTTAAGACAGACATCTGCACGGTGAGAGAAGAGCATGCACTTTTGAATTAATCGACTCAAGATAGACAATCCTTTGCGAGACACGATTACGTTGCATAGTTAAAGAGTTACATTGTCAGATTTTAGGTGACAAATAGCTCTAATAACTACCTTGAAGATGTGGACAACCCCGAGGCGTTGTCAAACCCGTCAACGTTCATATCATCAAGAGCTTCTCGAATAGGTACAATTTACTTGGATAAGTCTTGGAAGACAAATCTTTTGAATGTATGACTATTGATTCCATCAATTCATGGGTTGAAGTATTTTCACACGAGGATTCAACTAGCAAAACACAACATATTTCTTATCACATAATTTTTCTCCCCTCAAAATAGCATATCAATGTTATTTTTGAAGAAATGATGAGAATAAATATGACCATTTTGAGTTTTGTGGGAAGATTACACAAAGAACACTATGTGAACAAAGTTTTAAATCAAATACTCCCCTCAACAAGTGATATAAACGGTTGAGGTTTTGAAAAAACATAAGAGGAAGTACTTGTTCTTTTGACCTTGAAAATGAAAGGTTTGATAGGTTTTACTCAAAAGTAAGAAGCTTTCGCTCCTATTATAAGGATTGTGGAAAGTACCCAGGGGTCCTTTATTTACAGTCTGGGTTGTACAGCTTATGTGTGCACAAGCCATTGTCATTAATAAATCACACATCCAAAATATTATAAAAAATAGTTTTAAGGGGTACCAAGAAGTCCATCAATCTTTCCGGGAATGCAAACGAGGCGTTATAGCGGCGAGAGAGCAATCGGGACGACCAACGACAAAGCTCTCGGAGTTACGAGCTGGTCGATCGTCAACCTTTCATCAATCTGGTAATGATCCTCTTCACATCCCGTCTTTCCTTAGAATTCCATCGCTTTTGTGACCCGATTCCTTATGAATGTCCTTCAACCTATAAGCCATCCGTCCTAACCTTCTTCAATGTGTGATCCCCAAACTTGTGAAGATCTCTACACCCATCAAGATTCGTTGTAGTTCACTAAGGTAAACTACTTCGATGGTTGGCTGATGAGGTGTATTGTGGAAGCCGGTTGATGTCGGGAAGTTCTAGTGAGGTCGGCGGTGAAGTTGATTTCAGTGCGTCACGACTCAACGTGAGTGGAGATCTTCTACAAGTTCTTTGATCACTATGTTACGATGAAGATAAGAAAGGACTTGATGTATTCCGCGTTGTACCCATCGAGAAATTGTCTCAGCGACCACTGCAACTTGGCAAGGTACATGTCTTGTGTCGTTGAGACAAATTCTCAAAGTCCGCCAGAGAGAATGCATAATCCCTTTAGTCTTGCCTTTTGACCACAATATTCTTAAAGTGTAGTCCCATTTAGGCCGAAAGATCAACATGTTAATAGCAGCGATTCCTTTAGTATAAACACTTCATGTTGAGACTTACGAACACGCGGCTTACGTAGTAGTTTAAGTGATTCTAGGCCAATGGTGAATCCCGTACATTGCATCCGGTCCTTATACTTCCACGTTGTTGGAGAACATGTGGTTTTACCTTTCGATGGCTATCTTGATTTAGAGTATATGGCTCTTTGGAATGGAAGTGTCGATTGATGTAAGCGTTATTTCTTGAACTTATGCAGGTGAAGGAATTCCAAATCTTTGTTGAGAAATATCGGAATGGAATCTTAGGGTGATCTAGTTTGCCCAATTGTTGGTAGAGTTTAGACCGGTCGGTGTAATATGGAGGTTGTCAGTTTAAGTCGATGTTTGCTTCAGGGTTGAGCCATCCATGTTGTTTAGAAATAGCTCAGTGCTATATTATCAAGGTACTCAACTTCAATAGCACTTTCCGAGGCGTCTTTGGTGATTGAAATGCTTCATTCTTGATTTGCTTCAACTTTCGGATTTAGATCATCTTTTCCTTATTTGATTTTTGCAAGAACTTAGCATGTGTTGGAATCACTCCTAAACCTTATTCAAGTGTTAGTTATTCATATGTAATAGTTAGCTTATTATGGCCTTTATGTTTGTTATTAGCCTTAAGCTTATGTAGAAGGCCCATGAGCTTAGGCCCAAGCCCATTGGAGAAAGGAAGGGACTAGGAGTGTTGCCCTAGCTTCCCTCCTATAAATACTATGTAATAACCCTCACTTGAGGGTTGGTTGTTCAAGTTATTCTTTCATTCACTCTTTACGCATAACCGGCTCATTCATACGCGTGTGTGTGTTTGGATACTTGGTCAATCGCCTCTCTATCTTTCTTATAAGCTTGTGTTGTAAAACTAGTGACCTTAATGGTATCAATGGCCAATAGTTGGGTTAACACTTTCTTTTTTTTGAAGTATTTTTGTTTTGGGTCTTACGGCGTAAAAGTGGTTAACACTTTGGATAAGCAAAACTTGTTTTTACACTTTTTAATCAAAGATTCTTGTACTTTCAACGTTTTAAGGTGTTAAAATACTTGTTTTTGGCAAAAAGTTTCAATCTTTACGTGTGGATCTAAGTTTTTAAGCTTGTTTTTGTTCGTAGGTGAAGTTCTACGCGTAACCCGTTTAGCTATGTTGGTTCATCAAGGTTCACACTTTTGTGTTATTTTGGTACTATTGAAGCTATTCCATAACAAAAATCTGGTTTAGAAACACCTTTGGGCAAAATCATTTCGAGTAAGTCTGGCGTAAAGAAACCCTAATCTTCAGCGTAACTTTTTCCTTGGTTTGATCTTCATTTTAGTGGTTTTATCCGTGTTTTCTTGCTTGGATAAGCACGAAAATCGTCGACTTTGGATATCTTTTGCTTTGTGAAGTGTAAAAGATCATTTGGATAAAACCTAAAATTACGCATAAGCATAAACTACGGCGTAGAAATCCTACGCCTAAGATTCATCTACGCTAAGCTTAGTCTTACGCATAAGATAATCCTCACGCTAACTTTGTGTCTACGCATAACTTTAGTGTCTTTTTCCTACTTCAGCGTAAGCTAAATCTCTGCGTAACTCTTGATTGTTCACGCGTAACTTTGGTGTTACGCATAAGTGCTACTTGGTTCTTGTGATTTCGCCTAAGGATACTTCATCAACAAAGGTTCATTCGACTACAAAGATCCATTTTTACCAACACAAGTTTATCAACATGTCACAACCACCTTACTCTAACTATTTCCGCACACTTATCCTCAGCGTCAACAACAATTAAGTCCACAACATCAACAATGGAATCAACAACAAGCAATTTATCAACAACAATATAACCAACAACATACTACAACCTTGCGCAAATCCACAACCTCAAATGGTTCAACCACCACCAAGTCTTCAAGTTCAACCCTACACAAATGAATTCAATCAACATCCATCAAGGAACACTATGAAGGAACCCACTTGGTTTGCAAAGATGTGTGAAGCTTTAAGCAGCCAACAATCAATTCATGAGACCGGATCACTTGATAGACCTCCAATGCTCACTCAGGAAACTACGATCAATGGGTGATAAGGTTCTTTAGGTTTTGTGATCTAAGAAGCCACATGGAAAGTTCTTAAAGAAGGTTATCTTGGAAGGTCCATTTGAGATGCCTCTCTTGTCATTGTACCGGAGATCCAAATGCTATTCCACCAAGAGATGAACAAACAAACATTCTCTTTATTTTGAGACTTGAATCCTCAAGAACTTCTACACTATGATGAACTTGCAATGCAATACATCCTCTTAGGATTACCAAACCAATTCTTGAAGTGTTGATGCTCAAACTACGGAAATGTGGGATCATATTCATCTTCTTATGGAAGGATACATAATCAAGAGGATTTGGAATCCAAAATTTACTTGGCTTATGAACACTTCATGATTGAACATGGAGAGACACTAGAGTCCTATCATCATCGTTTTTCGGACATCATCAATGATTTGGATAAACACAACATCATCATGCCAAGAATTGCAGTGAATACTAAGTTCCTAAGTAGTCTTGATCTTGAATGGGAGAAGTATGTCATTTTTCTCCGTCAATGAAGAACATGCATCATTCTACATATGGATTGTTGTGCGATTACTTGAAGCCTCATGAAAAGGAAGTTGATCGGGAAAGGATTCTCCGTGCTCAAATTGCTCCACCACACATCGGAAAATCAACAACTTGCCCTTATGCTCAAAATAGTTATTCTCCTCAAACCGAGCTCAACCAAGCAACTTCAATCACACCATGATCCTTCACCTCCCAATCTCAACAAACTCAATTGGTTCCATACAACAACAACAATGCTCAAGCACTTGTTAGCGAAGCTAATGAGGAATCGATCCGTTGAGCTTTGCAACAAGGATTTGCTATGATTGCTAATGCCTTTAGCCGTTATACCAACAAATCCAACAACTGTATTCGTTCCTCATATAATACAAGGAATCAAGCATTTGTGAACAATGGGCGAGTTGAAGTTGAGAATCGTGGTTATGGTCGTCAGATGGGCGGTGGTCAAGGGTTTAATGTTGTGGGTAGGAATAACAATCGAGCTCAAGTGGTGGAGCAGGGAAATGCTCGAATGGGTTGAATGGTCTTCGATGCTACAAGCGCAATGAGAAGGGACACTGGCTAATGCATGCCCAAAGCCAGGACTAGGGGCGTGCTTATTTCAAAGAGGCTCTTCTTTGGCTCTTAAGGATGAAGGCTGGTGGAACTCTCGAACAAAGAGCGATTTTATGGCAAATCTGACTTCGATGATGATATGGAGGACTTGCAGGCCAATCACGGTGTTATGTTGATGGCTAATATGCATGAGTTACACATGGTGACACACGGTGTGTATGACATGATGGCTTGTCTCAGTACCGAACAAACCATATTTATCTCGATCTCATATCTCCGCCAACATGAATCGGCAAGGCTCGAATGTTCAAAATGAGTCGATCACATCTCATTCCGGCGATTTTCAACTAGACCCCGTAGTTATATTTGACGATCAAGATGACCAAATGGTTTCCTTTGATAATAAAATTGACTCTGTGGTTATACTTGAGGATCTCAGTAATGATCATGTTGTGACTCCGTTGAACACGAGAACTTTTGCCTCATCAGTTTTGCTCGTTTAATACAAGACCAACAAACCATAGTGGAAAAATGTCATGCCATTAATCAGGACTTGAAAAGCAAAAATGCACTTATTAACCAAGGATTTTGAATGTTTACAAAAGCAACTCAACTTTTTCAAAACTCAAAAAAGCGTGAAAGCGGTTTTGAGGCGACCTTTGCCAAATCTTATCAAAGCGAAAAATATTTAGAGCGGATCATTGATCTAGCCGCTTGAAGAAGAATGCTTTGTTGTGCGAAATAGAACAAGCTGAAACATGAACATAAAAGCAAATTAGCGCTCACCTTGGAAAATCAAAAGCTAAAGGTGAGTTGTTAACTTGTCAAAAATTCTGCATACAAAAAGCATTCAACGAAGCGAATAGATGATCATCTTGAAGAAATCATCGGCTTGCAAAACAAACTTAAAGAGTTTAAAACTGTTGTTTACAAACATGGCGAGTCGGTCACAACCCTTGAAAAGTTTACTTTAAAACCAAATCCAAATGGATATGGACGAATCTTGCGATTACAAACCTAAGCTTTCAACAAAGCATTCAAACCAAATCTGAAGTTTCGGTCACGAGAATATAAAATTGATAATCATTATGAGTGTTGTTGAATATCATCGTCAAGAGGAATTAGATGCGAGCGAGAGTCGATCAAAATTAGAAAAGTTGTTTACAACAAACCTTTTAACTATTCAAAAGCGGTCACTTTCGTCACACCAGCGGATTCTTCTAACACACCAAGGGTAATCATAAAAACACACGAGTCTTCTAATGTTAATCCCCAACCAGATTATGCACAAACTTATGGTCCTTTACCTTCCATCTGTGAAGTAAACTCAAACACGAAAATCGAAAAATTCTTGATATTTTGACCTTTTCATGGTACGACCTCAAAACTTTTCAACATGAGATAGAATATGATTACGAAATCAAAGTTCAACACTTTCAATCGCCTCTAAGCGAGAACAAAGAGACATTTTGAGAAAAATCTTTTACAAATGTTAAAAATTTGAAAAGTTTTGCATTGTCTTGGAAAAGGGACTTTCATAAGGAACTTGGATTAATGAAGAGTGCGTTTTGAGGAAAGCGAAACATCTATTTCTAACACTAAGCGTAAAAGAAACATTTGAGAAAAAGATGTTGATCATTTCTTGGAAGATACATCATCTTTGATATCATAATCTTTTGTGTTAAATTAGAACAAGAACTTGTAAAAGTTAAAAGGAATATGGTGTCATATTTGATTTACTCAAAAAGACTCGTGATGAAGCATCAAATGAACTTGATAATTATCTTGCACACACTAAGGAAGTTATGCATTTTCTTTGGAAATGTGATAAGCTCACGAAAATCAAGATCGATTCACACTATCCTCAAGTTAAGAGAAATGTTAGGAAAGTATGAACAACTTCGTAACCATCATTAAGAGATTAGCCCATTAACACTTAGTACTCATGAACCTAGAATCTCTCTTGCCAAATCACAAGTTGCTAGCGTGCTTCCTTCTGAAACGAATAGTTCGTCTTTTCCAAGCGTCCGCACTTCACGGCCCTAGCACTACATCGAAGAATAGGAAGTTGCGACTTAAGAAAAGATCAATAAGTAATGCTAAAGTAGAAGAAGAACACCCTAGGACTATGAATAAGACTCACGTTGCTTCCACTATAGATATTGCGTCTGGCAAATGTAATAGAAATAGTGATGTAGCGAATGCTAAACCGTTAAGTACTTTTGATATTGATCACCTTGTGTTATTTGTGGTAAAAGTATGAATTCCGATTGTCATGATAAATGTGTTGCTAAAGCTATCATCTCTCGTTTAAGGAATCCTAAGAATTGGAATACCTCTACGCCCACTAATCTTTCTAAGTGCATTGCTTGGTAGACCGCTCTTTAGATTCTAAGAAAGCGCTTCTTTGTCCTGTAGCTCGGTTTCACCTCCTAGGAATGTAGTACCACCTAGTGCATTCACTAAGACTAAAGCAAATACTAGTTGGAGATGGGAGAAATGGATATATAACACACTAGGATTTAAGTGGATACCTAAAGCTATTGATGTTTGTATATCTACTATAAGCGCTATGGAACCCTCTAACATTTGGGTTCCATCTCTATTCCATTCATTGTGCGTGCATTGTGTAACGGTGTCTGAGATCATTCTGGATTGTTGATAGCGGATGTTCCCGACACATGACGAGCAATCTTAAAGCTGTTATCAAACTTTATTGCAAAGTTCATTGGCTTGTCGAGTTAGGAATGATCACTTCGCAGCTATCATGGGCTACGGAGACTATCAATGGGAACATCGAAATTAGCAGGGTTTATTATGTGGAAGGCCTCGGTCACAATCTCTTTTCATTAGGTCATTTTGTGATGGAGATTTGGAGGTTGCTTTAGGGAGAAAACTTGTTTCATTAAGTGATCTACAAGGAAATGACCTTATATGCGGCTCAGCGTAATTCAGTCTTTACACTATCTATGCAAGACATGGTTGCTTCACTCCCCATGCTTACTTTCAAAGGCAACATCAACAAAATCAGGCTATGCAGTCGTCTCACATCTAAACTTTCAAACCATCACCAACCTTGCTCGACACAAACTAGTTGAAGGACTCCCATGGTTTTGGTATTCTAAAGATC
Organism: Chrysanthemum makinoi; assembly: GCA_910596185.1. NCBI lineage: Eukaryota > Viridiplantae > Streptophyta > Magnoliopsida > Asterales > Asteraceae > Chrysanthemum > Chrysanthemum makinoi. Next base: position 74,213,986 of record OU343220.1, read on the forward strand.
ACCTTTGCTCGACTTGTGAACAAGGCAAAAGCACTTTCGTGCTCATTTTCCTTCAAAGGTGGAACCACGACTCTCGACATGTGCTTCATCTTCTTCATGGATTTGTGTGGCCCGATCTTGGCGTGCAAGCGATCAATGGCAAGCGCTACATCTTAGTAATTGTTGATGACTATTCTTTGGACTTGGGTCTACTTTCTTGAAGCAAGATCAAGCTCCACAGAATGATCATCACCTTTCTCCAAAATACAAGTTCACTCTGAAACGTTGAATAATCGAGCAGATAGAGGCGAATTTGTTAATCAAACTCTTCGTGAATTTTATGAGAAGTGGGAATTGACATCGGACATCTATTGCCGTACACGAACAAAGCGGAGTTGTTGAAAGGCGAAACGAGCGTTAGTGGAAGGCTGCAAGAACAATGTTAATCAATGCTAAACTTCGGATTACTTATGAAGCATGCGTATCTTGCATGCTCAAAACGTTCTATGATTACAAATGCAACAAAACACCTTTGAGCTTGTCCATATGAAAACCGAATCTCAAACACTTTCATGTATTTGGATCTCTTTGCTATCCGAATAATGATCGTGATGACTTTGGAAAGCTCAAAGCCACAGCTGACATTGGAGTCTTTATTGGATATTGTGATAATTCAAAGGTTTCGAATCTGGAATGCGTCGAACAAAGGAGGTGATGGAAGCGATTCATGCTCATTTTGATGAACTTGGAAATGGCTTGAGTATAACGACTTGGAACCGGACACAACCTCTTAAACTTCCCCAGGCCCCATCATCAACAAAATTTTACTCCAACGCCGGCACGATAATACTCTTTATACGATACACGCTGCAACAACTACGGTTGAAGAAGCACCACCGTTGACTCAACACAGCAGTTGAACAAACGCTTCCAACAATGATGAACCGGTGATGATGTTACGAATGAAGTACCCCCACTGCGAGATTTTGATCCAAATCGTTCTTCAACCGTTTGCTAATGAAGCTTTGCACGGATGTCGAATCTTCAACAAACCATTTGAATCCTCGAAATCTGCACAATGTATACCAACATCAACCCTCCACACATAGATGGACAAAAGACCATCCTCCAGAAAATATTATTGGCAACGAATCAACCGGTCGTTACGAGACAAGCGTCTTCACTCAGGATAGTGAACATTGCATTTATGCACTCACCGTCACCAATCTGAACCTAAAACATCAAGATGCAATGACAAAAGAGCTGGATTGAATCCATGCAAGAAGAACTCAACCAATTCAAGCGTCTTGAAGTATGGGAAATGGTTGAAAGACCAACGAGGTCTCGTCATTGGTCTCAAATGGATTTGGAAAAACAAATTGGATCTTTGAAGGAATGTTATCGAAATAAGTCACGTCGGTGGCTAAGGGTTATCGTCGGGAAAGGGAATAGACTTTGAAGAATCTTTTGCTCCTTTCGTCTTGAAATTGTTGGATATTTCTAGCGTTAGCGGCTCATATGAATATGGCGGTCTATCGGATGGATGTCAAAGCTGCGTTTCTCAATGGACAACAAAAGCGGTTTATGTCACCAACCGATGGATTCGTTGATCACGAGTTTCGAATCACGTCTACAAAGCGAACAAAGCTCGTATGGTCTCAAACAAGCTCCTCGGGCATGGTGCGATAAGCTATCATCTTTCCTCATTGCTAATAATTTCACCAAAGGTTCGGTTGACCCAACTCTTTTATACAATATCACGGGGCACATATCTTAATTGTTCAAATTTACGTGGATGGCATAATTTTTGGGTCTACATAAAAAGTTTTCAATCGCTTTTGCAAAACTAATGAAGAAAAATTTTGAAATGTCCATGATGGGTGAACTTACGTTCTTTCTAGGACTGCAAGTTCATCAATCACCCGTGGTATTTTCTTGAGTCAGTCCAAATATGCCCTTGAATTGTTAAACAAATTTGGAATGAAAACCCATGACACCTATGCCACACAATGGCTCATACCAAGAAGCTAGACGCTGATTTACATGGGAAATTGGTGGACCCTACAAAATACGTAGTATTATTGGGTCTCTCATGTATCTAACCCCACTTGAGACACGATATTGTCTTTGCTTGAGTATATCTTTGCTCTCGTTACATAGGGAACCATTAACTTGGGATCACGGTATCAGAAGGATTGGTTTTACTGAACTAATCAGCTTTTTGGGGCCGACCCGCGAGGATGCTTAGACTCACGAAAAGTACTTGGGAGCTTTACAATTTCTTGGTGATAAAGCGGTGTCATGGCAATCGAAGAAGCGAGGATTGTACATCAATGTCCTCAACCGAAGCGAATATATGTAGCCATGTCGTATTTGTGCTCAAGTCATTTGGATGAGAACACAACTCAAAGACTATGGTTCGTATTTGTGAGAATCCCGATATCACTGCGACAATCGAGTGCCATTGCGATCTCGCGCAACTCGCTTCAGACTCGAAATCAAAGCACATCGATCTTCGATATCATTTCATCAAGGATCACGGAACAGGTACCGCTTGAATTATATTTATGGGTACGTAATACCAATTGGCGATCTTCTCACCAAAGCCTTGCCTCCCGCTAGGTTTAATGAGTTGGTCCACCGGATTGGTATGAGGTGTTTGACTCAAGAGGAATTTGATGACCTCCTAAAAGCTTTTAAAACTGCCAAACACCAAAATCTCTTTTGTAAATAATTTTTCAAAAACAAAATACAAAAATATAAAATCCGATAAAACAACAAAAATATTCTTCTATCTATTTTTCTTTCAACATGGCAAGTATTTTTCCATCAACACTATAATCTTTCAAAATTCAAGATTTTTCCGATCAAGTGTTGAGGGGAGAAAATTTATACTTAACTGCTTCAAAAACATCCGCGTACTTGCATGTTATCATATCCTCGTTGTTTCTTTTATCAATGGTGGTAAACTTTTTCTCGTTCAACCGACACTCCTGACTAAAATTTATAACCTTTCATCATTTCTTAAGTCGAGGGGAGTGTCGCCGTTTCTTTCTTAAAATCTTTGTTTGGTAACCAAAATGGAAGTTAAATGGCTTTGTATGAAAAAGGAAAATGTGGAGGGACCAAAATGCCAAAATGTTAAAGTTATTTTAATAAAAACACTTCCACCTAACTATTTCACACATTTATTATTCACCAACCTAAATCCTACGCATAAAAATCATTCATCAAATCCGTTTGATCATCAATTGTAAGTTTTCAGGTTTATAACATGTTTTAAACAATGGTTTTGAATTTTTACAAATCCAACGGTTAAACTTGATATATATTGATTTTGTGTTCTAACGATAAGCGATGAACACATAATCATGATTGTGTGTTTGTGGTTAAAAGAATGTGTCAAAATGTTTTTAACATCAATGATAACATTTTCATCACTAAATCCACCCGCAAACACGAATTGAATGATTTTGAAAATTAGGTTTATGAGTGAATTTGGGTATTTTCAAATGTGAATGTTTTGGTCAAAAAGATTGTTGTATAAGGTTGTATCATGTTGAATTGATGATATCTAGGCCCTATAACACCCGTAAAACACTAATGATACATAAATTGGAAATTAGGGTTTATGTTCATAGTTTGTTGGTATTTTTGATTCACTTAGATTTAGATGTTAAAACTTGGTAAATCAACTCTATAACATCCTAGACTACCGTAAAACTTTGGTGCAATTCCTATGTTAGAAATCTTACGCGCGAAATTTAACCCTTAGGGTTTTGACTACGCATAAGATTTTACACGAAAAATATTTGATAAGTATTCATGCCATGATTTGTTATAGAATGAATGTATGTGTTAATATTGATGTTATGATGATTTTTTTCAGCTTGCTACGCTAAAACTCGTAATCAAGGTCATTGAATCTCACGATAAGGATCACCTTACTTAGAAGGTTATGCGTAAGAGTAATCTTACGCAGAACTATTACGCGTAAGGTTCTACTAATGGGACTACGCCAGATCCTCGCAAGGATATGCGTGAAACAAGCGACCTCACGATAAGGTCTACTCTTACGAAAAGCCTTGCTGAAGGTTTATATACGCCACGCTGCAGCCTCCACGCATAAGGTCCCTTTCTACGCTGCACAATTCTTACGCCAGTAGTTAGGATCCTCACGCGATAAGCTTCGCCCACGCCGCATGTTATTACTATTTACGCTAACTTTGCCAAAACTACTTCGCTGCCTTGATTGACCCTTCATTATGAATTGTTACGCGTACAAACTTGTAATAAACTAATCATAACGCCACGTAATCCAATAATGTCACTAATAAACTTAATCGCTTGATATGTTGTGAACAATAAGTGATAACATAAACTTTAAAACTTAAAGTTAACTAACTCACTAAACATTTACCGACGCCATTGACTATTGGACAAACAAGTGACTTAGGACTCGTAACAATCATTGACACTTTACATTCAATAACTAGACAATAAGACCTTCTGCTGACTAACATTATGTCTTTCGATATGTTGGTTCTTTTGGCTAATGTTATTTCGCATCACGACATGGTTTCTCAAATGAATGTGGATGCATCGAGGTTCTCACAATTTGATATCTTCCCAAATGGCTATCCGAGAAAGATTGGAAAGAACAACCTTAGGTTTGACTTTGACACCCTCACATGCTCGTAATCTTCTTGTCTCATTGCCGGGATATTCTAAGGAATCATCCCTACCGTAACATGCTCTCACACTCGCTACGCACTCCAGATCTACATTCAACATTCGGGATTCTATGCAGGATCACGGTCAAAGTGCGTGACAAGTGACACTTAATCACAAACAAGTCACTATCACTCCCGCACTTACGGGCCGTTCTCATCATTCCGCACATCGCCCCACGACTTCTTTGCCACACCTCAAGAGACGCTCGCAATTCTATTGATATTGGCATGATGAAGGCCGTGAATTATTAACAAGCACTCTCACGTAGAGCTTAAGAACATTCCTCAACCGTGGAAAACACTCTACATCATCACTAAAGTCCTCTCGTCGCGGATAAAGGGCTATGAGCATCCCAAGCTCATGGAACTGCAAATCTTCCGTCATTGATCAACAAGAAGGACATTGAAATCGGCATCGATATGGGATGACATGATGTCATTTCACAAGAAACTTGGCTCAAAGATTCCCTATGTCGACACCAAACTTTTGATCCAGAGAGCACTTGACTTCATCCCGATATTCCCAAGAGGCTCAATGACCCCCGATAATCACGACATGTTGACCGAACCTATCCTTTCTATCGTAATCAAGGAATCCACAACAAAGAAACAAGGTGCCGCTGCCTCGATCACCTTCTCGACAAATGAAATCAAAAAGCTTGAAACATACAAAAGGTATCATAGCAAAGACAGAAGGCAAAGTTGGTCATCTCGATGAAAAATTTTCGAACTCCCTACCGAGAACCGTAAGAGGAAGTGCAAGTGCAATAAGCACAGAGAGTCGAGGAAGGTCCCAAAGAGGAATCCTCCCAAGGAAGAAAGTTCTCTCCAAGGAAGCCGCTCCCTATTCCTACACCTCGAACCGCAAAGAAAGCTATGGACGAAGCTCAAGATACACATCGCATCGAAGAGGTCCACTACTCAAACCGCAAAGGATGACTCTCCATCAAGCATCAAACCTCCAAGTCCAATAGTCAACATGGAAAAGGAAAGACTCCTCGCATTTGTGCTTATGATGAAAGCTCGAAAAGTGAAGAAGAGCAACCGGATAAATCATACAGAAGAAGTTCAAATTGCTAGACTTCAACACGTTGCAAAAAGAATTTGCTAAAGAACAAATGGGTGGCCCCGAGGTCAGTGGTGCGCTCAACCTTCACCGCATCCCCATGCGTTAATCAACCCGATAAGGGATCCGTGCCACCACTTTGGTACAACAACAAAACACGCTGAAGACACTATTGAGTATGATTTTGAAGAACCGTAACTGGAAGCAGAGAAGGTAAAGCCGATGAAGAAGATAGCCGTGCCAAAGCCGATGAACAAGCTAAGACCGGCAATGAAGAAGATGTTGAGTATGATACGTTTCTTCTAGATAGTCCTGCACGATCAAAGGAAGAAACTTCTTAACCACCAAAGGACCCGGTCTCCTCACATCTCATCATCATCGATTCTTCTTCTCACTCTTCACCACCACCATCATCAAAAGATCAACCAAATCATCATCCAAATAGTGAAGAAGCCACCTCGATCGATTCTCATACTCATGAAAGAATTGTGAAAGTCACCCAACAAGTCGAAAAGAAAGACATGCTCTACGTAAAACTGAATTGGTTTGCTGACCAAATGCAAAGATCTACATGATGAGAATGACAAGATGCAGTAATGAAAGGAATACATACGTAAGCTCATGCAAGATGATCTACAAGGAAAATGGATAGAATGATCGGCTACACTCACAAGTACCTTCGATATCGCTCCTAAAGTCACAAAGGAGATGTTACTGCATAACTATATCCAATCTTATGCGATAGCCAAGCAAACTATAAGATCAACACCCTTAACCGGACAATCAATCCATCCGATCCCCAGAGTTTTCGATAATGAATTGGTGGCCAAGTTGTCACACAAATGTCTAAACGATCTGGGACATTTACTCGATGAAGAAAGTTGTTTAAAGTGCCGGACTACCAACTCCAAGAAGCATGCGCATTCAAGTCGAAGGTCTAAACGCCCTAGAGACTATGAAGATAAGATCGATAAGAATGATGAAGCTAAACGACAAAAGAAGCAGTGAATCATCTTCATGCCACCACCTCCCCAACGCCTCCTCGTCAACAAAGGTCCTCCTCGCTCTTCTACCGATAAACCTCATGATTCTCAGACACCACCCTGCACTCAAAAACCGGTGATTACTTTGAGTATACGGGTGGTGACGATGAAGAACACCATGAGCCCCTACAACAACCTACCTCTCCCAAACAAGTAAAGAAAACCAACCCTCATCTAGGCCTAAGAAACAAGAAAAAGGCGCTTCAAGGCGCATCGGCCCTATCATATGGCTGATGAAGACAATTACTGCAGGAATTTAAATGGTTTTACACTTGTCAATTCCACTCCCTAACCCTCAAGAAGGTCAAGA
>OU343220.1:74221216-74311216 GCA_910596185.1 Chrysanthemum makinoi
AAAAAATTTTTTTAGAAACCTTGCTTAAATCAATTAAATGTGGAGAACAAAACACAACAAGATCTAGGCGGATGGGAAAAAATATTGTTGTTGGGGATTTCTTTGTAGGTGCGAGGTCACCAGTTAGAATCCTGTGGCCTTCTTTTTGCAAAATTTTATTTATTATTTTTATTTTTTCTTTTAAAGACTTAAAATCAAGATAAAATTAACAACTTTTTATAAAAACTTAACCTTTGAATAGCTCACGAGTAAGGCTGTGAAACGACTTGATAAATGGTGATTCAATTTTAAATGGCGATGTGGGATATGAGGGCTGTGGGGACCAAGGCAAATAAGCTACAAAGAATTTGAAAAGACTATCCTAGAGTGAACTAGCTATAACACTAATAAGCCGAAAGTGATCATAAATAAGAAAAATAAAAACAAGCGGTATGCTCCCAAATAGTCCCCTATCTTTCGATCTTTGGTACATTTTCAAAGCAGATCCATATGGAAAACAATGAGGCATAAAATAAATAGCAATTAAGCTCTAAATACCAAAATAAGCTACAAAAGATCAATATTAAACTACCAACTACTTGTAAAACCTAAATCAAATCCTGAACGTAGCTTAATCCTACCTAAATCTAAGCTCGAAGTGGGCGTTTGGGGGAATTTGCTAAGGCATTCTATGACGAGAACATGACCCAGTGCATACAATCTATCTAAAACCTAAACCAAACATTAACAAACTAACTCAAACTTAAAACCAACACTAAAGGGAACCTAAGTGGGGGCTAAAAAGATACTACACTAACTTGGACCCACAAATGATCGAATCAAACACCCTTAGGGGAGCAAAGCATTTTAAAGCTGGTTCAAACAAAAGATTGTAAAGTGTTTTTAGGAAAACTCAGTTCCTATAACTAAACAAAGATTGCTGGAACCAAAGTAATATGTAAACTATTGAACTCAAAGACACTCAGTACAAAGAAAATTGTATAAACTTAAATAAACTGGAATTAAAGACAGAAATTAAATTGCATTGGAATTTAAAAATTACAAGAATGTAAATGACAATGAAAATTAAAGATGGAACTAGAACATAAAAATTCTAGACAAGGTTTTACATTATACCACTAACTCCCGATCAATTCAAGCACCAAATTGATATGAAGCGCTTTTGAGGTCAAATAGTCAACTATAATAAAGAAAATACCAAATACGAATAAGCGAGAGAAAATTACAAATCAACCGTTTAGGAAAAAGGTCGACCTGCATAAAACCAGCGAATACTCGATAAGTGATACGGGCAAGTGATTACGGTCGTTTCCCAGCGAGGAGGTGTGAATTGTGATGGCGTTTGAGGTTTGTTATTAAAATCTTTCGAATTGTTAGAATTTTGTTTTTTGATTCGTATTCTACAAATTAACTAAAGGAAAGTAATTAGAGACTACGGGAACAAAGTAAATGACAAACTAACTACTACTAAGCATACGGAACAATAAAATTAAGCTAAACTAAGTCCTAGGGGTGCTAATATGCAGCAGTAAAACAGGGCTAATCAGGAGCCTCAAAAAGTGAAAATGATGCAATTTAATGCCTACGGGTGCAAAACCAATTTTCCTACATTCTAACCGACTAAAAATAATTTTAGGAAAAAGCCGGGTGTTTTTTTGACTTTTATTTTATTTATTACGAATTAAAAACTAAATTAAACTAAATAATTAATTAAAAATACTAAACATTTTTAGAAAAATCTAAGAGAATTACATAAATACTTTGAATAAAACTAAATCAAAAATAAAAAAAGAATTGCAATTGGTTTTTGAAAATAAAACGTAAGAGGGAATAAGTGTAATAAGCTTAAAATAACAAAGTGACTTTAGATATTAACTATGGGAGATTATGACACCAACAACTAGTATTGGAGATGGTTTTGTGTTTCTTTGTTGGTGTTAAGGTGCACGAACCCGAGTTGACCCACAGTACGTGCGTTTTCAAAAAATTTTTTTTAAGAGAAACCTTGCTTAAATCAATTAAATGTGGAGAACTAAAACACAACAAGATCTAGAGCGGATGGAAAAAATATTCATTTGGGGACTGTAGGTGAGGAGGTCCTTGAGTTGAATCACATGGCCTTAACTTCTAAATTTTATTTATTATTTTTATTTTTTCTTTTAAAGACTTAAAATCAAGATAAAATTAACAACTTTTTATAAAAACTTAACCTTTGAATAAGCTTTCGAGTAAAATTTGTGAAGCAGAACTTGATAAATGAAATGATTCAATTTTAAATGAGTGTGGGATATGAGGGGGTAGGGGACCAAGAACTTGAAATAAGCTACAAAAGGAATTTGAAAGACTATCCTAGGAGTGAACTAAAGCTATAACACTAATAAGCCACCAAGTGATCATAAATAAGAAAATAAAACAATGCGATATGCTCCCAAATAGTCCTATCTTTCGATCTTGGTACATTTCAAAGCGAGTCCATATGGAACTTATGAGGCATAAAAATAAGCTAGCAATTAAGCTCTAAATACCAAAATAAGCTACAAAAGATCAATATTAAACTACCAACTACTTGTAGAACCTAAATCAAATCCTGAGCGCATTGGCTTAATCCTACTGAATCTAAGCTCAAAAAGTGGGTGGGTTTGGGGAATTTGCACAAGGGAAACATTCTGTGAACATGACCCAAGTGCATACAAATCTGTCTAAACCTAAACCAAACCTCAACAAACTAACTCAAACTTAAAACCAACACTAAAGGGGACCTAAGTGGGGGCTAAAAGCAGTACTACACTAACTTGGACCCACAAAATGATCTGAATCCAAACACCCCCTTAGGGGCCAAGCAATTTTAAACTGGTTCAAACAAAGATTGTAAAGTGTTTTAGGAAAACTCGAGTTCTTATAACTAAACAAAGATTGCTAGGTTGTGGAACCAAAGTAATATGTAAACTAGTATTGAACTCAAGACACTTTCGGTACAAAGAAAATTGTATAAACTTAAATAAACTGGAATTAAAGACAGAAATTAAATTGCATTGGAATTTAAAAATTACAAGAATGTAAATGACAATGAAAATTAAAGATGGAACTAGAACATAAAAATTCTAGACAAGGTTTTACATTATACCACTAACTCCTATTTATACTAAACCAAGAAAAGGGTCCTCATATTTCTGTCCTCTTGCTGCTGTCATTGTTGTGTTTTGTATGTGAGAGACTTAAGCTTGTGAGCATCACTTGTGTTTCTTTAGCTTCCATCTTGACCCTTGATCAACCCTTGGGCACCAAGCTCAAATTACGGCCATTGATTTTTCCTTGTCACATGGATTGCTTGAGTGTAAGGGAAGCATGTGAAGTTGTTCTTGGCTTCTTCGGAATGAAAGTGATGGAGAGAGAGCAAACAAATTTGGCGCCAATTGGATTGTGGGTTTGTCTTGGGTTTGTGAACTTGGTTTTGGTGAAAGGTAAAAAGAAAAGAAAGATAGATTGGGTAAAAATGGGTAGAGGTTTTGTTAAAGGTATTAATTTTGTAAAGCTTAAGTAAAAAAGTGATTGGTTTTTTTTTTTTTTTTTTTTTTTATAAATGTTTCAACTAAAAATAATTGTTTTAAAAATAAAAATGGTTTTAATAAAATAATTGTCTTTAAAATAAAAATTGGTTTTTAAATAAAAATAATTATTAATAAAAAATGTTTATAAAAATATAATTTGGTTTTCGGGTGAAGGGAAATTTGGTAAATTGGGGTTTGGGTTCAGTTTAGGGTTTGTTTTCCCACTCTCTCTCCAAATATGCATCGAGATCAAAAATGTAGAAAATCCTCTTCGGCTCACATGCATAATACGCTTTCCAATATGAGCTCAATTAAATGGTTTTTGCCATGTTTTCGATCCTTTGTACAAACACATAAAACACACTCAAGGATATCGTAGAATAATTGGTCATATTTCCGTGTTTTTAGGCGTTTTGTGGTCTTAGATGGGTAAAATGATGAGTGAATAAGCTTCATGTGAAAATATCCGAAACGACCTCAAGCGAACAGCAGACAAAAAGATTCTTCAAAGTCAATACCTCTCTGAAGATAAACCTTAGCCACGGGCGTGATTTATTTGATTACATTTCCTTGACATCCAATTTGTTTTGAAATCCATTTGAGACCAATGCGTGTGACCCACTGTTGGTCTTTCAACGGTTCAATACTTCAAGCGTTTGAATTGGTTGAGTTCTTCTTGCATGGATTCGATCCAATTGTCCTTTGTGGTATGTGCTAAAACACATACCTTTTCATTATCAAAACTGACCCAAAATAACCAAGAAAGAGCCGTTTATTGCTAACATTTGCATGTTTCTTGAGTTTTTGCTTGTCTTGTACGGATATGTAAACACACAAAAAGGAGCCAAATCAGACGTAAATCCGAGCGAGAGATTAAGAGAGTTTGGCTGGCCGGAAGGTGGGTTGTGTGCATTTTGGAAGATTTTATTCTCCGAGGATGATTTTTGGAAGATATAATCAAGTTTGAAGCAATTGGCAAAAATGGCCCCTCAACTTTGAGTTTTTGGCAGAAATGGCCCTTGAAGATTCAAAAGTGCAAATTCTTGACCTTGGTTTATTTGAAGATTGTCAAAAACAATCCTTGGAAGATATTTTCGGAAAGTGCAGCTTTGGTCCCTGAAGTTCAACTTATACACATCTAGTCCTTATAAGCTTAAATTAATACACCTTTAGTCCATTAATAATCCTTAAACCCAATATCACAATCCACGGCCCAATATATCCCAACCCTTACCCGGTCTCCTAAACCAAACCCAACCAACCCAATATATCCAACCCGGTTGTAATATTAAACCCGCTACCCATGAACCGGTCAACCAAACCATAAACCGTCAAACAAACCTATAATAATACCAACCCACACCCCAAAAGCCCAAAAAGGGAAAAAACCTTTCTTTGTTACCATCCCTTCTCCCCATTTATGAACGTCACATCTTTTACCACGTACTTAATGAGCATCTAGAAGCCTCGCCACGTCGACACATGGGTGTGTCAGCAGACGCTCTGGTGGACAAAAGGAGCTTCTCATTGGCCAGCACATCACCTACATGATCCTAAGGCTGTGATTTATTTGAGTGACAAGATGGGGAATTAAAGGCTCAGATTAGAGCATCTAGGAGCTTCCTCAGAGCATCCCAAAGGCCTCAGCTCAGCTATATATACCCATTTCTTCACAATGATCAAGTCGTCCAATTTCTCACGCATTAGAGAAGTTTTGACTTTTTATTACTTGTCAATTTTAAAAGCTTTCATAGTGTAGTTACTCTAGATTCATTGTAGTTTTAGATTTCAGTTTTGTAATTACCACTTATTAATGCAAATTTGAGTTCACTTTAATCTTTGGCAATTTACAATTTTTAGCAATCTTTGTCTCAAAAGTTCATTGTGACTGTTTAATTAAGCTCTCAGAAGCCTTTATAAGCTCGTTAGCTTATCTGCTTAAGCTCACCTTATTTCCATTTATTTTCAAAAAGTCAACATTAGTCAATCGTTGTAAAATTCAAAAGTCAAAACGTATTTAGCTTGTTTTCTGATTTAAAGTTGTTAAAATGTTTAGTTTTATGTGTGTTTAAGCTATTTAAGTCAGTCTAAATCAAATCTCATTAAGTTCTTCAAAGTTGATTGCATTTTCATAATATAAAGTAGTGTTTGGATCATGCTTATTCTTGGAAAGTTAGTTAAGTTTTCATGATAAAACTAAGGTAAGTAGTTCTAGAATTTGATAAGTCAGCTTTAGTGATCATCATTTTCAGTATTGCAAAGAAGTTCTGAGGTTCCTAGATTGGTCATTTGTCAGTCGTCCACTTGATTACCTTCGTCCTAACAGGTGAAATCAGATCTGCTTCTTAGCTTAATTGGTTGATGTTTTGATTAAATCTCTGTTTATACTTGTAGTCTAGAACCCTTAGATCACTTTCTTTGCACCTTAGGAAGCTTTTAGTCTGGAAATTGTGAGTCTCCTATGCTCTATTTGCCATATCTGCTTTGCACATCGGTCCTATGCTCCATATAGCAGTTAGTTTTGACCTTTAATCTCTTCTTTATAAGTCCTCATAAGCTGTTATTTTAGATATAGTATCTCTGGTTGGTAGACTAGAGATTTCCATCCTTGGTTCTCAGTTTGGCTTATTGAATAAGCGGCAACAGACTTATAGCAAGTGGGGTCGGGTAGAAGTTTTGCTTAAGTAGCGAATTAGCTTGTTATCTAGGTAGATTGCTTACTAGGTGTTAGGATTAGCTGTAATTAGTTGATTTAGAGTACTTTTAGTATTATCTAGCTTCTGTATTGGATTGGTGCATTATAGTGCTTATTTGCTTATTTTAAAGTGCTTATTTCCATATCAGTTACACTACAGCTCTCTTTTCTCTCACATAAGCCCATGTTTTTATATTTTTCATAGATTTAGATTAATATTTTAGAATTTTCCTGAGTTTTTCACAATTTTTAGCTACTGTTTACTATTTTTCTCAATTTAAAACAATTTTTAGTCATTTTTAAATAGCTTTAATTGCAATTAATTCAGAAAAAGTTCAAAAAAATAAGTTTTCAATTTTCTTAGATTGAGATAAATACAAAAAGCAAAAAAATAATTTTTCTAGAATTTTCCTAGCTTATTTTGTAATTTTTAGCCATTTAATTAGATTTATATAGTTATAAATTCATAGAAAATAGAAATAATAATCAGAAAAATACAAAAATAGTTTTGAAAAGTCTTTTGTGTTATTTTAGATTTTTGAAAAGTAATTTCATATTTTTCCCCCTAATTTTCATAATTTCTAGTATTTTAAATTAGTTTTAATAGTTAAAATTTAGTTTTTAATTCTAATAAAATCCAGAAAAATCCTAAAAAATAGTTTTAATTCATAAATAGTTTTCAAATTGCATTTTTAGAGTTTAAGTAATTTTAGATTATTTTTAGGACTTAGAATAGACGTAGTTGCATTTTAATTCGCGTTTCGTTTAATCCCGTATTTGCATTTTAGCGTAGATTTGCGTAGTTTGCAATAATTTTTAGGTTTCCCCATAGATTTATTTCCCTTTTATGCTTCCCTTTCCCCGTAGTTTAGATAACATCAAATTATCCCCTTTTCTATTCAAATCCGATAATCGCGACGGATGAGTTGGAAATTCCATTCAACCCTCGTTCGGAACGATCTCGGTGCTCAAACCTAACACGTTTGAGTTACCTGCATACTACACTCAACTTCTCATTATTGATTTTTAGCGAATCAATTTTTGGCGCCGCTGCCGGGGAGGGCTTGTAGCGAATTTTCATATTCCGTCTCGAATCGCGTGCATTTGAAGATCCTTCCCCGAGTGAAGTTACCGTTGTTTTTGTATATATATCTTTTTCAAAAATCCAAAAACATTTAAAAAACCAAAACATTCTTCCTAGAGTGTTTACAAAAACCATAAAAATTAAAAAACCAACAAAACAAACCGGAACGTTAATTGTTACGTCGGCTCACCTTGAAGGTATAACCTATACACGGGGTATAAGGAAAGTCTTGACATTAAATTGCAGACTGAAGAACGATCCACTCTTCGTTCCCGCTCCGCTGCGCGTACTTTTGAAAGCTACCGAGCACCGATTGACGTGAAGGTTACAAAAAGATTGTGTTTTCAAATATAAAAACCCAAAAAGATTTTCCTTTTCAAAATTTGTTCTAAAAACCCAAAAATATTCTTCTTTATCCTCTGAACCCGATAATTCTTTCTCCTTAACCCTCTATATGTTCAATTCTCATGGAAACAATCAATTATCGTCATTGTTTTCATTGCAAAGGCCGTATGGACGAAACTCAGTATTGTTGTTTGAATCCAGAATGTGTATGTGAGCAATGTGGATACCCTGGTTCTAAAAAATCTTGCTATTGGTGCGACTTAGCCGACAAACAATCTCGAGATGACTCTAAAATGTTTTGACCATCCGCCACAACCCGAGATATGTTCTTATCGTCTTCATTGCCAAAGCCGTATGGAAGAAAATCAATATCGATGTTTGAAATGTATATGTGATTGGTGCGGAAATAATTGTCGAGATGGATTTTGTAATGTATGCCAGAATTTTATTAATCCAAATCCAGATCTCGCCCGTCTTTATGCACGGCTAGAACAAAAGAGTGCTCTAATTGAAGAACCCTCGATTCCTACTCCCTATCCGGTGAGGGAAATGGAATATGTTTCTGAGCCCGAGGTGACTCCCGTTCAAGAACCAGAGCCTATCACGGAAATGGTGGAAATCGCTAACTCTTATCCAGATAATTCTTCGATTTATCAACTCTTGTGCATATGGTGCAGAGGACCCGAATATGGTGGGAATTGTCCCGGTTGTAGCAATGGAAAATCTGGAACCGAGTTTCACCACAATCCTTATTATGAGACAACCGATTTTCCTAACCAACCTCTGTACCATGAGCCGGAATCATACTCTTGTGAGTACTGTGGGGGTCTTCACCAAGGTTTTCAATGTCAAGCTCAAATTAACAACTCAACCTTTGGTTATGAACCTTACCCTTATTCGTCACCACAATCATACTGTTGTGAGTATTGTGGAGGTCCGCACGTTAATTCCGATTTTCAGATGCAGAACCCTATTGTTTACGAACAAGTTCCTTGTGATAATTACGACTATGCTTATAACCCACCTCCACAATACCAAGAAATTCAACCGCAAATTCCGTCAGATGATCAAGAATTTCACCAAGGTTGTTTCAATATAGTACAAGAGTTAAAGGAATTAAAAGAATTGCTTAATAAACCGGCTCAAGAAAAAGATCCTAACCAAAAGACCTATCGTGAATTATTGGCTGAAGAGGCAGCGAAAGTGATCCAATATCGTCCAACTTCTTATTATTACGATTCGATTCGATGACGATTATACTCCCGGTGGCAATCCCACTCCCGTTTCTGAGCCTTTCATTTCCGACCCTTCCCCTTCACTCACGTCAGTTGAGAGAAGTGACTTTTTGGAAGAGGTCGATGATTCTATTTCTTCAAACATTGTTGATTCCGTTGACTCTCTCATAATGGGGAACGAGCCTCTTAGCACTATTCCGGAAACGGAATCGTCTTGTGTTGAGAGCCTTGACCCAATCCCAAGTGAGTACGAGGATTTATCTAACAGTGATTGTGATTCTCTTTTATGTGATTCTCTTGACATTTCCGAGGTTACTTCCGGGATTTTCTCAAATCCACTTTTTGAACTCAAAGACGACTACACCTTTTGCGAAGTTAATCCTCTTTTTGATAAAGATTTTGAGTCCGATTCAGAGACCAAAACGGAAGTGGTGGATATTGCTAGCTCTCAGAGCACACCACTTGTCCCATCTCTGTGTTCCGACCTTTCTCTCCCGTCATATGATGTTATGCAAGATGAAGAAAGTGATGAATCTGACACTGAAGATATTATGGAGATTGATGAATTGACTAAAGTTGTTGAAGACGATATTCTTGATAATCCGCCTTATGATTCTGATATGGAAGAAATCGACTTATTTCTTGATGACCCAATACCACCGGGTATTGAGAGTGACGGGTGCGACTCTGATCAAGATGTCCTTTTTCTTGAAAGCTTGCTTAATGATGATTCCCCTTTCTCTGATGAGTCCACCATCCTTTATCCCGTTGAGCTAACATGTGAAGACAAAATCTTTAAACCAGGGATATGCATTGATGAGCCTTTTGTTAAAATCATTTCTGGAGATAAGGATCCTCGGATGGATGCCTTCATTTGTGAGCCTAAACTTCTTATCCTTTACCATGAGCTCCCGACTTCTTTGGAGTACCCTCATTTCTATCCGTCATCCTTTCGTCCGCCCGCAAAACCACCGGATGATGGATCCTTCTTACATCATAAGCCTTATCTACCCATTTTCTTCTCCACCCAACCCACCCAGTCTCATTCTTTCGGGAATGAGGACACCGTTTTTAACCCTGGTATCTTTACCATTTTCTTTCCCTAAGGACAAATGAATTCGGGGACGAGTCAGGCTAGCGACTCGTTTAAGAAAAACAGATGGCGCCGTGGGAGGCACCCCATGCTTATCTCTATCTTCTTTCTATTTTCTAATAAGTGACGTGAAGGGGTTAGCCTCTTCGATTTCTCGTGTTTGGTTATTTGTGATGTTGTGTAGGATTTTCCCGATATGAAGACTCTCGTGCTCGAAGTTTGTCATTTTCTCTACTCGAGTTTCATGATCGATGCTGATGGAAATCCAATATCCGAAATCTTATCGACTAACGTTTATCTTCTAGCATACTTAATAAACGGCTTTTAGATTTTCGTTGATACACTTGTTTATAAACATTGAGGACAATGTTTCGTTCTAGTCTAGGGTAGGGTAATCTTCGATTTGATTTGACCGCACTTGCTTACTTTTTGTCGTGTACTCTCAACCCCGTTTTCCTTAGAAAATAAAAAATTGTGTAAAAATGTGAAAAATTTTAAAATTTTTGAAGCTTTTGTTAAGTCTTTTTGATTGAAAAGTTTGCTAGTCTCTTAGATAAGAAGCTATAAAAAGCGATTTCTAGCTCACAAGGCCAAGAATTTGCAAGTTTCCCTGAGTGACTTTAAATATGCATAACTTTATTTCATTAGACGAAGCATTTGCTAAGTTTATATATGTTTTGACACCTTGTTGACTTTCCGCTGGTGAGAGTAGGAATAGAATTCTGACTTGACCGGGTGTGTTGAGCCCTAGCTTGTTCCCTTAACCATAGATAATCTAAAAATTATCGGCTAAGCATCCGCGGATCTCATTATTTAGGATTTTAAATTTGCGGATATCGAGAAATGATAGAGTTACTTATGAGTTTAGATGCTAAGCGTGGAGTAGTTGGTTCTCTTTAGAGCCCATCGAAGGTACTTATGGCTTTTTGTTCCCACAAAATTGTTTCACCCCATATCTGTTAAACAATAATTAGAGATGTTGAGTTTTTGGCGATAGTTAGTTCTTTATCTTCTTAAAAGAATCTTTGTTTTAAAAATTGGGTACACATCAAGGATCCATAATGAATGAGCAATAAGTAATAAGTGATATAGTAATAAGTAAAGTTATGAGCTGCGGTGTCGAGATCGGACCCTTGGATCTTTAGCCGGGATTGAGTGAGGTCTTAGCCTAGCCAGCCGGGATCCTCATTTCATGAAGCCTATAGTCTTGGAATTACCCGTGAAGCTCCGTAGTTCATAGCTCATATAAATAAAAAGTATAAGTGCAAAAAAAAAAATGATGTTGAAAAATGTTGAAAAAAGTCAAAAGTATAAGTGAATAAAAATTCCTTGATGTGGACCTCATTTTTGGGACAATGGTTCTTGAGAGAAGGCGGATAACTAATTATCGACTTAGCTTTATATCTTTATCAGAATAAAAGTTATCGAAACGAGAATTATGAAGAAATTCATGTCTCACAAAAATAAAAAATCTAGAGGAAAATAGGAAAATGGGAGCAAAAGGTAATTACACAAGTAACTTCCATGGGTAGTGTTAGCATCTAGAGTCATATTTAACAATGATTTCGATTTTACGCTTAGTTTGGGAGCTTGTGAAAATCAGGGCGATGTATTCTATCGATGGTCACTTCACGCTGTGTTGTGTTTTCTACTCCGTGATCCTAACGTGTTGATTGAAAAATGTTGAAGTTATTGATCGACATGAAAGTTCAACAAACCGTCACTCATAATGAATGTGCTTAATCGTAATATCTATATGTGAATTAAAAGGTAACGCGGTTTTTTAGAATTAAGGCTTTCTTAATCTCTTTTGAGGAATCTTTGCTACTTCTTCATAGGTTTAGTAGAAAGAGATTGAAATCCTTGGTTTTAGAAGCGTGAGTTGATTGCATTGCGTGGGGACACGGCAATGGTGTCGTCTGGGGTATTTTGGTATGTGCTAAAACACATACCTTTTCATTATCAAAACTGACCCAAAATAACCAAGAAAGAGCCGTTTATTGCTAACATTTGCATGTTTCTTGAGTTTTTGCTTGTGTAGGTACGGATATGTAAAAACACACAAAAAGGAGCCAAATCAGACGTAAATCCGAGCACGAGAGATTAAGAGAGTTTGAGCTGAGCCGGAAGGTCGGGATTGTGCATTTTTGGAAGATTTTATTCTCCGAGGATGATTTTTGGAAGATATAATCAAGTTTGAAGCAATTGGCAAAAATGGCCCCTCAACTTTGAGTTTTTGGCAGAAATGACCTTTGAAGATTCAAAAAGTGCAAATTCAGCCTTGGTTTATTTGAAGATTGTCAAAAAACAATCCTTGGAAGATATTTTCAGAAGTACAGTTTTGGTCCCTGAAGTTCAACTTATACACATCTAGTCCTTATAAGCTTAAATTAATACACCTTTAGTCCATTAATAATCCTTAAACCCAATATCACAATCCACGGCCCAATATATCCCAACCCTTACCCGGTCTCCTAAACCAAACCCAACCAACCCAATATATCCAACCCGGTTTAATATTAAACCTACCCATTGAACCGGTCAAACCAAACCATAAACCAGTCAAACAAACCTATAATAATACCAACCCACACCCCAAGCGCGCCCAAAAGCTGGAAAAACCCTTTTACTGTTACCATCCCTTCTCCCCATTTACGAACGTCACATCTTTTACCCGTACTTAATGAGCATCTAGAAGCCTCGCGCGTCGACACATGGGTGTGTCACAGGATTGCCTGGCTGGACAAAAGGAGCTTTCTCATTGGCCAAGCCACATCACCTACATGATCCTAAGGCTGTGATTTATTTGAGTGACAAGATGGGGAATCAAAGGCTCAGATTAGAGCATCTAGGAGCTTCCTCAGAGCATCCCAAAGGCCTCAGCTCAGCTATATATACCCATTTCTTCACAATGATCAAGTCGTCCAATTTCTCACGCATTAGAGAAGTTTTGACTTTTTATTACTTGTCAATTTTAAAAGCTTTCATAGTGTAGTTACTCTAGATTCATTGTAGTTTTGGATTTTAGTTTTGTAATTACCAATTATTAATGCAAATTTGAGTTTACTTTAATCTTTGGCAATTTACAATTTTTAGCAATCTTTGTCTCAAAAGTTCATTGTATTGTTTAATTAAGCTCTCGAAGCCTTTATAAGCTACTTGTTAGCTTATTACTGCTTAAGCTCACCTTATTTCCATTTATTTTCAAAAAGTCAACATTAGTCAACGGTTGTAAAAATTCAAAATTCAAAACGTATTTAGCTTGTTTTCTGATTTAAAGTTGTTAAAATGTTTAGTTTTATGTGTGTTTAAGCTATTTAAGTCAGTCTAAATCAAATCTCATTAAGTTCTTCAAAGTTGATTGCATTTTCATAATATAAAGTAGTGTTTGGATCATGCTTATTCTTGGAAAGTTAGTTAAGTTTTCATGATAAAACTAAGGTAAGTAGTTCTAGCATTTGATAAGTCAGCTTTAGTGATCATCATTTTCAGTATTGCAAAGAAGTTAAAGGTTCCTAGATTGGTCACGTTCTGTCACTTGATTCGCTTCGTCCCTAAAGGTGAAATCGAGATCCTGCTTCTTAGCTTAATTGGTTGATGTTTTGATTAAATCTCTGTTTATACTTGTAGTCTAGAACCCTTAGATCACTTTCTTTGCACCTTAGGAAGCTTTTAGTCTGGGAAATTGTAGTCTGCTACTGCTCTATTTGCCATATCTGTTTTGCTGCATCAGGTCCTATGCTCCATATAGCCAGTTAGTTTTTGACCTTTAATCTCTTCATTATAAGTCCTCATAAGCTGTTATTTTAGATATAGTATCTCTGGTTGGTAGACTAGAGATTTCCATCCTTGGTTCTCAGTTTGGCTTATTGAATAAGCAGTTGCAACAGCTTAAACAGTGGGGTCAGGTAGAAGTTTTGCTTAAGTAGCAGTTAGCTTGTTATCTAGGTAGATTGCTTACTAGGTGTTAGGATTAGCTGTAATTAGTTGATTTAGAGTACTTTTAGTATTATCTAGCTTCTGTATTGGATTGGTGCATTATAGTGCTTATTTGCTTATTTTAAAGTGCTTATTTCCATATCAGTTACACTACAGCTCTCTTTTCTCTCACATAAGCCCATGTTTTTATATTTTTCATAGATTTAGATTAATATTTTAGAATTTTCCTGAGTTTTTCACAATTTTTAGCTACTGTTTCCTATTTTTCTCAATTTAAAACAATTTTTAGTCATTTTTAAATAGCTTTAATTGCAATTAATTCAGAAAAAGTTCAAAAAAATAAGTTTTCAATTTTCTTAGATTGAGATAAATACAAAAAGCAAAAAAATAACTTTTCTAGAATTTTCCTAGCTTATTTTGTAATTTTTAGCCATTTAATTAGATTTATATAGTTATAAATTCATAGAAAATAGAAATAATAATCAGAAAAATACAAAAATAGTTTTGAAAAGTCTTTTGTGTTATTTTAGATTTTTGAAAAGTAATTTCATATTTTTCCCCCTAATTTTCATAATTTCTAGTATTTTAAATTAGTTTTAATAGTTAAAATTTAGTTTTTAATTCTAATAAAATCCAGAAAAATCCTAAAAAATAATTTTAATTCATAAATAGTTTTCAAATTGCATTTTTAGAGTTTAAGTAATTTTAGATTATTTTTAGGACTTAGAATAGACGTAGTTGCATTTTAATTCGCGTTTCGTTTAATCCCGTATTTGCATTTTAGCGTAGATTTGCGTAGTTTGCAATAATTTTTAGGTTTCCCCATAGATTTATTTCCCTTTTATGCTTCCCTTGCCCCGTAGTTTAGATAACATCAAATTATCCCCTTTTCCCATTCAAATCCCGATAATCGCGACGTGAGTTGAAAATTCCATTCAACCCTCGTTCGGAACGATCTCGGTGCTCAAACCTAACACGTTTGAGTTACCTGCATACTACACTCAACTTCTCATTATTGATTTTTAGCGAATCACTTTGTCATTGCATCTTTAATGTTTTTAGGCTCAGATTGGCAAACAGTGAGTGCATAAATGCAATGTTCACCATCTGAGTGAAGGCGTTGTCTCGTAACGACTGGTTGATTCGGGTTAGCAATAATATTTTCCAGAGGATGGTCTTTTGTCCATCTATGTGTGGAGGTTTGATGTTGGTATACATTGTGCAGATTCTGAGGATTCAAATGGTTTGTTTAAGATTCCGCGACATCAGTGCAGCAGCGAGTGTCATTAGAAAACGGGTTAAAGAAAGCGCATTTGGATCAAAATCTGCTGGTGGGGGTACTTGCATTGACCGTGATCATCATCGGCCGGTTCATCATTGTTGGAAGCGGTTTGTTCAGCTGTTGTGTTGGAGTCAACTGGTGGTGCTTCTTCAACCGTAGTTGTTGTAGCAGGTGTATCTGGTATAAGAGGATTATCAGGTTGCGCAAACAGGCGGATACACGGAGCACGTTCATCAATATCGTCACGAACGTGGAGCAAATAACCTTTCCATTTGTTGACGAGGCAGGGCTTGTTTCAGTGATGATGGGGTTTGGGGAAGTTTAAGCGGTTGTGTCCGGGTTCCAAGCTGTTATACTCAGAAGCCATTCCGTAAGTTCATCAAAATGAGCATGAATCGTTTCCATAACCTCCTTTGTTCGACGATTCCAGATTCGAAAACCTTTAGAATTATCACAATATCCTATAAAGACTCCAATGTCAGCTTTGGCTTTGAGCTTTCCAAAGTCATCACGATCATTATTTGGATAGCAAAGAGATCCAAATACATGAAAGTGTTTGAGATTCGGTTTTCTGTTGTGGAAAAGCTCAAAAGGTGTTTTGTTGTGGCGTTTTGTAATCATAGAACGGTTTTGAGTATAACATGCATTAGATACAGCTTACGCCCATAAGTAATCTGGAAGTTTAGCATTGATTAACATTGTTCTTGCAGCTTCCACTAACGTTCGGTTTCGTCTTTCAACAATTCTGTTTTGTTCTGGTGTACGTTCAATAGATGTCTGATGCTGAATTCCTACTTTCTCATAAAATTCACGAAGAATTTGGTTAACAAATTCAGTGCCTCTGTATGTTCTGATTTGTCAAACGGTGTTTCGTAGCTGAACTTGTATTTTCGTGAGAAAGGTGATGATCATCTGTGGAGCTTGATCTTTGCTTTGAAGAAAGTAGATCCAAGTCCAGCGCGAATAGTCATAAACAATTACTAAGATGTAGCATTTGCCATTGATCGTTTGCACGCGCATCGGGCCACACAAGTCCATGTGAAGAAGATGAAGCACATGCTGAGAGCTGTGTTTCACCTTTGAAGGAAAATGAGCACGAGTGCTTTTGCCTTGTTCACAAGCTGAGCAAAGGTGATCTTTAGAATACCGAAATCGTGGGAGTCCTTCAACTAGTTTGTGTCGAGCAAGGTTGGTGATGGTTTGAAAGTTTAGATGTGAGAGACGACGGTGCCATAGCCAGGATTTCGTTGTTGTTGCCTTTGAAAGTAAGCAGATGGGAGAAGAAGCAACCATGTCTTGCATAGAATTAGTGTAAAGACTGGAATTACGCGAGCCGGACATAAGGTCGTTTCCTTGTAGATCACGAATGAAACAAGTTGTCTCCCTGAAAGCAACCTCCAAATCTCCATCACGTAAGAACCGACCTCTTGAAAACAGATTGTGACCGAGGCCTTCCACATAATAAACCCTGCTAATTTCGATGTTCCCATTGATATAGTCTCCGTAGCCCATGATAGCTGCGAAGTGATCATTCCCGAATCTGACAGTGCCAATGAACTTTGCAATAAAGTTTGATAACAGTTTTAAGGTTGCTCTGTCATGTGTCGGGAACATCCGCTATCAACAATCCAGAGAATGATCTGTATCACCTGCATTACACACAGATGACACAGATGGAATAGAAGTAGATGTGGAACCCGAAATGTTAGTGGGTTCCGGAGCAGTTATAGTAGATATACACACGTCAATAGCTTTAGGTATCCATTTAAATCCTAGTGTGTTATATATCCATTTCTTCCATCTCCAACTAGTGTTTGCTTTAGTCTTAGTGAATTCACTAGGTGGTACTACATTCCTAGGAGGTGATACTGGAGCTACAGGGACAGCAAAGCGTTTCTTAGAATCTAAAGAGGGCGGTCTACCAAGCACAGACTTAGAAAGATTAGTGGGCCTATAGGTATTCCGGTTCTTAGGATTCCGTAAACGAGAGATGATAGCTTTAGCAACACATTTATCATGACAATCGGAATTCATACTTTTACGACAAATAACACAAGGTGCATCGGACTGAATATCAAAAGTGCTTAAAGGTTTAGCATTCGTTACATCACTATTTCTATTACATTTGCCGGACACAATATCTATAGTGGAAGCAACGTGAGTCTTATTCATAGTCCTAGGGTGTTCTTCTACTTTAGCATTCGTTATTGATCTTTTCTTAGGTCGCAACTTCCTATTCTTTGATGTAGTGCTCTTAGGCTGTGAAGTGCGGACGTTTGGAAAAGATGCAACTATTCCTGTTTCAGTAGAATGAAGCATGTTAGCAACTTGTGATTTGGCAGTAGTGATTCTAGGTTCACGATTACTAAGTGTTACTGGGGCTATTCTCTTAATCACGGTTGGCGGAAGTTGTTCATACTTTCTAACATTTCTCTTAACTTGAAGATAGTGTGAATCAGATCTTGATTTTCAGACCGAATATTTCTAGCAAAATGCATAACTTTTTTAGTGTGTGCAAGATAATGATCAAGTTCATTTGATGCTTCATCACGAGTCTTTTTGAGTAAATCAAATATGACACCATATTCCTTTTTAACTTTTACAAGTTCTTGTTCATATTTTGAGATTTGATACTTAAAAGACACGTTTTGATCATCCAGTTGCTCAATTTTTGGATCAGAAGATTTGTCACGCAACTGGGCTATTTTGTGTTGAAAAGAAAGTTTTTGATCGTGAATATCTTTTTGACAATCGTTTATTTTCAACGTTTAAGGACTCGATCTGAAGCACATTATCAGTGTTCGCAACATTTACCACAGAATCAACAGTATCATCAGAGATATAATCAAATGCATATGACAAAGAATTCAATAGCACAACATTATGGACATCGGCATAGATGACATCTTCCAAGAGTCGATCAACATCTTTTCTCAACAATTTCTTTTACGTTTAGTGTTAGAAATAGATGTTTCGTTTTCTCAGCGACCTTCATCAATCAAGTTCCTTATGAAAGTCCCTTTCCCAAGACAATGCACAACTTTTCAAATTTTAACATTTGGTAAAAGATTTTTCTGAAAAATATCTCTTTGTTCTCGCGAATGATTGAAAATGTTGAACTTTGATTTCGAATGATATTCTATCTCATGTTGTAAAGTTTGAGGTCGACCATGAAAGGTCAAAATATCGAAGAATTTTGTGATTTTCAGGTTTTGAGTTTACTTCACTGATGGAAGGTAAAGGACCATACATTTGTGCATAATCTGGTTTGGGATTATCATTAGAAGACTCAGGACATTTTATGATAATCCTTGGTGTGTTAGAAGAATTCGTTGGTGTGACGAAAGTGACCGCTTTTGAATAGTTAAAGGTTTGTTGTAAACAACTTTTTCTAATTTTGATCGACTCTCGTCTTCTGCATTTAATTCCTCTTGACGATGATATTCAACAACATTCATAACAGAATTATCAATTTTATATTCTGCCTTTGGAAACTTCAGTGATTTGGTTTGAATGCTTTGGTTGAAAGCTTAGGTTTGTAATCAGTGAGATTCGGTCCATATCCATTTGGATTGGGTTTTAAAGTAAACTTTTCAATAGCTATGACCAACTCGCCATGTTTGTAAACAACAGTTTAAACTCTTTAAGTTTGTTTTGCAAGCCGATGATTTCTTCAAGATGATCATCTATTCGTTTCGTTGAATGCTTTTTGTATGCGGAGAACTGTTTTTGACAAGTTAACAACTTCGGCCTTGCTTTTTGATTTTCAAGGTGAGAGCATTAATTTGCTTTTTATGTTCATGTTTGATTGTTCCATTTCAGACAACAAAGCATTGTTGAAGCGGCTAGATCAGCATCTGTCTCTCTAAATATTTTTTTCGTTTTGATGAGATTTGGCAAACGCTTCAAAACCGTTTTCACGATTTTCTTGAGTTTTGAAAAAGTTGAGTTGCTTTTGTAAACATTCAAAATCCTTGGTTAACAGTGCATTTTTGCTTTTCAAGTCCTGATTAATAGCATGACATTTTTCCACTATGGTCCGATGGTCTTGTATTAACGAGCAAAATCGGATGAGGCAAAAATTCGGCGTGTTCAACGTGAGTCACAACATGATCATTACTGAGATCCTCAAGTATAACCACGAAGTCAATTTGAGTATCAAGGGAAACCATAAGGTCATCTCGATCGTCAAATATAACTACGGGGTCTATTTGAAAATCGGCGGAATGAGATGTGGACGACTCATTTTGAACATTTTGAGCCTTGCCGGATTTAGATGTTGGCGGAGATATGAGATCAGAGATAAATATGGTTTGTTCGGGTACCGGAGACAAGCCATTGGTGTCATACACTGGGGCACTGTGTCACTCATGTGTAACTCATGCATATTAGCCATCAACATAACATTTGCATTGGCCTGCAAGTCCTCCATATCATCATCTGAGTCTGCATTTGCCATAAAGCTCTGTTCTTTGTCCGTGAGAGTTCCACCAGCTTCATCCTTAAGAGCCAAAAGAAGAGCCTCTTTGTGATAAGCACTGCCCGAGTCCTAGGCTTTGGGCATGCATTAGCCAGATGTCCCTTCTCATTGCGGTTGTAGCATCGAAGACCATTCAACCCATTAGAGCATTTCCTGTTCCACCACTTGAGCTCGATTGTTATTCCTACCCACAGCATTAAACCCTTGACCGCCGCCCATCGGCGACCATAACCACGATTACGAACTTTAACTCGTCCATTGTTGACAACGGCTTGATTCCTTGTATTAGATGAGGAGCGAATACGGTTGTTGGATTTGTTGGTATAACGGCTAAAGGCATTAGCATTCATAGCAAATCCTTTTGCAGATGCTTCGAACGGATCGATTCCTCATTAGCATCACTGACAAGTGCTTGGGCATTGTTGTTGTTGTATGGAACCAATTGAGTTTGTTGAGATTGAGGATGTGAAGGATCATATGGTGTGATTGTAGCAGTTGGTTGAGTTCTGGTTGAGGAGAATAACTGTTTTGAGCATATAAGGCAAGTTGTTGATTTTCGGATGTGTCGGTGGAGCAATTTGAGCACGGAGAATCCTTTCCCTATCAACTTCCTTTTCATGAGGCTTCAAGTAATCGTACAACAATCCATATGTAGAATGATGCATATTCTTCGCTTGACGGAGAAAAATGACATACTTCTCCCATTCAGGACCAAGACTACTCAGGAACTTAGTATTCAATGCAATTCTTGGCATGATGATGTTGTGTTTATCCAAATCATTGATGATGTCTGAAAAATGATGATGATAAGACTCTAGTGTCTCTCCAGGTTCAATCATGAAGTGTTCATAAGCCAAGTAAATTTTGGATTCCAAATCCTCCTGATTGAGTACAGATCCTCCTGATTGAGTACAGATCCTTCCATAAGAAGATGAATATGATCCCACATTTCCTTTGCAGTCTTTTGAGCATCGACACTTTGAAGAATTGGGTTAGGTAATCCTAAGAGGATATATTGCATTGCAAGTTCATCACTTTCATAGTGTAGAAGTTCCTCTACATTCAGGCCGTCGGCAACAAGTAGCAATGTTGGATTGTTCATCTCTTGGTGGATTAGCATTTGGATCGGCATGATACGATAACAGTAGGCATCTGAAATGGACCTTCCAAGATAACCTTCTTTAAGAACTTTCCATGTGGCTTCTTTAGATCACAAAATCTAAAGAACCTTATCACCCATTGATCGTAGTTTCCCGGAGTGAGCATTGGAGGTCTATCAAGTGATCCGGCCTCATGAATTGATTGTTGGTTGCTTAAAGCTTCACACATCTTTGCAAACCAAGTGGGTTCCTTTATAGTGTTCCTTGATGGATGTTGATTGAATTCGTTTGTGTAGGGTTGTACTTGAAGACTTGGTGGTGGTTGAACCATTTGAGGTTGTGGAATTGCAGCAAGTTGTGGAGTATGTTGTTGATTAAATTGTTGTTGATAAATTGCTTGTTGTTGATTCCATTGTTGATGTTGTGGAGTTAGTTGTTGTTGACGTTGAGAATAAGTCTAAGGGAAATAGTTAGAGTATGGTGGTTGTGACATGTTGAAAACTTGTGTTGGTAAAATGGATCTTTGTAGTCGAATGAACCTTTGTTGATGAAGTGTCCTTAGGCGTAGAAATCACAAGAAACCAAGTAGAACTTATGCGTAAAAACACCAAAGTTACGCGTAACAATGAGGGTTACGCGTAGTTTAGCTTCTGCGTAAGCAGGGAAAAGACACTAAAGTTATGCGTAGACACAAAGTTAGGCGTAGAAACTTATGCGTAGGATTACCTTAGGCGTAAGACAAGGCTTAGGCGTAAGATTAATCTTATGCGTAGGATTTCTAGGCGTAAGCTTTATGCTTATGCGTAAGTTTAGGGTTTTAGCCCAAGTGATCTTTTACACTATCACAGTGCAAAAGATATCCCAAGTCGGCGTATTTTCAGGCTTATCCAAGCAAGAAAAACACGGAGTAAACCACGAAAACGAAGATCAAACCAAGGAATAACTTACGCGTAATATTAGGGTTTCAATACGCCTAAGATTACTCGTAAAAATGATTGTGCCCAAATTTGTTTCTAAACCAGATTTTGTTATGGAATAGCTTCAATATCACCAAAATAACACAAAAGTGTGAAACTTGATGAACCAAAACAGCTAAACGGGTTACGCGTAGAACGACACCCACGAACAAAAACAAGCTTAAAAACTTAGATCCACGCGTAAAGGTTGAAACTTTTTGCCAAAAACAAGTATTTTAACACCTTAAAACATTGAAAGTACAAGAATCTTAGATTCAAACGTGTAAAAATTGTGTTTTTAATCGAACCAAAGTATCAAACCACGCACGTATGTTCTACGCGTAGGACCAAAACCCACTTCAAGAAACAATACGTTCACCCAACTAGTAGGCGATTGATACCACTGTTAGGTCACTAGATTTACAACACAAGCTTACTAGAAAGATAGAGAGGCGATTGAACAATAAACCAAACCCACACACACGTTAAGACTATGACCGTTATGCGTAAGTATGTGAAAGAAAGATAAATTGAACAACCAACCTTCAAATGAAGGTTTACAAGGGGTATTTATAGGCAAGGAGCTAGGGCAACACTCCCACTCCTTCCCTTTACCTTATTGGACATGGGCCTAAGCTCATGGGCCTTCTACATAAGCTTAAGGCTAATAACAAACATAAAGGCCATAATTAAGCTACCTATTACATATTAATTACTAACACTTGATTATGGTTTAGGAGTGATTCCAACATGTACCTCAGCGACTCATCTGAATCGTAGGTGTACTTCGGTACATCGTGTTATCTCACTTGTGGGAATCTGATTCAGGAACGACCTTTGTGAGAATTAGAGTTGTGTTTTCACACTATGCTGTTAATGCTCTCGAAGTTCAAACTTGTAAGTGCCGGAATCCGCTTATTACTAACCGTTTTTTATGTTTTCTTCTTATGGAAGCTCTGGAGAGGAATGATCGTGCAGATTCTTCTCATGCTCACGCCAACATCATCACTAATGGAAGTTCTATCCAAAAGCAACACAACAGTCAGAATGATTCTTCGCCAAACCAAAGAATCTACAAAGTTAAAGACATAAAGAACTTCATCAGTACTGATTTCCAACGTCAAAAGAGCATGTGAGCATGTTGAAAAATGATGTAGAGACACTGGAGCAGCGAAGCAGACCTGAGGTAGACTTGATGCAGATAACTACATACTATCACTTTCATCACAAAGAACAATGATCAAAGAACAAAGTTAAAGATGACGTCAAAGCATAACTGTTCAATGAAAACTATCTCTCTACACTGGGGAGATTATTCGAATCAAGACAATTCTTCTCACAAGAAAGAAGAATGTCGGAAGACGTCAAAGCTACTATTACATCAACGCCTTCACCGTTTTTCATCACCAACACTTGAGGGAGAGATTGTTGGAATCACTCCTAAACCTTTATTCAAGTGTTAGTTTCTCATATGTAATAGGTAGCTTTTTATGGCCTTTATGTTTGTTTAAGGTCTAGCTTATGTAGAAGGCCCATAAGCTTAGGCCCATGTCCAATAAGGATAAGGATGGGAACTAGGAGTGTTGCCCTAGCTTTCCTCCTATAAATATCCCTTGTAAACCTTCATTTGAAGGTTGGTTGTTCAATATTATCTTTCATTCACTCCTTACGCATAACCGGCTACATTCATACGCGTGTGTTTGTTTGGATATTGTTCAATCGCCTCTCTATCTCTTTCATTGAAGCTTGTGTTGTAAATCTAGTGACCTGACACATATGAATGCAGTGAAGCGAACTTTTAGTTATTTGAAACAACAACCAAAGTTAGGGATGTGGTATCCAAAGGATTCACCTTTTCACTTAGAGGCTTTTTCTGATAGTGATTATGCAGGTGACAACTATGATAGAAGATCAACAACTGAAGGTTGCCAATATCTTGGAAGAAGAATAGTCTCATTGCAATGTAAGAGGCAAACTATTGCAGCAACATCATCTATTGAAGCAGAATATGTGGCTGCTGCAAGCTGTTGTGGACAAGTTTTGTGGATGCAGAATCAACTCTTGGACTATGGGTTCAACTTCAAAAATACTCCTATCAACATTGATAATGAGAGTACAATTTGTATTGTCAAGAATCCAGTTTATCACTCCAAGACCAAGCACATTCAGATTAGGCATCACTTTATAAGAGATTGTTATGAGCATAGGCTCATTATTGTTGTTAAGGTTCACATAGATGATAATGTAGTTGATCTACTCACTAAAGGCTTTGATGTTTCAAGATTCAATCACTTGGTGGTGAGCATTGGTACAATTAATTACTAAGCTGCATTCAAGGGGAGGACTACTTCGTATAGTAGAGTTCTATGCATTGCTTGAGGGGAGGCAATCTAATGTTTATTTGAAGTGTTTGCTATTGTCAAGAGGAGAATGGAAAAATACCGCTTTTTGCTTATCGGAAAGTACTGCTTTGGAAAGTACTGCTTACGTGGAAAGAACTGTTTGTCTTATTAACGTACTGTTCCAACGGTCAAAAAGAGGGGTAAAATTCAATAACGGTAACTTTGTTTTAATGGGCTGTGATTTTTTATATCTAACCTATAAATAACTACTCTCCGAATTTCCCTCTCACCTTTATACTTAATAATCTTTTCCATATTTCTCTCTCTTCACCTTTATTATTCAATAACCACTTTCTTTGTAAAAAACAATCAATGGCAAATTGAATCACAGTATCTAAACACAACATGGTCGCTAATTTGGATAAAACTAAAGTGAATGTTGTATTCCATGATATTATTGATTTTCTCACTAGATCTCCGATTAGTTATGCGCTTTTGGTAGAACCAGATATTATTGAACCATGGATTCAGCAATTTTGGGCGACTGCTAGAACTCACATGGAGAATGATGAGTCTTATATACAGGCTAAGGTTGCTGGAAGGATTGTGAAGGTAAGTGAAGCTTCAATTCGTGAAGATCTCTTGTTTGATGATGCAGAAGGTGCTATTCGTTTTGATAAACAGCCTCTTTGGGATACTTTAAGTGCAATTGGGTATGAAGGGTCTTTAACAGAAACCACATTCAAGAAACCCTTATTTAGTCCACATTGGAAGTACTTGGTGCATGTTTTGCTTCATTGTATCAGTTCTAAGAGTACGTCAAGGGAGCAATTTGGATCCAATATAGCATATGCTATAGTGGGATTAGCTACAAATCGTATCTTCAATTTTTCAAGACTTATATTAGATGGTATGCTATCTCATGTTTCTCATGGATCACCCTGGCTAATGTACCCAAGATTTATTCAAGTGTTCTTAAATAATTAATTGCATGATGTACCAAAACCTACAAGCTTATTACCTGTTGTGGTACAACCTACGAATATTTTTACATTTATGGCAAAGAAGAATGACAAGTTTTTTGGAAGGAACACTCCATTGACTACTTCCATGATGGAGATTGTTCAAGCACTTCGAGATGAGGCTGCAGCAAGTGAAGACCGAGAAAGTACTGTATCACAAGGTACTGCATCACAAGGTACTGCTTCACAAGGGGCTGATATTCCAGAAGATACTGCAGTTTCACCTCCACTATCTCCACACGTCTCTACTTCAACAGATGGGCTTCAAACATCTAGAGGAGATAAGGAAGATGTGGCACCTGAGGGTATAGTTCTAAATAATTATGCTTTATTAAGAGAATTGACCAGATTAAAGAAATCTTTTGAAGAACAGGCTACATAGATTAAGGATTTGAAGCTTAAGTTTAGAAGATTCAAGAAATTTGTCTCGCCATTGGTTCAACATCATCGATTATGGGTCAAGTCTCAAAGAAAGCAAGGCAGGCCAGTTAGGCAATTTAAGAAGACCACCAAAGGCAAAAAGGTTCAACAGCAATCTTCATTCCAATTGGGGAGGAAATTGGAAGATAAGAATTTGAATGAAGATGCTCCATCAAATACAGATAAAGAAGCTAAACCTCAAGGTACTGATGTTCAACCTCAAGGTACTGAAGCACAAGTCAATATTGAAAGTACTGAGGAAGAAAGCACTAGAGTTTAAAGTACTGATGATCAAGGTATTGCTCTTCAAGGAACATCTCGACAAGAGCTAATTACACCAAAGGTGTTAGATTTTAATGAAGAAGCTGGTCCTTCAACAATTCCACAAGAAGAAGAAGCTGATACACCTATGGTTGAACATACTGCAAGTGATGAAATTGCAGCTGAGATATTGCACAATTTATCAAGGCCAAGAGGTGTGAGTATTCCAGGAGTTCCTGAAGAACAACCTCAAGTTTCTCAATCTCAGCCTGTGTTAGATCCTAAAGATAAAGGGAAAGGTAAAATGATTGAAACAAAGAAGAAAAAGCAACTCACTTTAGCACAGCTAAGGGCTGCTGAAGTTGCTAGGAATGAGGAAGCAGCTAGAAAGTTACAAGCTGAATTAAATGTTGAGTTTGAGTTACCAATAAAGAAACCTATTCCTGTCTCTGCTCTACCAAGAAGACCAAATCGTACTAAGGAAAGAAATGCAATGATGTCTTATTTAAAAGGTCAAGGATATATTGGATTGCAGAAGTTGAACTATGTTGAGATGAAACAGATGTATGAAGCTGTTAGAAGCTTATCGAAGCATGTTGATAGTATCAAAGACTTTAAAGATGATGATGCTCAGAAAGAAGATGATAGAAAAGGAAGTTTAAAAAGAAAAAGAACTACTGAAATTGAACGACCATCAAATAAGATTGAGTTAAGATCATTGATCAGATCATGAACTAAGGAATTACTTAAGAGTTGTAGAATTTGAGTATTCTAAAGCTGATACAGAAAAAAAGAAGAAAAAGTCAACAATAACTACTTTTGAAGTTGT
Source organism: Chrysanthemum makinoi (assembly GCA_910596185.1). Lineage (NCBI taxonomy): Eukaryota > Viridiplantae > Streptophyta > Magnoliopsida > Asterales > Asteraceae > Chrysanthemum > Chrysanthemum makinoi. The sequence continues at coordinate 74,247,848 of OU343220.1, forward strand.
AGAATCTAAGGATGGAAATTATCTGATGTTTCATAGAGAAGATGAAAGCTTCAGAGTGTTTAATATGCTATGGGATCTATTGCACATAATAGATAGAGAGGATTTATTTCATTTATATCATTTGGTGCAAGAATATTTTGAACACATTCCATCAGAAGGTGTTGGTTTAATCTTGCTTGAAGATCTCACAACTGTTTAGGAAACTGAAGAATCAAGCACTGATGAGATTTGGAAAAATCAAGAAGATTGGGAGATTATCAGCTGGAGATTTTTTGAAGAATCTTTAGTACATGTTTTAGAGTTAGAAGATGGAACTATGATTCATATGTTAGCAGACAGAAGATATCCGCTTACATCAGATCTCATGAGGAGAATGCTAGAACATGGTATGGAGGTTGAAGAAGATAATGAAACTGCACTTATGGTAATCAAATTGTTTATCAGATGGACAACTATGGCTGATGATGATACATTAATAACTGGTTTGAATTTTTATTGAATAAATTTTTGAAATATCAGTACTTTATTCAAAGTACTGCTGGTCAAACAGTACTTTAGCTAAAGTACTGCTTGTAGCATTAAACCAGTTAATGATTTTGAAAGAAAACTTTTGTTAAGTGATAAATATTTTGAAACAAAGGTTAAAAGAAATAAATGGTTTTTGAGATGGTAACAACAATAGGTTATCAATCCACCATGGTTACAAAAGGATTGGCTAATCCATGAGCAAACGACTCTGGTAAGATATCTCAAATCCGTTTTCTAGTTGACAACTTGCTAATAAGTTGTATGGTAATCAACTCACCATATCAGTAAATGTGAAGAGTTGGCTAGCCCACAAGAGAATGGTTTGTGGTAAAGGCTATGGAAAAACCATTTATATGGTAATTAGTTCACCATGGATGAAAGAACTAACTAGTCCAAAAGGGTACAGCTTTTGGTAAAGACAAATCAAATCTTTTGATAGCTGATGATTTGCTAAGAATCATATGGTTATCAATGTGCCATGGTCTTATACACCTAAACATTTGGCTACTCCAGAGTTAATGAATTTGGTAAAGAGACATCAAAATCCATTAAATTTCAATGATTCACCTCTCACAGGAGTTTACACACCCGGAAGTGATGAGAATAGACTTAAACTTAAAAGAATTAATGTACAAAATTGTCATATGTTACTGAGTTGCTGAAAAGATGGAGATTGTTGAATGATGCTGTAAAAGAATTATTTCTAAAGAATAATTTGATGACGATGATATAAGCACAGAGAAGACAAAGACACAATCTTTCTTTGAAGACAAAGATGTTAAAGTTAAATCTACAAAGGAACTTGAAATCAGTCAAGTAGAATTCAAGTTAGGGGAGGATTGTTGGGATATGAAAGTGCTGAAGATTGACAAAAGTACTGAATAAAGTCAAAGTACTGGAAGAAGTCAAAGTACTGCTAAGTAAAAAGTCAAAGAAATCTGCTTGATTCATCAAAGTCTGCAAGGTTAAAGGACCTGATATGTAAAATCGTTAAGGATTATTTTGTAATTCTAGAATGGTCTTTAGATTAGTATAGTATTACTTGACGTACAAGGTTTGTAATTGTAAACTGACTAGGGTTATCCTTAAGCCTATAAAAGGACCCCTAGATTGGCATTAAACGTACGTGCATTATTAGAGTTTTAGAGAGTTCGATATTAGTGTTTTAGAGTTGTTAAAGAATCTGTATAATAAGCAGGTTCTAAGTTTGAATAAAATCGTTGAAAGTTAAAGTTAATTCTTCTCAACTTTGTTAAGTAAATTCCGCATACTTAATAGAGATATTTCAGTGTTTCATTGTTAATAACTTAGGATTTATCCGAGGTTATTAAACCCTTAACAAGCTATATAAGTTAGTTTGGTTAGAGTACATCGATCCAACAATGAATACTACGGTGGAACTTCGACAAATGCATCAAACCATCATTCCCCTGCACCCGCTCAAAATCATCCACCACCACCACCAGAAGATGCATCTACTACGGTCGAAACCAATGCACCAACTCCATCAACATCATCTACATCTACTCCAGCAACTCTAATTCTAGAAACAGTTTTACCAGCAGTTGATGAGCAAAACCAAAACATATCATTTCAAGAAGAACCTACTCAAAACCAGAATGATGCAATGTTAGATGAAGACTTATTTGAAAACTCGTTTGCTACGGAATCAGCTGAATCATCTTCAAGCTTACTAGAACCATCTAACTCGCATACGTATAACATACGGTATCCTTCTACTCTGAAGTGGACAAAAGACCACCCAATTGAACAAGTTATTGGTGAACCTTCAAGGCCAATTCAGACGAGACGCCAACTTGCCACCAATTGCGACTTGTGCATCTACCTTTGCTCAATTAGCACTAAAGAACCAAAGAACATTCAGGAGGCAATGGCAGACAATGCATGGATAGAAGCGATGCAGGAGGAACTTCTCCAATACCGTCTAAATGACTCTTGGGATATGGTTCCAAGACCAATTGACATTCGAGTCATTGATCTCAAATGGTTATGGAAGAACAAAAGGGATGAAGAGATGACTGTAATTCGCAACAAAGCTCGTCTTGTGGCCAAAGGATACAGAAAGGAAGAAGGAATAGACTTTGAAGAGTCATTCGTGCTGGTAGCTAGACTTGAAGCAGTCAGGATTTTCTTAGCCTATGCAGCTCACAAAAACATCACGGTATATCAGATGGATATTAAGACTGTGTTCTTGAATGGAACTCTGAAAGAAGAAGTGTACGTGAGTCAGCAAGAAGGCTTCATAGACATGGAACATCCAGACTACGTCTACAAACTCAAAAAGGCAATCTATGGTTTAAAGAAAGCTCCAAGAGCGTGGTATGACGAACTGTCTTCTTTCCTTATCCTAAACAATTTCACCAAAGGAACTGTCGATCCTACCTTGTTTACACAAAAATGCAAAAACGACATTTTGATTGTTCAGATTTACGTGGACGACATTATTTTTGGGTCCACTAATCCGAATCTTTCAAAACATATTGAAAATCTCATGAAAAGCAAATTTGAAATGTCCATGATGGGGGAACTAAAAAATTTTCTTGGTTTACAAATACATCAATCCCCACGTGGAATTTTTATAAATCAAGCTAAATATACAACTGAGATTTTGAAAAATCATGGTATGGATAATTGTGATTCGGTAGGTACCCCAATGGTAACATCACCAAAAATTGGAGCCGATTTTTTTGAGAAACCTACCGATCCGAAGAAATATCGGAGCATGATTGGTTCTCTCATGTATCTTACTGCTAGTCGATCCGATATTCATTTTTCTGTTTGCTTATTTGCTCGGTTTCAGGCAAAGCCTACCGAACTGCACCTCAAAGAGGTTAAAAGGATCTTTCAGTACCTGAAGACATCCATTCACAAGGGTCTTTGGTATCCGAAGGAATCCGGATTTGATCTTATGCCTTTTGAGATGCGGACCACGCGGTGATCAAGTTACTGCAAAAGTACATCGAGGAGCACAATTTTGGGTGAAAAGTTAGTAAGCTGGTCTTCAAAAAAACAAGATTGCACTGCACTTTCAATCGCTGAAGCTGAGTATGTGTCTCTATCTGCGTGTTGTGCTCAAGTTCTATGGATGAGAACACAACTCACAGATTATGGCTTTACTTTCAATAAAATACCTATGTATTGTGACTCGAAAAGTGCCATAGCCATATCATGCAATCCTGTTCATCACTCAAAGACTAAGCACATTCGTGTCCGCTACCACTTCATCAAAGAGCACGTAAAAGAAGGTACTGTTGAATTATTTTTCGTGAAGACTGATTACCAAGTCGCCGATCTATTTGCTAAAGCCCTTCCAAAAGAAAGGTTTGACGATTTAGTTCAACGAATTGGAATGCGAAGCCTAACCCCAGAGGAGTTAGAACGTCTTCTCGAATCTTCTTGAAAATGATTTTCCAAAAAGCTTCGCTGTAAATATTTTTGAAAAACAAAATACAAAATTTGAAAAACCAACAAAAGCAAAATATAAAAATATAAATCTTTCAAAAAATACAAAAAAATATAAAATCAAAAATCCAAAAATATTCTTCTCACGACATGTCTCTCGTATAATCGATATTTTGTACGTTTCTAGATATTTATTCAACAATGATACGGACATGTACAGATGCTTGAGCGAGAGTTCTTTTAAATGTTTTCCAAAACATGTCGTTTCTCTAAAATTTCTTCAAAAATGGCTTTCGTATACTTCAGTACGAAACCCAGACAAAAATGATGATTTTTGATTATTTCAGATCAATACTCGTGTTTTTCAAGAAAAATCTAGTGTACGCTTCAGTGCACTACATTTAAAACTGGTGAGAAATCATCCTCATCTTGAGCACCTTTTTCAAGATTGTTCAAAAAGACTTTCAAAATCTTTCAAAATACTTTGTGCTCAAGATAACTCCCTCTAAAACCCTTTAATAGATAGAGAGGATTTATTTCATTTATATCATTTGGTGCAAGAATATTTTGAACACATTCCATCAGAAGGTGTTGGTTTAATCTTGCTTGGAGATCTCACAACTGTTTAGGAAACTGAAGAATCAAGCACTGATGAGATTTGGAAAAATCAAGAAGATTGGGAGATTATCAGCTGGAGATTTTTTGAAGAATCTGGAGTACATGTTTTAGAGTTAGAAGATGGAACTATGATTCATATGTTAGCAGACAGAAGATATCCGCTTACATCATATCTCATGAGGAGAATGCTAGAACATGGTATGGAGGTTGAAGAAGATAATGAAACTGCACTTATGGTAATCAAATTGTTTATCAGATGGACAACTATGGCTGATCATGATACATGAATAACTGGTTTGAATTTTTATTGAATAAATTTTTGAAATATCAGTACTTTATTCAAAGTACTGCTGGTCAAACAGTACTTTAGCTAAAGTACTGCTTGTAGCATTAAACCAGTTAATGATTTTGAAAGAAAACTTTTGTTAAGTGATAAATATTTTGAAATAAAGGTTAAAAGAAATAAATGGTTTTTGAGATGGTAACAACAATAGGTTATCAATCCACCATGGTTACAAAAGGATTGGCTAATCCATGAGCAAACGACTCTGGTAAGATATCTCAAATCCGTTTTCTAGTTGACAACTTGCTAATAAGTTGTATGGTAATCAACTCACCATATCAGTAAATGTGAAGAGTTGGCTAGCCCACAAGAGAATGGTTTGTGGTAAAGGCTGTGGAAAAACCATTTATATGGTAATTAGTTCACCATCGATGAAAGAACTAACTAGTCCAAAAGGGTACAACTTTTGGTAAAGAGAAATCAAATCTGTTGATAGCTGATGATTTGCTAAGAATCATATGGTTATCAATGTGCCATGGTCTTACACACCTAAACACTTGGCTACTCTAGAGTTAATGAATTTGGTAAAGAGACATCAAAATCCATTAAATTTCAATGATTCACCTCTCACAGGAGTTTACACACCCGGAAGTGATGAGAATAGACTGAAACTTAAAAGAATTAATGTACAAAATTGTCATATGTTACTGAGTTGCTGTAAAGATGGAGATTGTTGAATGATGCTGTAAAAGAATTATTTCTAAAGAATACTTTGATGATGATGATATAAGCACAGAGAAGACAAAGACACAATCTTTCTTTGAAGACAAAGATGTTAAAGTTAAATCTACAAAGGAACTTGAAATCAATCAAGTAGAATTCAAGTTAGGGGAGGATTGTTGGGATATGAAAGTGCTGAAGATTGACAAAAGTACTGAATAAAGTCAAAGTATCTTTGGAAGAAGTCAAAGTATCTTGCTAAGTAAAAAGTCAAAGTACTTCTTGATTCATCAAAATCTGCAAGGTTAAAAGGACTGATATGTAAAATCGTTAAGGATTATTTTGTAATTCTAGAATGATCTTAGATTAGTATAGTATTACTTGACGTACAAGGTTTGTAATTGTAAACTGACTAGGTTTATCCTTAAGCCTATAAAAGGACTCCTAGATTGGCATTAAACGTACGTGCATTATTAGAGTTTTAGAGAGTTCGATATTAGTGTTTTAGAGTTGTTAAAGAATCTGTATAATAAGCAGGTTCTAAGTTTGAATAAAATCGTTGAAAGTTAAAGTTGATTCTTCTCAACTTTGTTAAGTAAATTCCGCATACTTAATAGAGATATTTCAGTGTTTTATTGTTAATAACTTAGGATTTATCCGAGGTTATTAAACCCTTAACAAGCTATATAAGTTAGTTTTGTTAGAGTACATCGATCCAACAATGAATACTACGGTGGAACTTCGACAAATGCATCAAACCATCATTCCGCTGCACCCGCTCAAAATCATCCACCACCACCACCAGAAGATGCATCTACTACGGTCGAAACCAATGCACCAACTCCATCAACATCATCTACATCTACTCCAGCAACTCTATTTCTAGAAACAGTTTTACCAGCAGTTGATGAGCAAAACCAAAACATATCATTTCAAGAAGAACCTACTCAAAACCAGAATGATGCAATGTTAGATGAAGACTTATTTGAAAACCCGTTTGCTACGGAATCAGCTGAATCATCTTCAAGCTTACGAGAACCATCTAACTCGCATACGTATAACATACGGTATCCTTCTACTCTGAAGTGGACAAAAGACCACCCAATTGAACAAGTTATTGGTGAACCTTCAAGGCCAATTCAGACGAGACGCCAACTTGCCACCAATTGCGACTTGTGCATCTACCTTTGCTCAATTAGCACTAAAGAACCAAAGAACATTCAGGAGGTAATGGCAGACAATGCATAGATAGAAGCGATGTAGGAGGAACTTCTCCAATACCGTCTACATGACTCTTGGGATATGGTTCCAAGACCAATTGACATTCGAGTCATTGATCTCAAATAGTTATGGAAGAACAAAAGGGATGATGAGATGATTGTAATTGGCAATAAAGCTCGTCTTGTGGCCAAAGGATACAGATAGGAAGAAGGAATAGACTTTGAAGAGTCATTCGTGCTGGTAGCTAGACTTGAAGCAGTCAGGATTTTCTTAGCCTATGCAGCTCACAAAAACATCACGGTATATCAGATGGATATTAAGACTGTGTTCTTGAATGGAACTCTGAAAGAAGAAGTGTACGTGAGTCAGCCAGAAGGCTTCATAGACATGGAACATCCAGACTACGTCTACAAACTCAAAAAGGCAATCTATGGTTTAAAGCAAGCTCCAAGAGCGTGGTATGACGAACTGTCTTCTTTCCTTATCCTAAACAATTTCACCAAAGGCCACGATCTTACCTTGTTTACACAAAAATGCAAAAACGACATTTTGATTGTTCAGATTTACGTGGACGACATTATTTTTGGGTCCACTAATCCGAATCTTTCAAAACATTTTGAAAATCTCATGAAAGCAAATTTGAAATGTCCATGATGGGGGAACTAAATTTTTTCTTGGTTTACAAATACATCAATCCCCACGTGGAATTTTTATAAATCAAGCAAAATATACAACTGAGATTTTGAAAAATCATGGTATGGATAATTGTGATTCGGTAGGTACACCAATGGTAACATCACCAAAAATTGGAGCCGATTTTTTGGGAAACCTCGATCAGAAGAAATATTGGAGCATGATTGGTTCTCTCATGTATCTTCTTTGCTAGTCGACCGATATTCATTTTCTTTGTTTGCTTATTTGCGGTTTCAGGCAAGCCTACGAGCGCACCTCAAAGAGGTTAAAAGGATCTTCGTGCACGAAGACATCCATTCACAAGGGTCTTTGGTATCCGAAGGAATCCGGATTTGATCTTATTGCCTTTTCAGATGCGGACCACGCAGGTGATCAAGTTACTGCAAAAAGTACATCCGAAGGAGCACAATTTTTGGGTGAAAAGTTAGTAAGTCGGTCTTCAAAAACAAGATTGCTTTGCACTTTCAACGCGGCGAGTATGTGTCTCTATATGCGTGTTGTGCTCAAGTTCTATGGATGAGAACACAACTCAACGATTATGGCTTTACTTTCAATAAAATACCTATGTATTGTGACTCGAAAAGTGCCATAGCCATATCATGCAATCTGTTCATCACTCAAAGACTAAGCACATTTGTGTCCGCTACCACTTCATCAAAGAGCACGTAAAAGAAGGTACTGTTGAATTATTTTTCGTGAAGACTGATTACCAAGTCGCCGATCTATTTGCTAAAGCCCTTCAAAAAGAAAGGTTTGACGATTTAGTTCAACGAATTGGAATGCGAAGCCTAACCCCAGAGGAGTTAGAACGTCTTCTCGAATCTTCTTGAAAATGATTTTCCAAAAAGCTTCGCTGTAAATATTTTTGAAAAACAAAATACAAAATTTGAAAAACCAACAAAAGCAAAATATAAAAACATAAATATTTCAAAAAATACAAAAAAAATATAAAATCAAAAATCCAAAAATATTCTTTCTCACATTTATGTCTCTCGTATAATCTGATTCAGATGCGTTTCTAAAATTTTATTCAACAATGATACGGACATGTACAGATGCTTGAGCGAGAGTTCTTTTAAATGTTTTCCAAAACATGTCGTTTCTCTAAAATTTCTTCAAAAATGGCTTTCGTATACTTCAGTACGAAACCCAGACAAAAATGATAATTTTTGATTATTTCAGATCAATACTCGTGTTTTTAAAGATAAATCTAGTGTAGGCTTCAGTGCACTACATTTAAAACTGGTGAGAAATCATCCTCGTCTTGAGCACCTTTTTCAAGATTGTTCAAAAAGACTTTCAAAATCTTTCAAAATCCTTTGTGCTCAAGATAACTCCCTCTAAAACCCTTTAATTGATTATGCTTTATTAAAGGGGGAGTATAAAACCAAAATGTTCCAAATTCATGCTTAAATCAAATCCGTTTGTCTCCCCAAAAGATTTTATAAATGTTGTTTAATCCGTTGATATCAAAAATATCATGAATATGCTATTTTGAGGGGGAGAAGACGTGATTAAAATGTGATCAAGAAGTTTAATGGTCGTTGTTTAAATCTCAAAAGAGCTCGACTCAGTTGAAACCATTGAATTGACGAGGAATCAATGTCTGTAAATGTACCATTTCGAGAAACTTGTCATAGACATGAACTTACATGGGTCTAACCTTCTTTTCAAGGAGTGTTTACAACTTCAAGTTGGTTACTAGAGCTAGTTGTCACCCAAAAACTGACAATGGAACTCTTTAACTATGCAACGTAACAGTGTCTCGTGGGGAATTGTCTATCATGAGCCGATCAATTCAAAAAGTGCGAACTCTACCCTCCATGTACAGATTTCTATCAAAACTTGTTGGGATATGAAAGTGCTGAAGACATGAAAGTACTGAAGATATGAAAGTACTTGTAATTTTGCAAAGAATCTTGGGAAAAGTCAAAGAGTCAAAGTACTGCTAAAGAAAAAGTCAAAGTCTGCACCTAAAAGTCAAAGTCTTTGCAAGAACAAAAGAACTGTTATTCGTTTATGGAAAGTATGGTATTCTATGTTTAGATTACTTGTCGTACAAGGTTATCAATTGTAAACCGACTAGGATATCCTTGAGCCTATAAAAGGACTCCTAGATTGGCATTAGATGTATGAGTCTATGAGTTTTAGATTTTATGAATTCACAAGTTAATTAGTGTTTTAGAGAGAAGTTCGATTATCTTAGAATTGTATTAGAGTATCTGCATAATAAGCATATTTAGAGTTTATAATAAAAGGTTATTCTTCTTAGCTTTGTTAAGTAAATTCCGCATACTTGATAAAGATTGCTCAGTGTTTCTTTGTTAATAATTTAGGATTTATCCGAGGTTATTAAACCTTAACAAGCTAGTTAAGATAGTTTGATTAAAGTATATCGATCCAACAAGTGGTATCAGAGCTTGTGTGGAAACTCTGACTAGGAAGAAACCCTATTTCAACAATATTCAAGATGTCGACTAAAGCTGCATCAACTCCTATCACAGAGGTATGTTCTAAGTGTCATGATTTTTATCAGAAAGTATTTAATGCTTACGTTTATGAAAGAGATAATTGTATTAAGGCTCGGTCTGAGGTAGCTGGTTATCAAATAACCTTAGAATCATGGAAGCCAAAATGTTAGCACATGAAACTAATGAAGTAGCTTGGGCTGAAAAATATGAACAACAGGATTACCAGTTAAAACTTAGTGAATGGAAATTAAACTGTAAAATTGCTGAAATTGAGAAAATAACTAAGGAAAGAGATGATTTGTTAGCTAAGTTTCTTTGCCGGGTGAAGTGGTCGTCACATGTTTCTTATGTTCAGAAAGCTTGACATGAGCCTACCTTAAAACTGGATTAGGTTTTGGAATGGATTTTAGTAAGATAGAAGAAAACCAATCTAGTAATCAGGATGAAGGTGAGTATGAGAATATAACCACTAGTGATGAAGAACTCATTAATTATGTAGATACATCTAGTAATGATGGTTCAATAAGTGACTCACCTCTTGAATATAAGAAAGCTAATGATTATCATGATGTTCCCCATCCACGGCATTCATCAACCCCTTAGGCCTGATGTTTCTCGTTTTGGAGTAGACAGTCTAGTGTTTAGGAAAAAGCTAGTTGCTCAATCTAGGTCTGAAAAACCCAAAGAACCTATTGAAAACGATGTTCAAAATCAAGCAGTACCTTCAAATCAAATCTTGCTCCAGAGTACCTTCTTCAAAACCTTTTCAAAACAGTCTTTGCTAAACCTTTTTGGATAATTTTGGTCAAAACAGGTTTAATCATTCACCAAGAAGGGAAAATAATTTTGGGCATAGACATAGAAGATGTCACTTTGGAAGTATGGGTCAGGAAGCTGTGTTTTGTGTGTTTTAGTTCTACTCATCTAATTAAAGATTGTGAACATCATTCAGAATACCTTAGAAAATTTCCAAAGAATAGGACACATCAACCAGAAACCTAGAGAGCATAAAACAGTTTGGAATAATTCAAATAGGGTCAATCACAGAAATTTCTCACCGGATCATAGATACCCACACCAGCGAAAACCTTTTTCAAAACCTTCAGTATCTCCCAGTACTTTCCAAAGTACGCATTAACTCAACCTAGTACTTTCTCAAAATCTTTGCTCGGACAAACAAAGGCTTGATCACACTACTTGGTATAGGAATCCTAGGAGATCTCACTATCAACCTAGAAGGTATTACAATTCACATAGGAGATTCAGATCACAGGAACCAAGTGTTAAAACAGAATGGGTTAAGAGGGAAAGTATTGCAGAGGGACAGACAGTACTTTCAACTAAAAGTGAATCTGATGTTTTTGTGATACAAGAAAAAGAGAATGGAATTATAAAAGAAAGTTGTGTTGAAAATCCACATGTTTTGAATGAAAAGACAATACTGGATCATGCTTTAGAAAAGCGATTGGAGATTATATACTCAAAGAATGTGAGTATGTCACTTCACAAGGGGAACACAAGTCAGTAATGGCTTGGGTTCCTCAAGGCAACTAACTTTTTCATCTTATTAGACAGGGCAACCCAGAAGAGGAGCTTAAAGATCATTTTATTGTTGATAGTGGTTGTTCTGTGAGCATGACATGAGACAAGGAGTTTCGTCAGGATGTTTTGGAGTATATTAGTTAGTAAGCTACATTTAAGGGGAGGACTATTTAGTATTTGTATAGTCCTGTGTAATGCTTGAGGGGAGGATAGTTATGTATATTTAGTTGATATTGGAGAAATTGGAAAAGTACTATTTTTTCGTGAAAGTACTACTTGGAAAGTACTTCTTGGGAAAATCGCTTACGTGGAAGTCTTGTTTGTCTTATTAAAATCTTGTTCAACGGTTATCTTGAGGGGTAATTCGCTACTTGTTAACAATGTTATTTTTAGGTTGTGATTTTTCAAATCTCACCTATAAATACCTACTTTTTGATTTTCCCTCTCATATTGATACATTAGAATCTTTTCCATCTTTCTCTCATCATATTCATATTCTTTGATTCCAATTCTTTTATGCTTACATAATCAACAATGGCGAATCGTCCTCTTGTTTCAAAGCATAATATGTTAAGCTAATTTGGATAAGGCGGCGAATATACTCTTTCATGATATAATTGATTATCTTCTTTGGTTAAGCCTATCGGTTATGCTCTTTTAGTGGAGCCGGATATAATTGAGCCATGGATTCAAGAATTTTGGGCTAATGCTAGAGATAACATGGAGAATGATGCATATTATATTAGATCAACGATTCTTTGGAAGAACTATTAAGATTACTGAAGCCTCTATCCGAGAAGATTTATTGTTCAATGATGCCGATGGGGCTCTAAGGTTTGATAAGCAGTTGATATGGGATACTTTTAGACATATTGGTTATGAAGGCTCTTTGAATGAACAAACGTTTAGAAAACAATTATTTTTTCCGCATTGGAAGTTTTTGGTTCATGTGTTGCTCCATTGCATAAGTGCTTAGAGTACCTCTTGGGGAGCAGATTTAGGTCAAATATAGCATCTGCTATGGTTGGATTGGCTACAGATAGAGTTTTTAACTTCTCAAGGCTATCTTGGATGGAATGCTATCACATATTTCACATGGATCTACTTGGCTAATGTACCCAAGGTTTATACATGTTTTCTTAAACAAGCAACTTTTTGATATGACAAAACCTCTGACTTTATTGCCTGTTATTGTTCAACAATCCAAGATTTTTACTTTTATGGCTAAAAGGAGTGTTTTATCGGTCCAGTACTCCTTTAACAACTTCCATGATGGATGTTGTTCAGAGGCGATTAGTGATCTGAAGCTGATGATCTTGAAGTCTGCATCTGCAGTCTTGCATCTGCAATCTGCTTCGCAAATCGCTTCTCACAGGCTACATCAAGAGAGGTACTGCATCTCTACATGGTACGCTTCTCCTAGTCACGAACTTCGAGAAGATGTTGCGCTTTCACCTTCTCCATCTCACAATGGTCATTCTGCTTCTCATTCAGAGGATCATTCACCTATTCAAGGAGAGGATTCACATACCATACCTCCCGATGAAATCACATTGGATAATTATGTTTTGACAAGGGAGTTGGTCAAGTTGAAAAAGACTACTGATGTTCAAGCCAAACAGGATAAAGAAATTAAAGCTGAAGTTTCAAGGCTAAAGACTTTTGTGTAAGCCATTGGTTCAAGAATTTGAATAAGGTTAAATCCAAGAAAAGGCGAAAAGCGATCTAGGAAAACAAACGCATACAAGGTTCATCAACAATCTTCAATCAACTTGGGAGGAATTTAGAAAAAGATAATTTGAAAGAAGATGTTGAGAAGGAGAAACAACACAGAAGTAATGATGAACAAGAAAAGATCATTCAAGGTGATGTACAACAGAACAAGTTCAAGGTCTTGAACAACAAAGTCTTGAACAACAAAGTACGAACAACAAGGTCTTGAACAACAAAGTACTTGCTCTTCAACACAAAAAGTACTTTTAGACAAGAAGTGATAACTCCAAGAGTTTTGAATTTTGAAGAGGAAGCTGGTCCTTCTACAACTGTTATACAAGAAAAGGAGGAAGCTATACTCAAACCAATTCATTCTGCAAGTGATGATGAGTTCATTGCTACACTTTTAGAAGATTTATCACAACCTAGAGGTGGTGTTACTATTAGAAAAGTGCAAGAAGATGAACAACAAAGAACTTCTCAACCTGCAATTGATCCTAAGGATAAAGGGAAAGGTGTTTTAGTAGAAGAAAAGAAGAAGAAACTTACTTTGGCAGAGATTAGAGAAATTGAAGTTGCTATGAATGAAGCTGCTGCTAGAAAGCTTCAAGAAGAGTTAAATGCTAAAGATAGAGCAACTCAAGAAGCTGAAGAAGCTCAAAGCAGAGAAGCGGCTAAAAATTTGCAAGAGCAATTAGATCTGAAGCGATGAACAATTACAATCACCTACTCCTATTAGATATATGCCTAGAAGACCTAATTTAGCTAAGGACATAAATGCTATGATGGCATATTTGAAAGGTAGAGGGTATAAAGGATTGCAGAAGTTGAACTATGTTGATATGAAAAGACTCTATGATCTTTGAGACGAGAAGCTTATAAGAAGAGTGTTGCGAGATATCAAGGATTTTGAGAAGAAGCTTCTTGGAATTTGAAGCTAAAAGGAAAAAGAGCTTAAAAGAAAAAGGAAAACTGAAGTTCTACAGATGAGCAGTTTTCAAAGAAAGAAAGAGTTGAATTAAGATCTGAGTCTAAAGATGCATTAAGAAATTATCTCATAGTGGTAGATTTTGATTATTCAAAAGAAGATCCTGACATGAAGATGAACAGATCTCAGATTAGTGCTTTTGATATTGTGAAATCCAAAGAAGGAGATTATATGATTTTTCATAAGGAAGATGAAAGCTTCAAAGTTTTTAATAGGCTATGGGATTTGTTACATATTATAGATAGAGTGGATCTATTCTATCTATATAATGTGGTAAAAGCTTATTTTGGAGATATTCCATCGAAGGAATTGGTGCGGTTTTGCTTGGAGATCTCATAACCATGTGGGAAGCAGAAGAGGAAAGCACGATGATATATGGAAAAATCAAGAAAGCTGGGAAATTGTTTCTTTGGAGATTCTTTGAAGAATCTGGAGTTCATGTTTTAGAGTTGGAGAATGGTAAAATGATACACATGTTTGTAAACAGAAGATATCCTCTCACAGTTGAGCTCATGAGAAGAATGCTAGAGCATGGATTGGAAGTAGAAGAGGATAATGAAACCGCTTGCATGGTTATCAATTTATTTATCAAGCTGGACTACCATTCTTTGAAGATGATGAGTAAACTGGTATGAATTTTATTGAATAATTTTGATAAATCGAGTACTTTATTCAAAATATGGCGATCAAACAGTACTTTCATCAAAGTCTTGCTTGCGATTTTAAACCAGTTAAGTGATTTTTTGAAAGAAACCTTTTGCTAAAGTAGAAAATATTTTGAAAACAAAGGTTAAATGAATTAAATGGATTTTGAGATGGAAACATCAATAGGTAATCAATCCACAATGGTTACAAAAGGATTGGCTAATCCATGAGCAAACGGCTCTGGTAAAGATATATCAAATCCGTTTTTTTAGTTGACAACTTGCTAATAAGTTGTATGGTAATCAACTCACCATATCAGTTAATGTGAAGAGTTGGCTAGCCCACAAGAAAAATGGCTTGTGGTAAAGGCAGTGGAAAAACCATTATTGGTAATTAGTTCACCATTAGATAGAAGAACTAACTAGTCCGGAAGGTACTTTTGGTAAAGACAAATCAAATCATTGATAGGTGATGATTTGCTAAAAATCATATGGTTATCAATGTACCATGGTCTTAAACACCTAAACATTTGGCTACTCAAAGATAATGGCTTTGGTAAAGAGATCTAAATCCATTAAATTTTCAATGATTCACCTCTCACGGAGTTAACACACGGAAGTGATGAGAATAGTATGCAACTTAAAGCTGAATTAATGTACAAATTGTCATATGTTGTTTTGTGTTCTTTGAAAAGATGGAGCTTGCTGAATCTTTGCTGAGAAAAGAACAATTCTAAGAGATACTTTGACAAGCACAGACACTCTGAGATATCTTGAAAAGACTAAGAAACAATCTGTCCTTAAAGATGAAGTTGTTAAAGATACATTCACAAGGGAACTTGAAGTCAAGCAAGTAGAATTCAAGTTAGGAGAGGATTGTTGGGATATGAAAGTCTTGAAGACATGAAAGTCTTGAAGATATGAAAGTCTTGTAAGGCTGCAAAGTCTTGGGAAAAGTCAAAGAGTCAAAGTATCTTGCTAAAGACAAAGTCAAAGTATCTGCACCTAAAAGTCAAAGTCTTTGCAAGAACAAAAGAACTGTTATTCGTTTATGGAAAGTATGGTATTCTATGTTTAGATTACTTGTCGTACAAGGTTATCAATTGTAAACCGACTAGGATATCCTTGAGCCTATAAAAGGACTCCTAGATTGGCATTAGATGTATGAGTCTATGAGTTTTAGAGTTTACGAATTCACAAGTTAATTAGTGTTTTTAGAGAGAAGTTCGATTATCTTAGAGTTGTATTAGAGTATCTGCATAATAAGCCGATTTAGAGTTTATAATAAAAGGTTATTCTTCTTAGCTTTGTTAAGTAAATTCCACATACTTGATAAAGATTGCTCAGTGTTTCTTTGTTAACAATTTAGGATTTATCCGAGGTTATTAAACCTTAACAAGCTAGTTAAGATAGTTTGATTAAAGTATATCGATCCAACAAAACTTATAAGCACATGTGAAGGGGGAGTGTTTCTGAAAATATAAAACTCTCAGAGTGTTCCAAACATGTTTTCAATCATAAACACTTTGAGAGATTTTCAAGAAAAATGGTTTTATGGCAACATGGGACAGTCATGGAGTTATAAGGTGACTAAGTTTAGGAATAAACGTCTTATGATCCGCTAGAGCCAGAGGGATCTACCCAAGGACAATACCCATAGTTAGTATTAGAAGTCCTTAGGTATGATTGAAAAAAGGAGTAATGTGAGAAAGGTAAAAGAAGGGGTTGAAGAATTAAAAAGAAATGTAATGAAAGACTGAAAAGAAATAGCCCTCCATAATCAACCTTAGGGCAGAAACCGGGTTCAATTCATCCACTCTTGGTTGTCACTTAGATGACGCTGGTATTGAAGACAAAGACGTCATGGACCCAGTGACGCACTGCACTAAACCTTCTTAGCCACTCAAGTTTCTCCCAAAAGAAGCTTGTTTCATTCTCACAGGGAACCCTACGTAAACTATCGGCTTTCTCTTAGAGATAGCTGGTATTGAAGAAGGACACCCTCTACCTAGTCTCTGCTCAGGAAAACCAAAGCGCACTATTGACTCTAGAGCCACGAGATTCATTAAAAGATCTCATAGGAACACATGACATTTCATAATTTGTTGTTCAACAATAAGAACACAAGTGATACATTCTAGAGTACTACGCAGATCTTAGCAATCTGCCAGAACATTTATGAGAAGTTTCACATATGTGATCTTCAATGATTGAATGGAAACTCCTGTCAGGGTCAACATCAAGCGACCGACGGCCGAGTCACCGGTAACTCCCCATGGATTACGCTTAGTGTGTCTCAAACGGTCTGATCGTGAGGTGATGCTTCGGTGTACCTCGGCGACTCACCTGAAACTGTAGGTGTACCGGTACATCGTTATCTCACTTGTGGGACTCCGGTTCGAGGACGGCCTTTGTGAGAATTAGAGGCGTGTTTTCACACTATGTTGTTAAGACACTTTCGAAGTTCAAACTTGTAAGCTATTTGGATTACTTCTAACCCATGTTTTATGTTTTCTTCTTATGGATGCTTGCGGGAGGAAGAGATCGTGCAGATTCTCCACATGCTCATACCAACAACACATGAAAGTTCTCATCAAAATCAAAGGCAACAAAAAGTTAAAGATGATTCTTCGTCAATGTCAAAGAATCTACAAAGTTTAAAGACTCGAGAACTACATCATTGGTAATCAAAAGACAAATAGAAGTGTGAGCATGGTAGAGAAAGACGTGGAGACACCTAACCAAAGAAGTTGACAAACGGCAGAATACCACATTATCTGATCACAAAGCATGAAGGAACAAAAATCAAGACTATTCTATATCTATACACAAAGTTCAAGCTCAAAGAAAAGTAAAGACCTATTCAAGTGGAGCATCTATTGAATGACCACCCCTTAGGGGGAGATTGTTAGCTGTAACATTTTTATTAGAAGTGATGGTCATTCACGTTTAGGAACTTTGTATGTAAAACCTGAAAATCTAAAACCGAATTAAAGACTAAAATACCCTTGTAATCGAAATTTATAAAATACGTAAAATATATTTATAACATTTATGAAATTGTAAGTTAACTTGTGAATAATTAAAAACCTAACTAAAATATATTATGTGATCGATTTTGGTACGACGAAGATTTAACGTTTCGTAAATGATTTGGGTCGTGTTTGTTTTGTTCGATGAACCTTAGGCCGAAGCCCATATGGTGTGCGTGGGTTTTGTGTGTTCGGTTGGGCCAAACCGAAACCCAAGCTACCCCTAAGCCCTAAACTAAAATGTTACCACTATATATACAACACATAATCACAAGATTTGAACCCTAGTTTTATTTGCCTCTCCTTTTCTTTTGTTCCATTCGGCCGAGAGTCTCAACCCCCTTGGTGTCGAGATTTTTGCTCAACCAAGCTAAGGTATAATGCTTATTTGTCTTCCTTGTTATACCATGCGTTTGTATAATGTATCATGTTTCGTTTGGTCGAGTCATGTTTCTTCTTTTCTTGTGTCGAGCCGTGTAAAACCAAAACAAGGAAACCCTAATGATTTAAACCTTACAAGTATTAAAGAGTTACGTATGTAATATGTAATATTGAATCGGGTAATGGTTGTGTCGATTTATATAGAGCCGAACCATATGAATGAGAACCGAAACATGCATGACTTTCGAATAAGGTGTAAAACATGATAACTTGAATGAGATAAGTATATAGATGAGTTAAGACTTGCGTTATAACTTGTTAATTGAAACCCTAAGTTGAACCGAGTCACATATGAGTTTTAAAAGTATATTAATTAAGTAAAGGTTATGTAAACGTAAACCCTAGTTTTGATATGTTAACCGAATAAGGTATGCTAAACCCTAATGGTTGTGAATCGTGTCTCATATGCGTGTGTAATTAATACGAGTAATAAGTAACTTGTATGTCACATAAAATCATAAACGTATATGGTGAAACATAAAAGGAAAGATTATTTTTATGACGTGTTAGGTTAAGTAACGAGTCATTAAAAGACGTAACAAGTAAGTACATGCATATTAATGAGATATTAAAGAATAGAAACCCTAGAACATAAATGAGAGTCGATTAGGGTTTTGAAGCTAAATATATTAATTCGTTATTTTATGTGTGAGTTATGACGTTTAAACTATTTTCACATTTAACCCTAAACTTTAATTAATGACATAATGAACCCTAATCTACGATATTAATTATAAAACACTTAAGTCTCATTTGATTATAAAACCCTAAAGTATTAAGATCATTAAATATACTAAGTATGAAAGCCAAATATTAAAAGATCATTTCGATGATCATGGAATCATAAATAACATGTACGACCGTTAATGTATATAGGTTCTGTGAAGAAGGAGTAATTCTTTGCTTTCCCTGTTTCTACTTTTCGATCATTTGCTTTGGAATAAGGTACAGATATTCTGACCTTTTCAGTAAAGGTTTCTTATAATGTTTTCTTTTCGTTAACTTTTATATATTAGGATTTCCTAAGCCTTTGCTATGAACCCTAATGTGTCTATTTGAGCTGTTGCTTATCTGAACTATGATTTTTGAATCATAAAACATTGATTTTGAACTATATGATATGAAGACTTTGATTTTGAAAACATGATTAAACATTTGATAAAATGTGATCTATGTCAGTTATGACATTCTATTTGACCTAAGATAGTTTGACACCTGAGCCAATTATTAACTAGTCATGGGGGTTCCATGTCCGTGTCGAGTAAATGCACTTTGACATGACTCTAGAGGCAGTAGAGTGAAGTTCTGCCACGTCCCTTATCTGTTATTTGTTATGAGCTCAATTTATATTATATTATCAATGTATGTTTGTGGGGCGTATGGGTGCATCCTAGATCTGTTATATGTTATATATTATCAGTTATATGCTATATGTTATCTGATGATTGATGCTGCGTGCATGCACGTCCTTCATAACTCTGGTAGGTCTCCCCTACAAATGTTGCCTTTTGTGAATATGATTTTGTTTATGATATGGCATATGTATTTGGGCTCGAGGTAGTTAGCTATAAAACTTATTCTATTATTCTGATTTATCTTTTGAAATGATTATGATTTCACTATCTTTCTTTCACTTTATTTCGTATTCGTTCTCGTTTTGTATTCGTTTTGCTTGTATATCTGTTCACTGGGCTTTTGAAGCTCAGCCGCACTTTTCTTTTTCCGCGGCAGGTATCTAAGCATTGGAGCTGGGTATTGCTTTGGGATGAGTGCTGTGTGGACTTACCTTAGAGATCTTTAGCTTTGATCTTATGATGCCATTTAGACTTTATATCTTAGATATTCATTTGGAGTTTATTTTTCCGCTGGGACCTATGTATTGAAGTCATTTGACTTGGATTATTTCAATATTTATGTTGAGATTTCTTTTGGATATATATGTTTGCTTTGATATGACACCATTACTTGTGAGTCCTTTACCTTGTGGTCGGGGTGTTACAATTTATGGTATCGAGCCAGGTTTACGACTTGTAGTCGGGACTGTGACATATGGAGCCTAGGTTTTGAGACCTTAGAGCTTAGGATTTGACCTGTGAGGATTTGGGTAGACTTTAGGTTTCCCTCTGCGAACTTCCATTTCGTATCTCACCTTTGTTCATTTTGCTAATCGTTTGAATATCGTTAAGATGGTTCAAACTCGTCGTACCGGTAGCGTGGATGGAGACGATGATGCTACTAACATGGATACTGCGATTGCTAATGATCTCAATTCTCTTTTCACGGTCTTTCTACGCTGAGATGATGGAGCAATGATCGCAACATTCGTAATCGGAATGGTGCTTCGGGTAGTGGTGGAGGAAATCAACCCGTCGGTATTCACACTTGGCTCGAGCGTTTCGGTAAGCTCAAGCCTCTTTCGTTTAGCACTGCTGCTACTCCTACTGAGGCCGAGGACTGGATCACTCATATTGGGAAGCTGTTTGAAGTCTTGGGTTATGGAGGACGAGTTTAGGACTCGTTTGGCTGCATTCAAATTGGAAGGTGATGCTTTAAATTGGTGGAAGGCACTCAAACAAGCAAGAGGAGGAGATGATTTTGCTGTGACTTGTACCTGGAATTAGTTTCGGACTATCTTCTATAACCGTTACTTCCGATCTTTGGCGGCAAAGGTATGAGAGGGATTATCGCAATCTACGGTTTGATTATGAGAACTCCAATGAGTACATGAGTAGATTTATGAGGCTGGTGAGTTTTGTTGGAGCGATTCTTTGGAGATGGTAGGCGTCAAGCTAAGCACTTCAAGTGGGGACTGAAGAAGTGGGTGTTGGACCGATTGCTTAATATTGAGTATGAGAATGTGTCGGCCTGCAATGACGCAGCTCGTAACATTGAGATCTTTCATGAGGTTTCGGGTTCCAACAAGCGTAATCGCGATGGTGATCGGATTCAAGGTAGGACTCAAAGCAATGACTATAAGGGAAACTCTGGTAGGAGTTATGATTCGAGGAGTCAAGTGGATAGGAGTTATGATCAGCGGGGTCAGTCAGGAAGGAATGTTGACACTGGGCGCCCTGAGACGAGGGGTCAAGATAATAGAAATTCTGGTAAGAATGGAAGTGATCGTCAGAACCAAGGTAACAATAACCAGCGTTACAACAAGGATCGGTCAGCTCGAGGAACAAATCGGTCGTGCTTCAGGATCTTCTAGTCAACAGAGGACAGCGGTGAGGTTTTGCCTCCCCACCTATTTGTACTACTTGTGGAAAGGCTCATCCGGCGGTGTTTCAAGGCCACTGGTGGTTGTTTTGCTTGTGGTTCCACTGCTCACAAGATTAAAGATTGTCCTAAGAAGAACCGAAGATTCTGGAAACTACATCAAGCCGCCGACTACTCTGGGCGTGTCTATGCTACTACTCGTAACCAGGAGGAGCGCACTTCAGGTACCATTACGGGCACTCTTTTCATTGATGATTATGATGTCTTCGTTTTATTTGATACCGGTGCCACACACTCGATTATATCTATCACATTTGCTAAGAAACTTAATATGAAGCCCAAACTGTTAACAAATCACTTATCGATTTCTACGCCTATGAAGAACCACGTGATCATTGATCATAAATACGTTAAGTGTCCTCTTCGTTTTGATGATCGTATTCGCTTTGCAAATTTGTATCCTCTCGATATGGTCGACTTTGATATCATTCTAGGCATGGATTGGTTGGCTTATCATAGAGCTTCAATTGATTGCCATGCTAGAACGGTGATCTTTGGAGACGTAAAACATCCTGAATTCGTTTATCATGGTTCTCAACCTCTTAAATATGTTAAGATCATTTCCGCTATGAAGGCACGGACCATGATTGCTCATGGGTGCCAAGGTTTTCTAGCATCTGTTAAGGACACATCTTTGGAGAGTCCTAACATTGAAAATCTTTCGGTTGTTTGCGAATTTACCGATGTTTTTCCCGATGAACTCCCTGGACTTCCCCCAGCTAGAGAAGTTGAGTTTAGCATTGAGTTAATTCTGGTGCTTGAACCGATTTCGAAGGCTCCGTATCGCATGGCACCTGTAGAACTGAAGGAGTTGAAGGAACAGCTGCAAGAGATGATAGAAAATGGATTTATTCGCCCCAGTGTTTCTCCATGGGGTGCACCTGTCTTGTTTGTGAAGAAGAAGGATGGAAGCATGCGCCTATGTATCGACTACCGTGAACTCAATCGTATTACTATTCGAAACCGTTATCCTCTGCCGCGTATAGATGATTTGTTTGATCAACTGCAAGGAGCTAAGTCCTTTTAGAAGATTGACCTGAGGTCTGGCTACCATCAGTTACGTGTGAAGGAGCAAGATGTTCCTAAGACCGCGTTTCGTACCAAATATGGTCATTACGAATTCCTTGTTATGCCTTTTGGTTTGACCAATGCGCCTTTGTGTTTATGGACCGATGAATCGTGTTTTCCATGAGTTTCTCGACAAGTTCGTTATTGTTTTCATCGACGACATTTTAGTTTACTCCAAGTCTGAAGAAGAGCATGAAGAACATCTTTGGATAGTTTTAGAGATTTTGAGGAAGAAGAAGTTGTACGCCAAATTTTCGAAGTGCGAATTTTGGTTAAGACAAGTCGCTTTCCTTGGTCATATTGTATCAGTTGATGGTATCACCATGGATCCGTCTAAAGTTGAGGCTATCACCAAATGGCCAAGACCTACGACAATGACTGAGGTCAGGAGTTTTCTTGGACTTGTTGGTTACTACAGACGTTTTGTTGAAGGTTTCTCTCGCTTAGCTCTACCCTAACCCAACTGATGAGGAAAGGTGAAAAGTTTGTATGGACGGATGAACGAGAAAAGAGTTTTGAAGAGTTGAAACGGAGATTGGTGTCAGCTCCTATTTTGAATCTTCCAACTAGTTCGGAGGATTTCAAATTTACAGTGATGCATCTAAGAAAGGATTAGGCTGTGTTTTGATGCAACATGGAAGAGTAATAGCTTATGCTTCGAGGCAGCTAAAACCTTATGAGGAGAATTACCCAACTCATGACCTTGAGTTAGCTGCAGTGGTGTTCGCGTTGAAAATCTGGAGACATTACTTGTATGGAGAGGCGTGTGATATATTCAATGATCATAAGAGTCTCAAGTATATTTTCACTCAGAAGGAACTTAACATGAGACAAAGAAGATGGTTAGAACTTCTTAAGGATTATGACACCAACATTCAGTACCATCCAGGAAAGGCTAACGTAGTTGCTGACACACTTAGCCGAATCGAGGCACTCTTGCGAGTATCAAGATTGAGCCTAGGATTTTGCGTGACTTAGAGAGTTTGGATGTTGAGTTGTGTGTACGAGATTTTGATGGATATTGGGCTAGTATGAAGGTGGATTCGAACCTTATACTGCAAATTAAAGAAGCTTAGAAAGATGACGGCGAGCTGTGGGCCGTGGCGCAAAATATTGAAGAAGGTAAGCAGACGGAGTTTAAAGTTGATAATGACGGTATTGTATGGTATGGAGATAGGCTTTGTGTTCCCAATGATCAGGTACATCGTGAGAAAGTTATGGTGAAGCTCATAGTTCTCCTTTCACTATCCATCCTGGTTCTACCAAGATGTATAGGGATTTGAAGCAGTGCTTTTGGTGGAATGGCATGAAGCAAGATGTGGCGACGTTTGTGTCGAAGTGTATGATTTGTCTGCAGGTTAAGATCGAACATCAAAGGGCTAGTGGATTGTTACCGCCATTGGATATTCCGACATGGAAGTGGGATAAGATATCTATGGATTTTGTGACTGAACTACCTCTTACTCGGAAGAAGCATGATGCGATTTGGGTAGTTGTTGATCGATTAACCAAATCTGCTCATTTCTTGCCAATCAGAAAGGATTTTGGTATTGGTAAATTGGCAGAGATTTTTCAGCAAGAGATCGTTAGACTTCATGGTACTCCGGCATCTATTGTGTCCGACAGAGATCCGCTTTTTACTTCTCATTTACGGAAGGGTTTGCAAAAAGCTTGGGGTACTCGACTTAATTTTAGTACGGCATTTCATCCTCAAAGAGATGGTCAGTCAGAAAGGACTATACAGACCTTAGAGGATATGCTCAGGGCTTGTGCTTTAGAATGGCCTGGCAGTTGGGATGAATATTTATGTTTAGTAGAGTTTGCATACAACAACAGTTGGCATGCTAGCATTAAGGCGACACCGTTTGAACTTCTTTATGGAAGGAAATGTAGATCACCTATTTGCTGGGATGAAGTAGGTGAGCGTTTGATTGAAGGTCGAAAATGATGAGATCACTAATGAGAAGGTAGCTGTTGCTAGAGAAAAGTTGAAGGAAGCTAGGTCTCGTCAGAAAAGTTATGCCGACAAGCATCGTCGTGATTTAGAATTTCGGGTTGGAGATCGTGTATTTTTGAAAGTTTCGCCGTTTAGAGGTGTGAAACGTTTTGGAATCAAGGGCAAGCTCAGTCCTCGATTTATCGGACCGTTTGAAATTCTAGAACGTATAGGAGAAGTTTCGTATCGTTTAGCACTTCCGCCTCAGTTATCGCATGTTCATGACGTTTTCCATGTATCACTCCTAAGGGGATACAACTATCATCCGTTACACGTTGCTTCTTATCCGTTTGATCAAATTCAATCCGATATGTCTTTATCTGAAGAACCAGAAGCTATTTTAGAAAGGCAAGAAAGAGTTATGAGAAATAAAGTCATTCCGTTCGTTAAGATTCTTTGGAAAAATCATCCGGAACGTGAGGCTACTTGGGAAACCGAGGAATCGATGCGAGCTAGTTATTCTCATTTCTTTGAATAGTTTGGTATGTTCTCATTTCGTTTTCGTTTTCGTTTCATTTCATTTCAATTTTCGAGGACGAAAATTTTTCTTTAGAGGGGAAGAATTGTAAAACCTGAAAATCTAAAACCGAATTAAAGACTAAAATACCCTTGTAATCGAAATTTATAAAATACGTAAAATATATTTATAACATTTATGAAATTGTAAGTTAACTTGTGAATAATTAAAAACCTAACTAAAATATATTATGTGATCGATTTTGGTACGACAAAGATTTAACGTTTCGTAAATGATTTGGGTCGTGTTTGTTTTGTTCGATGAACCTTAGGCCGAAGCCCATATGGTGTGCGTGGGTTTTGTGTGTTCGGTTGGGCCAAACCGAAACCCAAGCTACCCCTAAGCCCTAAACTAAAATGTTACCACTATATATACAACACATAATCACAAGATTTGAACCCTAGTTTTATTTGCCTCTCCTTTTCTTTTGTTCCATTCGGCCGAGAGTCTCAACCCCTTGGTGTCGAGATTTTTGCTCAACCAAGCTAAGGTATAATGCTTATTTGTCTTCCTTGTTATACCATGCGTTTGTATAATGTATCATGTTTCGTTTGGTCGAGTTATGTTTCTTCTTTTCTTGTGTCGAGCCGTGTAAAACCAAAACAAGGAAACCCTAATGATTTAAACCTTACAAGTATTAAAGAGTTACGTATGTAATATGTAATATTGAATCGGGTAATGGTTGTGTCGATTTAAATAGAGCCGAACCATATGAATGAGAACCGAACCATGCATGACTTTCGAATAAGGTGTAAAACATGATAACTTGAATGAGATAAGTATATAGATGAGTTAAGACTTGCGTTATAACTTGTTAATTGAAACCCTAAGTTGAACCGAGTCACATATGAGTTTTTAAAAGTATATTAATTAAGTAAAGGTTATGTAAACGTAAACCCTAGTTTTGATATGTTAACCGAATAAGGTATGCTAAACCCTAATGGTTGTGAATCGTGTCTCATATGCGTGTGTAATTAATACGAGTAATAAGTAACTTGTATGTCACATAAAATCATAAACGTATATGGTGAAACATAAAAGGAAAGATTATTTTTATGACGTGTTAGGTTAAGTAACGAGTCATTAAAAGACGTAACAAGTAAGTACATGCATATTAATGAGATATTAAAGAATAGAAACCCTAGAACATAAATGAGAGTCGATTAGGGTTTTGAAGCTAAATATATTAATTCGTTATTTTATGTGTGAGTTATGACGTTTAAACTATTTTCACATTTAACCCTAAACTTTAATTAATGACATAATGAACCCTAATCTACGATATTAATTATAAAACACTTAAGTCTCATTTGATTATAAAACCCTAAAGTATTAAGATCATTAAATATACTAAGTATGAAAGCCAAATATTAAAAGATCATTTCGATGATCATGGAATCATAAATAACATGTACGGAGTTAATGTATATAGGTTACGTGAAGAAGGAGTAATTCTTTGCTTTCCCTATTTCTACTTTTCGATCATTTGCTTTGGAATAAGGTACAGATATTCGACCTTTTCATGAAGGTTTCTTATAATGTTTTCTTTTCGTTAACTTTTACATATTAGGATTTCCTAAGCCTTTGCTATGAACCCTAATGTGTCTATTTGAGCTGTTGCTTATCTGAACTATGATTTTTGAATCATAAAACATTGATTTTGAACTATATGATATGAAGACTTTGATTTTGAAAACATGATTAAACATTTGATAAAATGTGATCTATGTCAGTTATGACATTCTATTTGACCTAAGATAGTTTGACACCCGAGCCAATTATTAACTAGTCATGGGGGTTCCATGTCCGTGTCAGTAATGCACTTCTGACATGACTCTAGGGCAGTAGAGTGAAGTTCTGCCACGTCCCTTATCTGTTATTTGTTATGAGCTCAATTTATATTATATTATCAATGTATGTTTGTGGGGCGTATGGGTGCATCCTAGATCTGTTATATGTTATATATTATCAGTTATATGCTATATGTTATCTAATGATTGATGCTGCGTGCATGCACGTCCTTCATAACTCTGGTAGGTCTCCCCTACAAATGTTGCCTTATGTGAATATGATTTTGTTTATGATATGGCATATGTATTTGGGCTCGAGGTAGTTAGCTATAAAACTTATTCTATTATTCTGATTTATCTTTTGAAATGATTATGATTTCACTATCTTTCTTTCACTTTATTTCGTATTCATTCTCGTTTCGTATTCGTTTTGCTTGTATATCTGTTCACTGGGCTTTTGAAGCTCAGCCGCACTTTTCTTTTTCCGCGGCAGGTATCTAAGCATTGGAGCTGGGTATTGCTTTGGGATGAGTGTTGTGTGGACTTACCTTAGAGATCTTTAGCTTTGATCTTATGATGCCATTTAGACTTTATATCTTAGATATTCATTTGGAGTTTATTTTTCCGCTGGGACCTATGTATTGAAGTCATTTGACTTGGATTATTTCAATATTTATGTTGAGATTTCTTTTGGATATATATGTTTGCTTTGATACGACACCATTACTTGTGAGTCCTTTACCCTTGTCGGGTCGGGGCGTTACATTGTAACATGTGATAGATATCGTGATAGAATAGTCAACGGGCTCAAGGATTGGGCTAAGCTAAATGGCTATTAGTCAAGTTAAGCTAGCCTTATGAAAGATGTTATCCAATCCAACCCAATCCAAGCAAATGGAAAGCCCATTAAGGCATCTTGTATTTAGAGTATAAATACCCCTCAAATGGTCATTTGAGGGGTGTGCTTGAGTGTGTTTTGTGTGTGTTTTTCTTTCAAGTAATACAAGTTTTCTCTTCACCTTTTTCTCTCTAACATACACGACATATCATACATTCAAGTCACCACTTTCCTTTCTTCTTCCTAATCTTTACGCATATCTTGTGTTTGGGTTTTACGTATGTTCATCTTGTGGTAATGTGGGTATACGCGTAAGGTTGATGTAAAAACAAGGTCCTACACAAGTGACCGTGTTTGGAGCTATTTTTCATATCGATAGAATTTTTTTGAGAAAATGATGTCTACAATTAAAAGTGAGTTCGCCTAGCCTATTTTCCAAAATGTTCAACCGTTCGTCAAACGAAGTTATAACGAATAATATACGATCACTCAAAATTGGTCATCTTCATGAGTTGTCAAATTATATTGTTTTACGACAAAAAACTATAATTTCTTAATAAATCACTAAGCAACTATTGTAGGATGTCGTTTCAACGTAAGTACTTGTAAAGTATTTTATAACATGACGAGTTGTCATAATTGTATATTTCAACGATAAACTTTATTTTCAAATGCACAAGTGTTATGGATATCATATGAGTTCGCATGCACGACATTGTTTCATGGCTTACATTAGAACATATCATTCATATTAGGTTGCAGATAGAGATTGCACCTCATTTCAGTGTATCCACTTCTGTCATCATAATCATTGCATCAGGTGAGTTCGTAGCCTCACTTTTACTCGTTTAATTGTTTTATAAACTCTTTGGGGGAGATACATGCTCAACTACTTACTTTTATTTTACACTTATATGAACTTCAATAACTCTTGTTTCACTCGTTATGCTTGTAAGTAGATTATGCCCGAACTAAATTGATCACTATGTTATGAACACTACTATTTAAACCACTTTCCTTGATTTTGAACTCTTCGACATATATACTTGAACATTTTTAATATGATTTGGATCTTTGATATATAGATATGAACAACTTTAACTTGATTTAATCTTTTTGACATATATTTAGACATTTTAACTTGATTTAATTCTTTTAACATATAATTATTCTCGTTTAACTTAAATTGAACCTTTTGACATATAATTAATCTATTTTAACTTAAATTGAACCTTTTGACATAAAATTAATCTCTTTTAACTTAAATTGAACCTTTTGACATATAATTAATCTCTTTTAACTTAAATTGAACCTTTTAACATATAATTAATCTCTTTTAACTTAAATTGAACATTTTGACATATAATTAATCTCTTTTAACTTAATTTGAACCTTTTGACATATAATTAATCTCTTTTAACTTAATATTGAACCTTTTGACTATTTTTGAACTTGTTTGACTTTATATTGAACCTTTTGACTATTTTGAACTTGTTGACTTTATTTTGAACCCTTTGACTATTTTGAACTTGTTTGACTTGATATTGGATCTTTGACTTATTTTGAACTCTTTCGACTTGTCTTGACCTTCTAACTTGCCTTGAAATTTCGAACTTGAATCAAATCCTTGAACTTAATTACGAAATTGTGACTTGTTGAACTTATTGAACCATACTTGCTATGACCTAAAAGTCTCCCTATGTGAACGGAGTAATACCAAGTCTCCCTATGTGAACGGAGCAACACCAAGTCTCCCCTGTTCGGAGCAGTGCAAATTCTCCCATGTTCGGAGTGTTCTTAATTGTATATAATAGTTGTATGATGTACCGTTCGTACATTCGCATTGTTAGTCTCCTATTAGTGGGTAGTATGGATAGCGCTATTAGAGGTCGGCCAACCTCTCGTCCACTATGTTACAGGACGCATATTATTTATTCTAGGGGCATTTCCTGGCATACATTATTATATACGTGGTGCTATATTGTGAACTATTATGACAACGTATACTTGACTACTAGACATACTACTTTTGGTAGTGGGTTGTGAACACACAGGTCGCAAGTTTTGTATGGGCGGAACTTAGAACTGAGTGAATTTACAATTCTTTTGCTTTGTGGACTATTCTAAATGACCAAAAACTTTTCCTTTGCTGCATGATCGTTCTTTAAAAGCTTTACATGTTAAGCAAACTCTATGAACTCACTCAACCATTGGGTTGACACTTTTAGCATGTTTTATCTCAGGTATCTAAGGCATTCACTTCATGGCATGCATGTGGACTTATCATAGAGTCGCGGTGATGACGCGTCTTACATATATTTTTATGCACTTAACTGTCGTTTGATTGTAACAAACTCATTTTTAGTACTTTGGAAATCTTTTGGAACCTATGTTTTGTAAACTCTGATTATTTTACTTAATCAAACGATACTTTCAAAACGACACATTAGGTCGTTCGATATAACTGTAACTTTGATGCTATGACAGTCATCCCCCAGGTATTCCATTCCGCTGCAAAACAGGTAATTTGGGGGTGTGACAAAAACTAATTAAACTAATTAAAGGTAAAAGCTATGAATCGAGTGAGTGTGTTTCTTATGATAATTAAAATGTGTTCACATATAATTTATTACTCCCTAGTTATCTTTTATTGGTCGATGGAATTGTAACATCCTCATTCTAAATGATGCGTTGTATTCCGTATTAGTCATAGGGTGGTGCCTAATCCCCCAATTCTATGAATCGTAACTCTCCTCTAGAACATCCGAGAATGCCAAGTACCAAAGTATCTCCCCCGAATATCCTATTATCCTTAAGATACAACTCACGCAATAAACACAACGATGGGCTAAGTGCACTCTCAGCCTTTTTACTATTTAGGACGTTCAAGCTCGCAACAATTAAAGAAGAAGCCAGTTTTTCTTATTCTAGCGTCTACCAATTAGAACAAGAGACAACCTAACAATAATCAATAACTAGGTTTCATTGGATCTAAGCAAACACTAATTAATTTAGTTACCCATGATAGATAAGCAAGAACATAAAAAAACAATCAAACATAGATGAAACATGGTGATAGATTGGATAAACAAACTTATCTTTAAGTGTAAAAAAGGGTTTGGAACCCTAAAATACTGCCCAAGTTAGACCTTAAACGAACTAGGGTTTGCTCTCCAAAATAATGCACAAAAAATACAGAAAATTCGAAGTCTATATATAGATTTTACACTCGTGACGGCGTTGCTTTTTGATGGTGACGTCGTCTGATCGCCGTCATTAGGGTTTCGTCTTGGACAAGTCATCATTGGGATGACGTCGTGTAGGAAGTCGTGACGCCGTCTAGCTTGCTTATGGACGTCGTCTGGGTAGAGTCTTGGTCATCTGGTGTGCAAAGGAAGAGTGAAGGCCTTCTGAATTAAGGTGTGATGCCGTCACTTCTTGAGACCAAAATATGTTCTGAGCTGTAGCTTGAGAGTTTTTGGAACACCCTGTGAGTGACGGCGTTGCCCTTGGAGTTGGGACGCCGTCAGGATTCAGAATTAGCCTTGTTTTCTTGAATTTGTTGTTTTCTTCATGTTTTCGCTTCTTTTCGTCCAAAAATGCTTCATTCCAGCAATTTGCTTCCGAAAGACCTAAAATGTGAAAATGAACGATTTTAAGCAGTACCGGATATAAAATGTAATAATTTAGAGCATAAATGACCCCCTAAAAACGTATGTTTTAAATCCTTATCACCTATCTCCTTATAATCCTCTCTGGAACCAAAGACTATTTCTTTGTAGTAAGCGGAGGTATGGTAGACTTGTTTGTGTCATTAAGTGCTGCTACATGCTAGATTATTTCTTTGTGTGGCTCGGTCTCTCGGATCATAGACCATACATCTAACTTCTTAAGTTAACCTAACCTGGAGGGTGATCCTATGGTTAATTAGCACACAAGGGGTTGGTAGTCTTATAGTCAATTCTTACCAACCCTCACAACCAAACACACTAGGGTCCTATGGTCAATTCTCCTAGTGCAAGAAGTACAACCGGTCATCAAAACTACCGAAACTAGAGGATATAACGAAAAACTAAGCATGCACACACTAGAAGCAATAATAAAAGCATGAAAACATAATAGGGACATGAACGGAATCATAACTAGGCTAGCACCAAAGTTGCTTAGCCGATCATATTACAAAGAACACTAGATTCAATGTTCTGTATGGTAATGAAAGACATGGAATCATAAATGTAAAAGAAATATGAATTGCTAAAACTTATTGATGTTGTGATGTGATTTATCCCTTGGAAAATGATTCGTATGTTGTTGGAGATCGTCCTTGTGGAACGCTACTTCGTCCTCTGGTGAGTTGTGGTGAGAAAGATCTGTAAAATGCATAAAATAGGGTTGGTATTCATAGACCCGACACAGCTACGATATACCCTTGAGTTGTGATTACACCGTAACTAGTGTAATCTTCCACGATCTTATCCATAAATGAATTTTTACGGCGTAACTTAGACGGATTGTTACACCGTAACCTCGTAGGGTTTCGTGTACGTTGTAATCTTCATGCTTGGTTACGTCGTAATCTCGTCAATAACTTGAGTCCCCTTCTGTTCACTTATTACGCCGTAACCTTATACATTGGTTATGGCGTAACCTTCTTAGTCATGAAAATCTTCTAGGTCTTTAGAATATTACGGTGTAACCTTTTCTGGTAGTTACGTCGTACTCCTTGATTAGCGTTGACTTGGTCTTCATGTTTGAATTCAAGGTTACGACGTAAATGGAGAGTGGAACTACGTCATAACCTCTTTACATTCAACATACTAAAGTGTGTATATTTGTAAGTTCTTTTCCAATTCCACGTCTCTTTTGTTCCTATTCTCATTTCCAACCTGGAAACGAATATAATGAAATCAAAGCATATATCCATATAAACAATAAAAAAAATGAGCATATTAGGGGAAAATTGACACTTAAATATCAGGATTATTTGATGTCATCAAACATCCCCTCACTTAAACTCTACTTGCCCTTAAGTAGACCTTATTAGAATCATTTCTAAAAAGATACCCCTTAATTTTACTTAGGAAATATGAGATTAAAAACTTCCTATGCTATTATTTTCAAAGCCAAACACCTCACCAAATGGGAAACAAACACTCATACTCTCTCTAATCTAAGTGTCAATTTTGGGGTGATCACTCAACGCACAGTCATAGCATGTATTCTATCATAGGCTTGGCGGTTATACATATCTCCACCACTAGAGCTAAGGTCAAAACAATCATCAAAAGCAATATTGGGTGAACAAATTATATAGGCAAAGGTGAATTGTCACTACTAATGTGCCACGACAAAGTGAACAAAACCCAGTTACACATGACCAAATCCATGGCCAAGATACCAATGATTGCTCGCTTCTTCACCTAGACACGCTTCATGACTAAATGGTAGGGTAAGACATGGGATGCACAAAAATGGTGTAAAAATATAATAAGAAGCAAATAGTATTAGCCTATAAACAAGTCGTCACCGTCCGCCGTTCATCCAAAATCCAAGCTTCAAGATACAAAAACCAGATCATAATGTAACAAGTAAGTGTGCCATTAGCAGACGTCATGATGGGCACACTACTTGGTCTACACAACATGTTGGTGTAAATACGTCACCAACTCAAATCTTCAAGTGTGATTGAAGTGGCCTTCTCGATACTAATCCATTAAGCTTATATCAACTTAGTGCTAAAAATTTTGCACTATTACTTCACATACACTAAAATAACTAACTAACTAATTTAATTTTTTTTTGAATCATAACTACATAAAATAATGTCATCCCCCCCCCCCCACTTGAGATGAATCATATACGAGAAACTTTTGACGGTCTTCAATGATCTTCAAATATATGTCTTTGACTGTTGATACAAAAGTTGGGCGTTCCTTGTTTGGGCTCCGGCTCTCGTACCAATTGAGGATTGTTGCTTGAGACCTGCGCACTAAGAAGACAGAAAACACCGTTAGGCTTACTGTGACAACCCGTACTTTCAGGTCATTTCTCGAAACAATTTATGCTTCACTATTTCAACATTTGTCGTAAACTAGGTTTACGTGTTCCAAATTCGCGTAACCTTAAAGGTTTAGCGGCGAATTCATGATCATATCATCACGAACATTTCATATGGACTAAGTTTAGTCTACATTTCATTAGCATCATTTGCATCATATTAGTTCATTCATGACATTTCATTTCACATCAACCGCGTATATTTTATATTAAATAAACGTTATCGCGTGAGTTATTATTTTAAAATTTAATCCGATACTTTCAAAAATGATCCCGACATATTTTTATACTTACATTTAGTTTATAAAAACTATATTTTGACTTTACCTAGTGTTTTAAATTTATTTTGCATATAAATCGTTAAAGTTATATTATTACGACACTTTTCTTAAAAACTACTCGATAATTATTTTATCACTCGAATTTCACAAGGAATGTATTTTTACAATTTTTATGATCTCATTATACTTTATTTTGATCTATTAAAAATTACTTTTACCTAAAATTTCCTTAAATACATTAATGTATATTAAACCTTACAAGTTACATTTAAACTACATTTCACTTACACTTTTCAATACATTTTATACATAATACAATTTAAAAAAAAATATATATATATATATTGAAAGACACAATCCCCTAAGAACCGCCTTGGAAGTCATGGGTTGGTAAG
The DNA here is from genome assembly GCA_910596185.1 of Chrysanthemum makinoi. NCBI lineage: Eukaryota > Viridiplantae > Streptophyta > Magnoliopsida > Asterales > Asteraceae > Chrysanthemum > Chrysanthemum makinoi. Next base: position 74,282,383 of record OU343220.1, read on the forward strand.
TTATTTCTTACAAAAGATAGATTTATACACAATATCTCTTTTACACATTTCATTCAACCACAAATAATTCAAAGTTAAAAGGTTTTCTTCTCTCTTTGTTTCTTCCCCATCAAAACCGGTCACTCTATAGAAGATCAAGGGATCATCAAATCTTTCTCAAGCACAAGTAATTTCAATCTAGAACACACTCTTATTTAGGTTTTGAAATAAAAACCTAGGGTGTTTAGGCAAACCTTGTTCCTTGCACCTCATCATATTAACTTGTAAGCATATCATTTATATTTTTCATATCTCCTTTTCATTTCATAAGTATCTCTTCATTTTTGGAGCAAGCATGCATGATTTGTGTTGTTTATACCATTTTACATGATTTTTAGAAATATATATATATATATGGTCATCCTATAATTATCCCCTTGGTATACTTTGGTCTTGATGATGTTTAGGAACCCATGACACCCTGAGAAGGTGTATGGTAGGATTAGATTAGCTTTGGAGTTGATTTGAGGGGATTGGAATAAGTTTAGTACGAGAAAAACTATTTTCGACAAGTATATAAAAGTGTTCTGTCCTTATTTTGATTTTCTGGAAAATCCGACAGTAGGCACGAATTTTTGGCCTTGATATTTCGAAAATATACTTTAAAACGAATCCGTGGCCGCTTGAACGGAATAAAACGGAGTTATAACGAAGAAGTTATGAATTTTTAAAGTTTGACGACGAAATATATATTTTTCAGAAATTTCAGCAAGTTATTTTTACTTTATTCGAGTCAAAAACGAGCCTTAAGCTTCATAAATTATTTCGACTTGTCAAAAATATATTAGTATACTTTGATACGAAGCTAAGGACATATAATACGTAGAAAACGGATTTGAAACGACTAAGATATGCACGTTTTCATAAACTTGCCGTAACTATTATTTTCAGAAAAACTATATTAATTTTTACGAGATAAGTGTTACGGTAACTAAAACGACCATGTTGAAGGCTGTTTTTAACGATGATGTAGAACTTTTTGTAACGAAATGTCTTCTAATAAAATCGAGATCACCAAGCATATTTTTCAAAACGACCAACCGTTTGTATAGCGGAGTTTTAATAAATTATTTACGGATGCTTAAAATTGGCCGAAACTCATTTTTACACAACAATTAGACAAAATCACCATCTTTAACCCTTATTATCTTTATGTTCGAGACCTTTTTGACGAAAACTCCTGAACTGAAACTTCTAGATTTCGATACAAACTTTCCAAAACCGTCGATTTCGTTTCCTAACGTTCGACGTACACCATTTTACGACTAGTTTTTCAAAGCCATTTTTGTCACTTTCATGAAATTTCCAACGACTTTATTTTACGACGAAAAGTGAAAATTTCACCATAAATCATTACGAAACCATTGTAGGATGACATTTTGACGTAAATACTTATAAAGTGATTTAAGAATGGTTAAGACGTCAAAAGAGTATTTTTCGACGATAAGTATTATTTTCAAAACCGCAAATGGTATAAATAACATACGTAATGCATGCATATCATAACATTACATTGCAACTCATTACATACCATATCATTCGTAATAGGTCCAAATTGAAACATCACGCTATACCTCAGTGTACTCACTCTTGTCATCACACCAGTTTACCAAGTGAGTTTTCATAGCCCCGTTTTACAAGTTTTTACATTATTTCAAACCTACGGGGGAGAATACATTGCACAACATTTTTATTACGATACCAATTATGTTAAATTCATTTACATTGCTTGAGTTACAACGTTGCCAGTTAAAAGTCCCCACTTTAATGCATGAGCCGTTAATTTTCTAGAAGCGTGTGTGAGTGGATAGATCTATCGAGGGTGACACCTCCATCCGGGTTGGTGAATCCCAACTAGTCATACGGATGCATTTCATTCATAAACATTATTAGAGTTGTTTGGCAAGACACTCTGTTGGGGCGTACATCAGTCGGAGCTTCGGTATCATGCGCTTAAGCAATTGTAACATTTTTACGTGACATAATTGTCATGCCTGTAACATTTTTACGTGACATGATTGTCATGCCTGATCTATACTTGTGTAGTCGTATAAAACATTTACATAAACCTATGATTTCTCACCAACATTATTGTTGACCGTTTTAGCAATGTATTTTCAGGTAACTAAGGCATACTCATCATGGCATGGTTAAGGAACCTTTTGAGTCGCGGCGTCGACTTACATCATTGTACATTATGACACTTTCTTTCAAAACCATCGTTTGGACTTGTAATATATTTATATTTCCGCAAACTTTCTAAACTTTTGGGACCTATGTTGTAACTCTGAATGCTTTTATTAAATATCAAACGATGTGCTTTCCAAACGACACTTTAGGTCGTTCAATATATCTGTAATTGTGATGCTATGACAGTCAATCCCCAGGAATTCCATTCCGCTGCAAAACAGGTAATTTGGGGGTGTGACAGATTGGCATCAGAGCTTCGGTTATAGAGAACTAGGTTGCATCATTGACCCTAGACTATAACTACATTATCATAGCATCTCATCATTTCATCATAAGTGCGTGTTCACTTTGCATGCGATTTATACATTACATTTTCGAGTTATTCACTTTCATTTCACAGCGGTTGTCACATAGATGCCTTCAAATACCCATCCCATTATACTCACATCACTTTGACATGGAGAATGCCTTGTCATTCCCTATCACAATTTTAACATCAGTTGACTCAACACCGATAACATCAGACGATGACACTGAGACCTTTTTAGGAGGACGAAGTTGCACCTACACCATCGCGATCACTATTGATTCACCGTAGGATCGGGACAATTTTATCACTTTCGGTTGGGACAGATCATACCATTGGGTAGAACTTATAGGCTTAGTCCTAATGAACCTATTTTCTTAACTCACCACAAGGATTATATTATCATCATTGTCATTATTTTCATCATCATTATCATTTCGAGCACCATCCGTACCATCACATCTCATACCCGATACTCATACACCCGACTTGCAGCTTGGGAAGCGTGCATGATTTGACACACCATTACCACCTACCACTAAGACTATAGACACTACACTATCTCATAGATTTGAGGACTGTGAGAGTTCTAGGGCTATTGTTGCTAGACCGCCTACTACTCCTACACTTGAAACACGATTAGACCACCAACAGGAACAGATAATAAGTACCTTTCTAGCTAATGTAATCTTTATCATTTATTATCTCTACGATAATCACCACCTTGTTTATTTCATTCCTTACTCCAATTGCCCAATTTTCCATCATTTCACGACGATACATCACTATATTACTAGGGGTTAGGCCAACTTTATTCTCGACCAATTAGTAGACTATTACTACTCGATAAGGTTCTCCTATGTATCCTACAAACCATCCAACAAACTTTATTCCAATTTATCCTGCTACTATTTCATGAAATTATTTCACTTGATTTTATTTCGAACTATTTTATCACCATCTTAGAAACGTTGTTTCATAAAATTTTAACGCAAGTTGTTTTATTACCAACTCATCAATTGGTTTCAGTTATTTTATCAACTATTTAATATCCTCATGCGAAACGATTTTCATGTTACTCTGAAAAATCATTGAGCCATTATATTACAAAACAAAACGTTGAATACCATCTAAAACTTCGGAGGAACATAATACCATTTCAACAAAAACAAGCATCATTTCAAATCTCCTAAAACAATTCTCATTTAAAAGCAAAGTTTTATAATCAGATAAATTGTGCATAACCATTTCTTTTGTTAACACTCTATAGATACTTACGCTATTTATCTCTCACTTAACCGATAAGTTAGGATTTGACGAGTGACCTTTTTAGGAAAGACTTCCTATACCATCTGTGAGGAGGATTCCTCGATACAAGAAAACAATGGAAGGATTTTGGAATTACCAACAAGGACTAGAACTAGGTGGTAGGATGATTCAAAACTCAACAAAAATCTTAAGACATCACGAGACATTCCGAACCACTATTTTGGATTAGAATCCAAACTCTATCATTCCAAAAGTACTAGCTAGACCAAGTTACAAGACTTAGTACTAATCGAATACACACTAAGCAACGCTATAGGAATAAACCAATCCTCCTAATTGAGACTACAGAACATTTCATTAAACAAGGCTTCAACAATATGTGAACTTCCCTACAATGAGTGTCCCTTAAAGGAAAATTTGGTTAAATTAAGGTTATCGATATAAACTTCCCCTAAGGCATTGTGTTCTCTAGAAATTCCAAGTAACCTCACTTCCATATCAAGAGTTGCCACAGGTGTGAACATATCGGACAATCAATGACTCCCCATCTACAAGTGAAACTAGAACAAACATTCTTCGACATAGTTTGAGCTGATATCTATTTTCTTGCTAGCATGATAACAATATTAGTGATGAACTATCTTAGGAAGCACTCAATATCGGAACAAACCTTGAACACCAACCACTACACCACCTCACTTAAATATTTAAGGTTTGTAACTTTACAACATGGAGCATGGAAACACTTCGATAATCAAACAATAAACAATTTAGTCATAGAGACTAAGCACCTTAGACAAGTAAGACTCAGGTCATGATATTCGCTAGGACTAGAAACGCGAGGAACCACAACTGTTACCTATAATCTATTCTTTTCAATAAGGTCCTTTCTGACAGATTTAACATTTTGGAATCTAACACGAGACACGGGGTATCAATTCCAGTTGTACCTATTATAAGCTATTCGATTCACCTTAGGACTAGCTGACGGTCATTTCGGATTTCCATGAAACCTACTAGGACATGATTACCGCCTACTATCCTCAGCTCAATTGTTAGAGCTAGAGAGCAATTCCCACATTAGATAATATGCTCAAGCCGGTCGACTTTCTAGAAATGATTAAGCAAATCATTCTCCATCGACAAGTTTCTTTACAACAATAGTTAGCTCATGAACATATTGACTACACCATTTGAGGTACTGTAAGGTTGAGGTATCAATCACTTATTCAAGGATTAAAATCAGGAAAGTCCAATTCATTAGTCCATAACTCATTCATGAAACAAACAAAGAAGTCATACAAATCAAGAATCAGTTACAAGTAACAACATATAGCTAGATAAGCTACATCGTTATACGATGCAAATTTTGGAAATATGTCCCATAAGTCGCAAACCATTAGAATCTCAAGTGGGCAACAAATTATGCACAAGGACCCGTCTTGGAAAGGCGTGGTACGATTTAGAAAAAAAACACTGGACGAACCAATTCGACCCAAATATTCTCATCTATCGTACTTTATTTTCTTTCCGATTCGTTATTACTTACGAGAATTTTAATTCCTTTTACTTTAACTATCATTGTAACGACACGGTTTAAATCCTTGTAAACATTGAGAGTTATAACCACTAAACCGAACGTCACGTCATCGTTCCTTAATTATACATAGCCTAGCTAACTATGTCTAATTCTGGAGGGATCACGTTATGTTGGGAGCGGTTATTTATAAATCTTAGTGCAAGCAAAATCTTCACATATTTCAAAGTCAAAGTGTTACTTATGAGAGATTCATTCGATATTTTCTTTACCACGATGTTTTGTACGCTCTCAATCATCGATAACCGTAACGACACTTCTCCATGTCTTCTCTCCTCGATATTCATCACAAACTCAAAAATTCGATAGACTAACACGAACTGAATTCAGGGACTGAATTCCTTTTTGGATGGGCGAATGTGACAACCCGTACTTTCAGGTCATTTCTCGAAACAATTTATACTTCACTATTTCAACATTTGTCGTAAACTAGGTTTACGTGTTCCAAATTCGCGTAACCTTAAAGGTTTAGCGGCGAATTCATGATCATATCATCACGAACATTTCATATGGACTAAGTTTAGTCTACATTTCATTAGCATCATTTGCATCATATTAGTTCATTCATGACATTTCATTTCACATCAACCGCGTATATTTTATATTAAATAAACGTTATCGCGTTAGTTATTATTTTAAAATTTAATCCGATACTTTCAAAAATGATCCCGACATATTTTTATACTTACATTTAGTTTATAAAAACTATATTTTGACTTTACCTAGTGTTTTAAATTTATTTTGCATATAAATCGTTAAAGTTATATTATTACGACACTTTTCTTAAAAACTACTCGATAATTATTTTATCACTCGAATTTCACAAGGAATGTATTTTTACAATTTTTATGATCTCATTATACTTTATTTTGATCTATTAAAAATTAATTTTACCTAAAATTTCCTTAAATACATTAATGTATATTAAACCTTACAAGTTACATTTAAACTACATTTCACTTACACTTTTCAATACATTTTATACATAATACAATTTAAAAAAAATATATATATATTGAAAGACACAATCCCCTAAGAACCGGCCTTGGAGGGGGGGAAGTCATGGGTTGGTAAGTTATTTCTTACAAAAGATAGATTTATACACAATATCTCTTTTACACATTTCATTCAACCACAAATAATTCAAAGTTAAAAGGTTTTCTTCTCTCTTTGTTTCTTCCCCATCAAAACCGGTCACTCTATAGAAGATCAAGGGATCATCAAATCTTTCTCAAGCACAAGTAATTTCAATCTAGAACACACTCTTATTTAGGTTTTGAAATAAAAACCTAGGGTGTTTAGGCAAACCTTGTTCCTTGCACCTCATCATATTAACTTGTAAGCATATCATTTATATTTTTCATATCTCCTTTTCATTTCATAAGTATCTCTTCATTTTGGAGCAAGCATGCATGATTTGTGTTGTTTATACCATTTTTACATGATTTTTAGAAATATATATATATATGGTCATCCTATAATTATCCCCTTGGTATACTTTGGTCTTGATGATGTTTAGGAACCCATGACACCCTGAGAAGGTGTATGGTAGGATTAGATTAGCTTTGGAGTTGATTTGAGGGGATTGGAATAAGTTTAGTACGAGAAAAACTATTTTCGACAAGTATATAAAAGTGTTCTGTCCTTATTTTGATTTTCTGGAAAATCCGACAGTAGGCACGAATTTTTGGCCTTGATATTTAGAAAATATACTTTAAAACGAATCCGTGGCCGCTTGAACGGAATAAAACGGAGTTATAACGAAGAAGTTATGAATTTTTAAAGTTTGACGACGAAATATATATTTTTCAGAAATTTCAGCAAGTTATTTTTACTTTATTCGAGTCAAAAACGAGCCTTAAGCTTCATAAATTATTTCGACTTGTCAAAAATATATTAGTATACTTTGATACGAAGCTAAGGACATATAATACGTAGAAAACGGATTTGAAACGACTAAGATATGCACGTTTTCATAAACTTGCCGTAACTATTATTTTCAGAAAAACTATATTAATTTTTACGAGATAAGTGTTACGGTAACTAAAACGACCATGTTGAAGGCTGTTTTTAACGATGATGTAGAACTTTTTGTAACGAAATGTCTTCTAATAAAATCGAGATCACCAAGCATATTTTTCAAAACGACCAACCGTTTGTATAGCGGAGTTTTAATAAATTATTTACGGATGCTTAAAATTGGCCGAAACTCACTTTTTACACAACAATTAGACAAAATCACCATCTTTAACCCTTATTATCTTTATGTTTGAGACCTTTTTGACGAAAACTCCTGAACTGAAACTTCTAGATTTCGATACAAACTTTCCAAAACCGTCGATTTCGTTTCCTAACGTTCGACGTACACCATTTTACGACTAGTTTTTCAAAGCCATTTTGTCACTTTCATGAAATTTCCAACGACTTTATTTTACGACGAAAAGTGAAAATTTCACCATAAATCATTACGAAACCATTGTAGGATGACATTTTGACGTAAATACTTATAAAGTGATTTAAGAATGGTTAAGACGTCAAAAGAGTATTTTTCGACGATAAGTATTATTTTCAAAACCCGCAAATGGTATAAATAACATACGTAATGCATGCATATCATAACATTACATTGCAACTCATTACATTCCATATCATTCGTAATAGGTCCAAATTGAAACATCACGCTATACCTCAGTGTACTCACTCTTGTCATCACACCAGTTTACCAAGTGAGTTTTCATAGCCCCGTTTTACAAGTTTTTACATTATTTCAAACCTACGGGGGAGAATACATTGCACAACATTTTTATTACGATACCAAGTATGTTAAATTCATTTACATTGCTTGAGTTACAACGTTGCCAGTTAAAAGTCCCCACTTTAATGCATGAGCCGTTAATTTTCTAGAAGCGTGTGTGAGTGGATAGATCTATTGAGGGTGACACCTCCATCCGGGTTGGTGAATCCCAACTAGTCATACGGATGCATTTCATTCATAAACATTATTAGAGTTGTTTGGCAAGACACTCTGTTGGGGCATACATCAGTCGGAGCTTCGGTATCATGCGCTTAAGCAATTGTAACATTTTTACGTGACATAATTGTCATGCCTGTAACATTTTTACGTGACATGATTGTCATGCCTGATCTATACTTGTGTAGTCGTATAAAACATTTACATAAACCTATGATCTCTCACCAACATTATTGTTGACCGTTTTAGCAATGTATTTTCAGGTAACTAAGGCATACTCATCATGGCATGGTTAAGGAACCTTTTGAGTCGCGGCGTCGACTTACATCATTGTACATTATGACACTTTCTTTCAAAACCATCGTTTGGACTTGTAATATATTTATATTTCCGCAAACTTTCTAAACTTTTGGGACCTATGTTGTAACTCTGAATGCTTTTATTAAATATCAAACGATGTGCTTTCCAAACGACACTTTAGGTCGTTCAATATATCTGTAACTGTGATGCTATGACAGTCAATCCCCAGGAATTCCATTCCGCTGCAAAACAGGTAATTTGGGGGTGTGACACTTACCGTGGGATTGTCTCCTACGTTTATCCTCCGGCGTGAGAGTAAGTAATCGATTTAGGGTTAAAGGAGAGTTAGGGTTTTGTTAGCCTTAATAGTTTTATTAGAAGTGATGGTCATTCACGATTAGGAACTTTGTAACGTGTGTTAGATATCGTGATAGAATAGTCAACGGGCTCGTGGAGTGGGCTAAGCTAATTGGTTAAATGTTAAGGTATGCTAAGCCGTGTATAAGCTTAAGCATCCCAAGCCCATGTCCAACCCACGAAAAGCCCAAGCTAAAGCCTTTAGGGTTTTATGCCTCTTGTACTATAAATACCCCTCAAATGGTCATTTGAGGGGTGTGCTTGAAAGTGTGCTTGAGTGTGTGTGTGTGTTTTATTTATGAAATATTGTTTTCATCTTCTACTCTTTGTCTCTCTAAAACACATCATATAATCATTCAAGTCACCATATCTTTTCTTCATCTTTCTAGTTATATTGTGTGAAATGAATTGATAAAAAGGGTACTAACAAGTGGTATCAAGAGCCTAAAGATGATTTAAAAGTGTTTTTGTTGAAAAAAATCATGTCATTTTTTTGTCAAAAATCTCGTCGACAAAGGTTTTTTTACATTTTTCTCTTGTTTTTGCTTACTAATCTAATCAACTTTTCAATCTTATTTTTGTCAAAAAGAAAAAAGCTTACTGAAAACAAGTCCAATTTTTTTTGTCCAAAAAGTTTCTCTTCTGTTTGAACAGTTGTTATTTTTTTGTCCAAAGTAGTACTTTTTACATTTTCTGTCCAAAGTCCAAAAGTCCAAATCTTACAACATCCAAGTTATTTCTGTCCAAGTTGTTTAAGAGCAAATCTGTCAAACTCCTTATCTTTTCTGGTTCAAGAGGTGAAAAAACTGGTCGGAAAACGTAACTGGTTAAAATCATTGCTGGCAAAAGTAGTCGGATAACTTGGTCGGAAAAAAGTCAACAAAAAAAAAGTCAAAACCCTTTTTTTAAGCGTAAGAGTTCAGATTTACGCGTAAGAAATCATTTTTACGCCTAAGACATTACGGACTATCTTCAGAGCTATTACGATTTACTTGGAAAGTATCTCGTACGTTTTTTACGCCTAAACCTTACTCGTAAGGGTTGCTTACGCCTAAGAAAAGCTGTTACGCGTAAAGTTTAGAAAAATCTTACGCATAACCAAGTTTTACACATAATATCTACGCCTAAGAGTTTACGCGTAAGGTTTCTTCAAAAGATTACGCATAAGGTTTTGATTACGGCTAAAAGAGTGTTTACGCATAAGGCTTTTCAAAAAAAGTTACGCGTAACAATTTTTAAGATCAAGGTTTCACCAAAAGTTTACGAATAACAATTGAGAAGAGGAAGTAACGAATTAAAGTTTAGAGTAACATAAAAAATAAACGACTCTCCTTAAACATAAACAATCCAACATCAAAACCGACACCTCTTATCACAAACCAAATCCAATCTAACCTAACTTCTTCGCCATCAATTAACAAACAAACCACAAGCTACATCTGAACCAAACCTTCGAACAAGATCAAAATGATATCAAACCTACCTTTGTTTGAATCTGACCTCAACCTGTGATTCACAAGGACGAATGGTTAATTAGTTGGTTTGGTTTCAGGAAGAGACAAGAAAGATTGAGAGTGGCAGCGTTTAGTTTGGAGTAGGGTGAGAAGTTTTTGGTGACTGCGTTTTTTTGAGAGAGATTAGGTTTTTGTGAGTTAAATTAGGGTAAGTGATATTATAAGTGGGGTTATATAGTCCTAAGTGTAGGGTTAACTTGAGTTGGATTGTAGCAGCTTTACATTGGATTTGGGCTTTGTAGTTAGTAGAAACGAACTAGGCTACTACAAATTCTAAGGGACGAAATTTTTGCCTCCGTGGATTATTACTTGGTCTGATTTAATCCTATTTGGTATTAAAAGTAATAGTTGGCCTACATACTTGTCAAGTATATTCGCAAAAGCATCTTTTGACAACGGGTTTAATTGAGCATCATTGATCCGAGATTAATTATTATCTTGGATTGAATTTTTTCGGGTTAGTTGGATATAACTACCGTGCTAGTTATTGGATAACTCGATTCGACATAAAAAATCACTTCTTTATCGTCAACAAGATCCGTAAATTCATTTCACACGTTCACAATGTCCTTTCTCAACAAATTTCTACCATCAATTGATATGGACTCTATTGTTCAATTCTTTGCTCCATATCCTAAGACTGAAAAGACGATGTCCGAGACTGAAGAAAATTTAACTGAAAATGAGAAAATGTCGACTGATAATGAGCAAGAGGTTGAAGAAAATGATCTTCCAGATCACTTAAGATATCTTGACTTAAGATTTCCAATTTCATTCGTTGAGCATATGAGGCGCAAGCCGTTGACCGAACATGAACGAAGTGCAGCATTGTTTGAATCTAAGTCAGATGCACCTGAATATCTGCAGAGTATTAAACACAGTGGTTATAGCGAAACAGAGGATAAGGAATCAACTAGGAATAACTGTTTTATGACTTCGGTTCAGCAAGCTACCTCTGTCGATCACAACAAAGATTCAGGTTATTCAGAATGCGTGTGTCAAACGAATGACGATTCAAGAAAAGGTACATTACATGTTGATGTTAGCACATAAAAGAGTCGGAATACAGTTGGCTGAGGAATACGCCTTCACGGATGCAGGAATGGCAGAATTAGCAAACATAATTGCAAACTTCAGTCATAAAGTCAACCAGCAGGACACAACATCAAGCGGTACTTTTGATACACCTCCCGTCTACGACACAGATCCACTCAATGAGGTACCAAATTATAGTAATGTTGCTAATTCGTTTACTCATAAGAAGCCACATTCTGTGTCTCCCGAACCTTATTATGACACATATGTGGGAGAGCAAGTTAATAGCAATGTTAACTCTGAAACTCCATATATGGATCCTAATGGAGGTCAAGTTGCACAGAATGGTGCTAATGATGAGGAAACACGTGCTTACTTTGAAACATTAATTAATAAGTGTGGTATTGAGATTGAGAAAGTCCAAAAGGTCAATCGCGAGGTTAAGGCCGCGAATCAGAAATTGACCTCTGAGCTTGAGAGTTACAAAGAGAACGCCAGAGCCTATGAATTTCATACAAACAAAATGTCCGAATTAGAAATTGGTTATCGAGATTCTATTTTAAGAGAAAAACAATTGCAACTCAAGTATGACACACTTGATGTGAATTTGAACTTGAAAATAAAATCTTTAAACAAGGAAATTTCTGATCTAAATGACCAACTTTCTAAACAAAAAGCACTATTTTCTGATCTTGAAAAAGAGAAGAAACAGTTGATTGCTGATTTTTCAAAACGAGAAGATTCTCTTCTTGATGAAATTCTTGATAAAACGGAAAAAATCAAAACATTGGACAATTTGCTTCTTACAACGGGTCATTCAGCTAAAACAAACAAGATGCTTTCTAATCAAGCAAATCCGATTTTTCATACTTCTCATAAAATGGCTCTTGGTAACAACCCTTCTTCGTTCCTCAAGAAAGCTCAGAAATCTCAGAATGTGTTGAACAATGGAAAACCTTTGCATGAACCCATAATTGTTTGTGATTCTCTTGAAACGTTGGAACTATCTGAGGAGAGTAGATCAAAAATGAAACAAAAGAATCCGGATCTTAAACCGATTGATTATAACAAATGGAACAAAATTAATGGAATTACTTTTGTTAATCAAAAAGAACAATCAACGTTTTCCACCACACCAAGTGTTTCAAACAAAGTGTCAACACCTGTTTCAAAATCCGTTTCAAAACCAGTTGTAGTTTCCAAATCTCTTTCGAAAATCGAACAAATGTCTTCAAACAATCCTTTTAACACAAGTGATGCAAGAAGCATTTTAGATGACGTTAAAACTAGAATTGGGTATCTTCAAGAGACTGTTAAATCTAAAACCAATATTACTACTAACATTCGGTTTACTCGTCATGATGACGAAGCGAAAAAGTTTTTGAAACTCAAATTGAACCTCCGTTAAGCGGCATCAGTCGAGGGTAATTCATTTGAACAAGCGTTTTGAAAGAAACAGTGACTTTGTCAAGGACCATAAATCCCTGGTAAAGCAAGCTAATGAAAGTATTGAACACATCAAAGTTTTGGAAAAACTCAATGATTCTCTCTTAGAAGATGTTATGACTACCGATATCATGTCCATTATCTTACAAACATATTATGTTGAAGATCATGAAAGACTCGATCTGAGACCTCCGAAATTGTTTTAAAATATGAAAAAGCTCTTGAAAAACTTGAAACGCGTGTCCTATTTTAAACAACTTGATCGAAAATCGAGGAATGCAAGTATGACAAATGTCGTATGGCGTGCCTACAAGGACATGCAAGAGCAAAATGATCTTTTGAGAGTTCAGTTGGAAAGTCTAAAAGGAAAGGCTGTGGATACTAAGTTTGCAAAACCATTGAATGAGGAGAAAACAAATGTTCCCAAACCGGTTTTCAAACCAAAAATGTCTATTTCTCAATTTCCTCCAAAAGTCAATGAGAAAAATGATTTGTCAAAAACATTCACTCCACAGACTTTGCCTATTAAAAAGAGAATTATCAAAAGTTTTGAAAAGGAAGCGATTCTTTGAAACACCAAAAGTGATTACACACGGCATCTCTAAGAATAGTACACGGAATGTGACCAAAAATCCAGTTAAAGAATCTGTTGGTTCTAACAACATGGTCAACAATCACTATCTAAAAGAAGCTAGGAAAAGGCCTGACTTCGAAAAGACGAGAATTTTAGGTGCAACATCTAGGGTGATGAATTCTACAAGATTTCAAGGCATTGCTAGTAGTAGTAAACCATTACCTAGGAACACTCTACATAAGACTAGGGATTGGCCTGCATCTAAGAGTAGTTGCATAAAGAAAAATACTATGCCCATAGAAAACATCACTAGGAATTCTAAGTCTTTTTCGAACAAGAATATTGAATTTGTCTGTACTACATGTAAAAATGTATCTTTTCAACTAATCATGATGCATGTGCCTTACAATATCTCAAGAAAGATAATTCTCGTGCCGAGGCACAATCCACTAAGACACCAAATAGAAACGAACCCGTTGACAAGATGAACATCAAAAGGAAACCTAATAGGTGGATCTCTTCAGGACGTAGTTTTTCTAAAAATGAGTCTTCCGCTGCATCTGATAAGAAAACAACTCCTAGATCTTACCTTAGGTGGATTCCCACGAGCAAAGTTTTCAACAAAATAGGTCTTAGATGGATTCTCACAGGAAAGATTTTTGATACTTGCACCAACACAGATAATAGTGAAACTCATCTAGTTAAGGAAGTAGAAACCACTACAACCGTTGATAGTGATCACCCTCGCCGTGAGGAAACATATACTTCTAACACTGTTATTTGTGAAAATTCTTCTTCTGTGGATGCAGGTTCTTGTAAAAGTGTTGAAGGTTCATATACCTCATGTGGTAAAGAAGAACTTTATGCCAATTTTGCATGTGGAAATCCTTTTCTAGTTCCACTCTTAACTCCACTTTTACATGACATGACTTAATCTTCTTTCTTCAAATCTTCTATGTAAATAATTTTGAAAAACCAAATACAAAATTTGAAAAACCATCAAAAGCAAAATACAAAAATACAAAATTTAAAAAAAAAAAATTCAAAAACAATATAAAACCAAAAATCCAAAAATATTCTTCTCACGACATGTCTCTTGTATAATCAATATTCTGTACGTTTCTATAAATGTCATTCAACAATGATACGGGCATGATGCTTGGCGAGAGTTATTTAAATGTTTTCTAAAACATGTCGTTTAAAAATTTCTTAAAACATGATGGCTTTCGTATACTTGATGCGAAACCCGGACTTCAAATTAATGGCTTCGGACACATCGGTTCGGGACCCGCTTCAAAGAAAGGAAAGTGCTTATCAAAATCAAAGGTTTTTAAATATTTTTTCAAGCACTATTCATAAAAACATAATGGCTTGTAAGTATTTCAGCTTGCAACCCGATCTTTAAAGAAAGGAAAGTGCTACGCAAAATCGATTTTCGTAAATATCGAGCACTTATCCTAAAACAAATGAAGATAATTCTTCTTCAATATCTTCAAAAGATTTTTCAAAATCTTCATCATCTTGCGTACCATTGATTCGAAATTTTTCAAAAAGATTTTTCAAAATCTCTCACATTTGGTACCAAGATAACTCCCTCTAAACCCTTAATTGATTCTAAATTTTCTGTATGAAAAATATGCTTTCGTTAAGGGGAGTATAAAACAAAAATTGTTCCAAAATTCATGCTAAATCAGTTTCTCTCAAAATGCTTTTCGAAAAACATATCTTTTAATCATTTTGTTTCAAAACATCATGGATATGCTATTTTTGAGGGGGAGAAACGTGATTAAAATGTGATCAAAATGTTTAATGATCGTGTTTGAATCTCAAATGAGCTCGACTCACGATCGTAACCAATGAATTGACGATAATATAAAGTCGATTACTCGAAAAGACTTGTTCTGGACGGGTAATAATTTCAATTTGGTGGTCTAACCAGTGATGTAAGCGTGTCTCGAATAGGACTTGTCTAAGTAGAATGTACCATTTCGAGAAACTTTCTTTGGACTTGACCAGGCCGGGTAATAATTTCAAGCTAGTTCGCTAGTGATGTAAACGTGTCTCGAATCGGTCTAGTTCATTGAAAGTCGATCAATTCAAAAAGTGCGAACTCTACCCTCTATGTGCGGATTTGTCAAAACTTATAAGCACATGTGAAGGGGAGTGTTTCGAAAATATAAAACTCTCGAAGTGTTCCAAACATGTTTTTCTATCAAAAACACTCTGAGATTTTCAAGAAAAATGGTTTTATGGCAACAATAGAACAGTCATGGAGTTATAAGGTGACTAAGGATAGGAATCCGTCTATGATCCGCCGAGCAGGAGGGATCTACCAAAGGACAATACCCATAGTTAGTATTAGAAGTCCTTAGGTATAATTGAAAAAGGAGTAATGTGAGAAAGGAGAAAGAAGGGGTTGAAGAATTAAAAGAAAAGTAAAAGAAAGGGTGAAAAGAAATAGCCCTCAAATTCAACCTTAGAAACCGGTTTCAATTCATCACTCTTGGTTGTCACTTGATGACTTGGTATTGAAGACAAAGGCGTCATGGACCCATGTACTTTGCACCTAACTTTCTAGCCACTCAATTCCTCTTAAAAGGATTTGTTTCACTCTCACTGGGAACCCTACATAATCTATCGACTTTCTCTTAGAGATTGTTGATATTAAAGAAGGAGACCCTCTCCCTAGTCTTCGCTTAGGAAAACCATAATGCACTTATTGAGTCTAGAGCCACGAGATTCATCAAAAGATCTCATAGGAACACATGACATGACATCGCTTGTTGTTCATCATGAAGGGCACAAGTGATATATTATAGAGTCCTACGCAGATCTTAGCAATTTGCCAGAACATTTATGAGAAGTTTCACATCTGTGATCTTGTTGATTGAATGGAAATTCCTGCGGGGTCAACATCAAGCAAGCGGCCGGCAGGTCACTTCGGTAATTCCTTGGATTACGCTTAGTGTGTCTCAAGCGGTCTACGATCGTGGGGTGATGCCGGTGTACCTTGACTCATCGAGCTGTAGATGTACTTCCGTATATCGCGTTATCTCACTTGTGGGACTCCGGTTGAGCGGCCTTTGTGAGAATTAGAGATGTGTTTTCACACTATCTTGTTAACACCCTCGAAATTCAAACTTGTAAGTCTTGGAATCCGCTTATTTCTAACCCGTTTTATGTTTTCTTCTTATGGAAGCTCAGGCCCGGATGGATCGTCTGAGACTCGCCACATGCTCATACCAACAACACATGAAAGTTCTCTTCAAAATCAAAGGCTACACAAAGTATCTGAGACTCGAGAACTACATCATTGGTAACCAAAAGTCAAATAGAAGTGTGAGCATGGTGGAGAAAGGCGTGGAGACACCTAGCCAACGAAGTTGACAACGCCGAACAACCACATTATCGATCACAAAGCATGAAGGAACAAAGAATCAAGACTATTCGTTATCTACACACAAAGTTCAATCTCAAGGAAAGTAAAGACCTAATCAAGTGGAGCATCATTTGAATGACCACCCCTTAGGGGGAGATTGTTAGCCTTAATAGTTTTATTAGAAGTGATGGTCATTCACGATTAGGAACTTTGTAACGTGTGTTAGATATCGTGATAGAATAGTCAACGGGCTCGTGGAGTGGGCTAAGCTAATTGGTTAAATGTTAAGGTATGCTAAGCCGTGTATAAGCTTAAGCATCCCAAGCCCATGTCCAACCCACGAAAAGCCCAAGCTAAAGCCTTTAGGGTTTTATGCCTCTTGTACTATAAATACCCCTCAAATGGTCATTTGAGGGGTGTGCTTGAAAGAGTGCTTGAGTGTGTGTTTGTGTGTTTTCCTTTGAAGCAATATAACAACTTATTGTTTTCATCTTTCTTCTCTCTACCTCTCTAACATACACGAATTCATATTCAAGTCACCATCTTTCTATTCTTTTCTTTCTCTTTATTTACGCATAACAGTTTGGGTTTAACGTGGTATTCTTGTGTTCATAACGTGGGTATTTGATAAGGTTGGTATATCTTGGGTCTTTACAGGTTTTGAAGCAATATAACAACTTATTGTTTTCATCTTTCTTCTCTCTACCTTTAACGAGGGATGTGATTCCCTTTATATACACACAGAATCCTTGTTGGTTCCGTGTTCCTCAACCTTCGGCGTATCCCGCCTAAGTCGGTTGGGGAATGGTTATCTCCATAATTAGGAGATATCCGATATCTATTCCGTGAATAGCTTTGGGTTTGGGCCTTCGTGAGCCCAAACATCTATCGACGTAGCTCAGTTCGTACTAGGCTAAGTTAGTATTGAACTTTAGTCGGGTTCGTGACCCAGATATAGACTATACGTCATCATTGACGTAGGCGTGATTCCCGAGTCTCTCTACTTGAACCTTAAACTTGAGCAAACGGAATCTTCCTAATCATGAGCTAAGACTACACGGTAGGCTTAGGCGAATAGGTGTATCAAAACAATATTGATAAGGTTATGAAATGAAAAGAATGGCTCAGAAGAGTGTATCTAGGGGTACCTTGAACTAAAGATAAGTGCAACAAAAGGGTTTTAACACGAGGGTCGAAGAGTCGAGGTGACTAGTCGATAGACGCACACAATTATATACACATGTGGGCTATTTGGGTGTTAATCCTAAAATATTTCCTTCTCGGATTGTCTCTTCCAAATGTATCAAGCTAACTCGACACACTACTCGTCTATGGTCTCGAAATGATGTAAAGGCCAAGTTCAAAAGTTTACATACTACTGGCACACTCAATATTTTGTGGATTTAGGGTAAAAAGGGGAAATGGTTAGGCTAAATCTCACCATAGAAATCAAGGGTTATAGTGTGCTCGGCTAAGATCTATTCTAGTTAGGATAGGAAAAACATGTCAAAATTTAAAAAATGGCATCATTTTTCAAAATAAACTAAAAAAATGAGGGCAAGCAAGTTCAAGTTATAATTCTACTCCCGTCACTCTACTTGAAATGTACACAGCCCCTTTTGTACTAAACATGAATTAAGATGAGGTAAAAGTAGAATTGGAACGAGAACTTGTTAGGAATTAGAAATTCCATAGTGAAGTGTCGGTCACCCCAACTATTATCTAGCACAAGTTAGCTCGTAGACATATCGTTATTTAGTAGTTATTAGCTTAGTTTAGCTTAGAGTAACACCGAGGAGGATGGACGGGTCTTTACCCACTGTATACCTGATCCACAGCCCGATGGAGGGCGTATTATGTAAAACTATAAATACCCTCTACCTCCCAAGGTAGAGGGTTGGACCTTTCATTATTCTCATTCTAACATTCTCTTTGTTTTTCTCTCACTTTCTCTCTCTAGAAAGGATCCCATTCTACTTTCTCTCTCTAAACATCTTGCTTGATTCGAACCATATAGTTGATTGTTTGTGTGTTAAAATAACCAATATATAACAATTGGTATCAAGAGCCATGGTAAGATCATAAAGATTGGTTATTTGTGTGTTTTGTTGGTTCGAATTCTATACCCTAAAAGTACACAAAGTTTGAATTTTTGATGGTTAAATGTGTTAAAGGTTTGTACTTTTGTGTTTTGGATCATCATATTAGTCTAGTATTTGGTTTGGAAGGCTAGATTCTTCTTGGTTGTGGTGTTTTTGATTGAAAAGTTTGGTTTTTTGAAGTTTTCTTGGAAGAGGTTTGAGTGTTTCTTGGTTGTGGTTTGAGTATAAAGTGATTTTCTTGGAAGAGGTTTGAGTGTTTCTTGGTTGAGGTTTGAGTATAAAGTGATTTTCTTGGAAGAGGTTTGAGTGTTTCTTGGTTGAGGTTTGATATAAAAACTGTCCAAATTCAATGTTCCAGAAGAGGTTTGTCACTTAAGAGGTTTGTCACTGAAGAGGTTTGTCACTTAAAAGGTTTGATCGAAGAGGTTTGATCGAAGAGGTTTGATCGTAGAGGTTTGGTCGAAGAGGTTTGGTCGAAGAGGTTTGACCGAAGTGGTTTGACCGAAGAGGTTTGAACGAAGAGGTTTGACTGATGAGGTTTGACCAATGAGATTTGACTGATGAGGTTTGACTGATGAGATTTTACTGATGAGGTTTGACTGATGAGGTTTGACTGATGAGAATTGACTGATGAGATTTGACTGATGAGATTTGTGCGGTTTGACCTAGTGCGGTTTGTCTATTCTTGCAATTTGTCTCAAAACCTAACATACAAAACCCTAGTTTTCAAACCCTAGTTTTCGATCCGCGGAACAGGGGGTATATATAAAGAATGAGGGAATATCACAAACTTAACTATAACACCAATTTGTCTTCACTTATGTATCATCTCTTAGTTCCTTTACTACATTATACTTCTTACTCTCTTACGGTTTGGTCTTGATTTTTGTAAAATCCCGTGAAAGATTCTATTTCTCGGTTTAAATCACAGACTTGGAAAATCCTGTGTACACAACAACATCATGTCTTACACTCTTGATTCAATGATTTCGAAAGTACTCAAACTGTATGATGTTGTAGACAACCATGAGAATATTAGCTATACTGAACGGTTAAAGATGATGGAATCAATCAATGAGGATGTGAGATCTCCGTATTCAGAATCTAAAGAGAGAGAAATGCACCAGTCAAGGTTACAGAATGCTCTTGCAAAGGAAAATTAAAGTTGCATCGAACCTTATCTACAACTTCATTCTCACCTCACGTTACTTCTAACTATGGGAATTGAACGAGCATTTATGCGCACTTTTCCGTCAAGAATTATCAATGTTCACGGGCACATTATTCTTAAACTTAGAACAATTGGAACAACAACTTGACATAGAAAAGGTTCAAGAAGCTAGTTCAAGAGTTGCACTTCAGGTGATCAACAAACAATTCTAGTCATTCATCAATAGAGAATACACCTCAGATTATGATTATCATACGACTAAAATGTCGTTCAAAAATCACACTGGAATGGAAATTAACATGTTCATAGAGACATTAATCCAACTCATGGATAATGTGGAGAAGTATATTGAGGAAGTTACGGAATGATGAAAAGTGGATGAGTGTCGAGTGCGGTTGAGAGATAGTTGTGATGAGTCGGGTAATGTATCGGTTCAAAGATCGGGTGTTCTTTGAATGCGATTATCGAGACAAAAAATATTGATGTACCCAGTTTGTTGGTAACTCCTGTCACACAAGAGGTGGATGAAGAAATCATAATGGTGAATGAACTTGCATCAGTCTGAAGTATTGGTAACTGCCAAAATAATGCATCCGAAAATACTTTTGTGCAAGTGATCACATCACAGGACATGTTCTTAATAAATGTTCTGTAGCGATCGCAGTCTGAGATAAAGTGTTTCAAAACTAACGATATGGTTGATAAGAAATTTTTTGATGAACTTTCAAACAAATTCTCAAAACTTGAAAAACATTGCATTTCACTTGAAATTGCAATACAAAGAAAAGAAGAAAGTTTTAAACTGTGAAACCATGAAAAAATCCGGAATTTCATGAATTTTTGGAAATAAACGATTTAAAAGCTCAGCTTCAGGAAAAAAACTCGACAATCAGCAATCTGAAGAAACACGTATCTGATATGCAAGTCAAAAGCAATTTGGTTACAAGTAAATCCGATGTTAATGCTACTAATGATGTTAAAACGAGAAATGATGAATTAGCAATTTGTGTGGCCAAATTACTAAAGGAAAATGAGTCTTTGAGAAAGCATCACATAGAACTAAGTGACTCGGTCAAAGAAGCTAGAACTAAGTCATTGGAACAAACAAACTCTTTGATAGCACAAATTGATGAACTCAAAGCTCAACTTCAGGATAAGAGTTTCACAATAGTTGCCTTAAAGAATGTTTTCGAGAAAAAAACAATAGGAAATAGTGTGAACACTAAGTTTGCAAAACCATCAATCTTGGGGAAACAGTTGTTAGACAATAACGCATTTAAGTCTGAACGAACAAATTTTTCAAAAACACAGTTTGCCTCCCAAGTTGATGCGAAACAAGTTTTGTCAAAACCAATCACTTCACCTTATTTTCCTAAGAATTCTCATGATATGAATGATTTGTTCAAGAACTATGATCTAGAAGTTGCTAGAAAAAAGGCACAGATTCGAAAAGATGGAATTTTAGGTGCAAAACCTAGGGTGATAAATTCTACGAGATTTCAAGGCACTACTAGTAGTAATAAACCATTACCTAGGAACACTCAACTAAAGACTAGGTATTGGCTTGGATCTAAGAGTGGTTGCGTTTCGATTAAAGCAACTCCAATTCAAATTTTTACGAATTTTATTTTTTTCTTAAAATAATCTTATGTTTTGTCATCAACAAAAAGGGGGAGATTGTTAATACAAATAAACCATAAAAACGTTTATTTATATTTTACGATCTTCTAATGTTTTGTCGATAACAAACGTAAAATCATTTTAACGAAACAAATAAAATACGTAAAAGGTTTTGAGCCAATACTTTACTAATACACTTATACAAAACATATTAAAACCATATCAAAACATCTTTAGTAAATAAGTTATATAAAACCAAAGACATTTTTATATAAACAAAACAAGTAATATTGTTTACATCATTGAAAGGCATATGTATAATAACTAGTGTTTACATAATACGGAAATGTACATATATACTTTGTATATATTGTAATGGGTAAAAACCAAAGTCCATGACCCATGATCCATTGACTATGTACAATGAATGTTGTTGGGTAAAAACCAAAGTCCATAATCCATACTCATGGAGCATGATCCATAACCCATGACCCATTGCATGAGATCATGCATGAAGTCATGTTGGGTATTATCCATGACCCAAATTCCATGACCCATGATCCAAGATCCATAACCCAATGTCTAGGTACATTGCATCTTGTTGGGTATCCATAATCTATTACCCATAACCCATGGTTCATAACCCATAACCCATAACCCCGTTTGCAACCCGAAATCCGGACTAAGCTTACCCAGTAGTCGGATCCACAGGATTGCACTATCCGGATCCCTCTGGGAGGGATCCATGGGAATCGTGGGACAGTAGACAATTTTTTCTATAAATAGTGAGCCATTTATCTCTTGCTCATCACCACTTTTACACAAACTCTTTCTCAGTATTGTAACATCTCTAACCTCCAATCCAAAGGATCATTCTATGTAGTTTTATATTTGTGTGATTCTCTAGGTTCCTCTTAAAGGCGAGATAACCACCTCTTGAAGACGTGCAAGCTCAAGGGTCATGATTTGCTATGCTTCATCATCATCAAGACCACTGAAGTGTATCTTGTTGATAGTTCTTTTATCCCTCCATAAAAGTGTTGTGTTGAAGGCATTAGTGAAAGTGCCGAAGGGTCGTGTCGAAGGCATTAGTGAAAGGTGCCAAGGGTGTAAATTTGATATGATGCATCGATGTACAAGATAGATAGTTTGGGTTAAAGGATATTGATATCCTTCTTGTGTTGTATCAAGGAGTGTGTCTCCTTTAGGGTAGTCGTGTTGTGGTGTAGTGTTGGGTAGTAGTTCCTCCATTTTAATGGAACTCGGTATCTAGCCTTGTACCGGATAAAGTGTAGGCAACGTTGTGATAGGTTTGGTTCTACCTCGTGGAAGAACTTTGTGTCTAGCCTTGTACAGGATAAAGAGTAGGCGACGTTGTGAAGGCTTCTCCGCCACATTAAGGAGCTTGTGTTGTGTAGTGCTTACGAACTCCCGAGTGGGGTACTCGGGGAGTAGAGTAGGGCAAAGAAGGTGTCCTTGTAGCCGAACCACTATAAATACTCGTGTCGTGGTTTTGTGTTCCTCTACTCTTTATCTTTGCATTACTTTCTTATTTGCTTATCTATCATTATCCAACATACACATTAAATAGATTGACATAAGTCGATCTAAACAGTTTTAAACAAAGTTTTAATCGGTAAAAATATTCAACCCCCTTCTAGTTTTCCACACATTATATGAAAATAGTGTGTAAATAGGCCCATAAAGAAATCAAAACGGTGTTGTTCATCAGAGTTGCCAATGACCATGCCCTTTCCCAAGCGTCTTCCAATAGTGAGCTATCGCCTTAAACCTGAGAGTACATGCTAAAAAGGTCAGCTTACGCTGGTGAGTTCATAGATTTTAATCACAAAATTAGTAGTGGACTTGATAGAGTTTATTTCTTATGTGGGACTAACGCAGATATATATGCTATACACTCCAACAACATTTAAGCAATATTTCAATAATATTCTATTAACATTCTTTTCAATAACGTAACGAGATCTCAGTGGGGCCCCCAAGCGACCCTAGCCAGGAACCACGGCTATAGCAAAGCCTAGAAAAATGCTACCCTGGTCTAGGTCGGATACATATGTCTATTCTTAGCTAGGTATCAACGCTATAGCAAAGGATTGCTACCCTAGTTTAAGTCAACATCTGTCGCATATCAAATATTCATTCTTAGCTAGGCACTAACGATATAGTAAAGGATTGTTACCCTAGTCTAAGTCAACATCTTTCGCATATCTAACTCTTCCTAGTCACTCATTAGCAATTCAAAAGAGTAGTGGCAGATCCAAGAAATAATTTGCAACTCGCATTTACTTCCAATTAACACAAAGCTTTCAATCAACAATTCAAATAATCCAACCAACAATCATTCTCAAATAACATTTCACATATCCAATTCACAATCATTATATTCATTTAAAACCAGCATGTATTCTCCCACAAAATAATTATAAAAACCTTTGAAAATAGGGGTCATGAACTCATCTTAACCACATCAATGCACTATTCACAACTAACACAACTGGCATATAGAGCTAATCTCCACGACATCCAGAAGAAAGTATGACGAGTACGATAGAACAAAAACGGCGCAACCTAATACGTATATGATCTTGTCAAAATATGGCGCATACGATAACGAAGTCGATAGAAGGTAACGTGTCGTAGTTTTCGTGCATTATTCGTATTATTACTTTCAAAAGTCTATTATCAATCTCCAAGAAGTTTAGTTTCAATGTTTCGTGTGGTAGTAAGAAATATCAACAATGCTCAAGCACACCAAAGAAGACTAAGAAATGACGACAACTATCTATGCAATATAATTAGGTCAATTGGTAAGTTTCTGTAATTTTCCCATAATCCCAAATAGTTTGGAAAAGTCGATTTATGTTTATAAAAATGTAAGTTTTAAGTTTTAATTAATAAGGACTTGAAATTTATTTAAACCGTATTCTTAGGTAATTGATAGGTTAACTTCGTTATTGAGTTCGATAATTGTCAATTGAATATTTAAGTCCGTTCTGAATAAAATATATTAAATTCGTATAGAGTCTAATATATTTTATTCGTCTCTAGTCCGAAATGTTCAATTTGTCCAATGTCTATTAATAATGATCCATTAACTCTAACATGTCCAATCCGATTATATATGTCAAATGTCAAATCATAAACCGTTTATTAAATCCCTTAAGTATCCGTTTTATCCAAATTCAAGTCCCAATCTCAATTTCCCAAAACGAACCAATATCACAAGTAACAAATAAATATCGCTAGTCAAGCATTTCAACATTATTTACAAATTAATACACGTATCAAATAAACTAAATATGTCCAATAACGACCAAACCCTGATTCATGTATTGAAATCCATTACTTGTTCCGTATTGTCCATTATCAATTATCAAATCCAAGATACAACCCAAAACTTACCACTTATTACTAATATTGCTAAGTTTTAACACTTATTACTAAATTTTATCACTTATTACTAATATTGTCAGGTCAAGTTTATAGTTAATTCAAGTTTTAACACCTAGTATTGCTTAAATTCAATTTTAATTGAGATTGACCCAACACATAATTTTAAGAGTGAATTACATAAATCGTCCTTGTGGTTTGGTCAAAATAGCGGTTTTTGTCTTTATACTTTTTCGGTCGTTTCATCACGGTTTACAAATCTTACAGTTTTGTCCCTTGTCCAAAATGTCCGTTAAGTGTTTTGCGTTGTTAGTCCTTCGTTAGTGCAGTCCGTTAAGTGTTTTGCACCGTTAGTCCTTATTTTTTAAAATGTAGTTTTTCCCAATTATTCCCTCCGTTAATAATAGTTATCGCCCGATTTTTTACGTTTTTAATCGTTTTCATTCGTTTTTATCCGTTTTCCCCGTTTTTTAGTTTTCGTCCGTTTTTCACGTTTTTATGCCTTTTAAATCGCTTTTATATGTTTTCGTCTTTTTACGCTTTTGTCCGTTTTTGTAGTTTTTATCAATTTCGACCGTTTTTTTTACATTTTTATTAGTTTCGCCCAGGTTTTCACGTTTTTGTCGAGTTTTATTCCGTTTTACGCTTGGATTGTTTTTTTTTTTCGTTTTCTTTCGTTTTTCTTACATTTTGTCCGTTTTTCTCTCGTTTTTAAAATTTTTTCCAAAAAAATTGAAAAAATATTTCGAAAAAATTGAAAAAAAAATATCAAATTTAAAAAAAAATTGAATAAAAAATTTCAAAAAAAAATTTGAACAAAAATATTCTTTTTCAAATATTTTTTTCAAATATTTTTAAAAAAAACGGACATTTAAAAAAAAAAAAAAACAAATATGAAAAATATTTTTTTTATTCAATTTTTTTTTTTGAAACGGACAAAACATACCAAAACCGATAAAAGCGTCACAACAGACAAAGCGTAGAACAACAGACAAAACATAAGAAAAAGCAGAACAAAATGTAAGAAAAAGCAGACAAAAGCGTAAAAACAGCGGATGAAAATAAGAAAAAAGCGGACATTAAAAAGCTGGCGAAAGCGAATAAAAATGTAAAAAAGCGGTTGAAATGGGATAAAAAGGATAAAAGCGGACAAAAGCGTAAGCGGGCGAAAAGGATAAAAACGTTAAAGCGGACGAAAAGCGAAAAAAGCGAGGGAAAAGCGGATAAAAGAAGATGAAAGCGGATAAAGCGGACAAAAGCGTAAAAATCGGGCGATAACTATTATTAGCGGAGGGACAAATTGGGAAAAGCTGCATTTTTAAAAAATAAGGACTAACTTGATTGCAAAACACTTAACAAACTGCACTAACGAAGGACTAACAGTATGAAACACTTAGGACATTTTTGAGCGAGGACAAAATCCGTAAGATTTGTAAACCACGAGGGCGAACGCACTGAAAAAGTATAGGGACAAAATCCATTATTTTGACCAACCACAAGATGATTTATGTAATTCACTCTAATTTTAATAACAACGCGAGGTGGTGACGATCGCCGTTGCTGGTGAACTCTATTTTTCTTTTAACACATGCGATTTCTAAATGACGGATGGTTTTAGGAGGTTTAGCAATATTGTGATATTTATTAGAAGAAGAAAAAAAATGTTACGCAAATATTCAATGAATTATCTAATCATAATATAGTCGGTTAATATGATGAGGAAATGACACTCTTAAACACATCACAATAAAAGTAATTTATATTTATAGGAATAAATGTTGGGTTTCTTTTCTAGGCGTGTTTGTCAATTGCATCTTGTTGTTGATTTAGCATTTAGCCCCTCACTATAGTTTTTCACATATATGATATGTAATTAACGTGCTTCATTTTTCTAGACCAAATATGGCGGTTTACTTATTGATGTCAAATTGACGCAAATTGGTTGGGCTTATTATTGGGCTCTTGGTTTGTCACGATGAAATTGACTTAAAGGCAAAATATGACGGGAAAATGTGATAGCCAATGAGAAGCCACCGTTTTGCCGTTAAATTATATATACAAGCGAAGGATAACATACGGACCGTTATAATTTTGTGTTTGGTGTCACATGTAGCAACAACCACACCATTCGGTCCCACGCGTCCATATACCAAATCACCCGCCGCTTGGGCCCAGAAACACCAATCAATTCTCCTACCTCCTTAACCTACTCCATACCAACACTACAACTTTATTCTTTATCCAGGGACCAACCTTGTAAATTTTATTAATCTTTCACGAATAAAGTTTCCCGGTCTCCTTTCGGTCGTCAAAAGTCGTAGTGTGACTACGAAAATTACGCCATCGCTCTTAAAATAATAATTCCGATAAAAATGATTATAAATACGTCTCGTTGCTCGAAGTAAAGGAAAAGGGTCGATCTCTTCGTTTCTCCATTATAAGCAGCGTTGGGAAAATTACGGGTTGTCACATTAATATGAGGATGAGGCATTAGGAGTCATTGACCGATACGAAAAACGTCTCATCAAAGGTCACGTGATGAGATAAGATGATTTTATCCTTATTCAAGTCGAGACACCTATACCCGCGGTGATTGGTAGCATAGCCAAGGAATATTGATGGAGTGGCTCGAGGTTCAAGCTTATGATTTGTGTGAACATGAGGGTAGCAAAGACACACAAAAACACGGAGATCCGCATAACTAGGTGTAGTCTTAAAAAGACAGGGTGTAAGGTATCTCATTTTGAATGGCAGTGGATGGCAAAATGTTTAAAAGGTATGCAGCCATATGAAGTGCTTCAACTCAAAATGTTGGTGGTAGGTGTGCTTGAAATAGTAAGGTGCATATGAGGTTGTTAATGGTACGTATCATTCGTTTCGATTCGCCATTTTGTTGAGACGTTTTTGGACAGGAAAAACGAATGGTGATGCTATTGGATGAAAATAATTGGTGTAGGGCATTGTTATCAAACTCACCCCCATGGTCACATTGCAAGGATTTGATGTTACAATCAAATTGATTTTTAACATAAGCACGAAAATGAATAAATTTTGACAACACATCTGATTTATTGTGTAATGGACATACCCACAAATAATACAAAAGGGTTTTTAACTTACATGCCATAGGGCATGAAGTTAAGCCTTAAAAAAGTCTGATAATCACTAGGAGGCCACGTATATAAGTCAATTGTGTAATTTTATGTGGATTCGCGTGTACTTTGGTGAATACGGGTGTACTTTGGTTGTCTTGCTTAACGTCTTGCAAGATAAGTTAGAAAAACCCATACAAAAAGTGATCAAGAAACAAGACATAATATTTAACACCTTGTATTGGATAATGAATAATGAATAATGAATAATGATTTACAATGTTGAGTGAGTGTATCTATAATACACAATATGCCTAACTACATACAAATCATGCTAAATAGTAAATGTGCTTTAGCCCTTACAAATAATCAGTCTAACAATTCTATAGTCACAAAAAGATGGTTTCAGAAATTAAATTCTTGGCCAACCTTTAGCAACAACATACTGAAGTTTTTTCTC
>OU343220.1:74315406-74405612 GCA_910596185.1 Chrysanthemum makinoi
TTGCAAAATCATTGGCGGCAAAAGTGGTCGGATAACTTGGCGGAAAAAAGTCAACAAAAAAGTCAAAACTTCCCTTTTAAGCGTAAGAGTTGATTCTGGCGTAAGAAAAACCATTTCGCCCTAAACATTACGGACTATCTTGAGCTATTACGATTTTGCTTGGAAAGTATCTCAATGCACTTAACGCCCTAAACCTTACTCGTAGGGTTGCTTCGCCTAGAAAAAGGCCCCGCGTAAAAGATTGTTACGCGTAAAGTTTAGAAAAATCTTACGCATAACCAAGTTTTACGCATAATATCTACGCCTAAGAGTTTCTGGCGTAAGGTTTCTTCAAAAGATTACGCATAAGGTTTTGATTACGGCTAAAAGAGTGTTTACGCATAAGGCTTTTCAAAAAGTTACAGCGTAACAATTTTTTAAGATCAAGGTTTCACAAAGTTTGCGATAACAATTGAGGAAAGAGAAGTAAATAATTAAAGTTTAGAGTAACATAAAAAATAAACGACTCTCCTTAAACATAAACAAGACCAGATTCAGAAGATCTACACAATCCAACATCAAACCGACACCTCTATCACAAACCAAATCCAATCTAACCTAACTTCTTCGCCATCAATTAACAAACAAACCACAAGCTACATCGTACCAAACGAACAAGATCAAAATGATATCAAACCTACCTTTGTTTGAATCTGACCTCAACCCGTGATTCACAAGGCGAATGGTTAATTAGTTGGTTTGGTTTAGGGAAGAGATAAGAAAAGATTGAGAGTGGCGGCGTTTAGTTTGGAGTAGGGTGAGAAGTTTTTGTGACTGCGTTTTTTTAGAGAGAGGTTTTGTGAGTTAAATTAGGGTAAGTGATATTATAAGTGGGGTTATATAGTCCTAAGTGTAGGGTTAACTTGAGTTGGATTGTGCAGACTTTACATTGGATTTGGATTTGCTTTGTAGTTAGTAAAAGCGGCTGGGCTACACTACAAATTCTAAGGGGAAATTTTGCCTCCGTGGATTATTACTTGGTCTGATTTAATCCTATTTGGTATTAAAAGTAATAGTTGGCCTACATACTTGTCAAGTATATTCGCAAAAGCATCTTTTGACAACGGGTTTAATTGAGCATCATTGATCCGAGATTAATCATTATCTTGGATTGAATTTTTTCGGGTTAGTTGGATATAACTACTGTGCTAGTTATTGGATAACTCGATTCGACATAAAAATCATTCTTTATCGTCAACAAGATCGTGAATGTTTCAACCACAGTAATGTCCTTTCTCAACAAATTTCTACCATCAATTGATATGGACTCTATTGTTCAATTCTTTGCTCCATATCCTAAGGCGAAAGGCGATGTGAGGCTGAAGAAAATTTAGCGAAAATGAGAAAATGTCGACTGATAATGAGCAAGAGGTTGAAGAAAATGATCTTCCAGATCACTTAAGATATCTTGACTTAAGATTTCCAATTTCATTCGTTGAGCATATGAAGTAGGCGTTGACGAACATGAGCAGTGCAACATTGTTTGAATCTAAGTCGGATGCACGAATATCTGCGAGTATTAAACACAGTGGCTATAGCGAAACAGAGGATAAGGAATCAACTAGGAATAACTGTTTTATGACTTCGGTTCAGCAAGCTACCTCTGTCGATCACAACAAAGATTCAGGTTATTCAGAATCTTGTGTCAACGAATGACGATTCAAGAAAAGTGCAGACATGTTGATGTTAGCACATAAAAAGAGTCGGAATACTGATTGGCTGGCGAGAATCGCCTTCACGGATCGAGGAATGGCGAATTAGCAAACAATTGCAAACTTCACCAATAAAGTCAACAATGGGACACAACATCAAGCGGTACTTTGATACACCTCGTCTACGACGAATCCACTCAATGAGGTACCAAATTATAGTAATGTTGCTAATTGTTTACTCATAGAAGCCACGTGCGTGTCTCCGAACCTTATTATGACACATATGTGGGAGAGCAAGTTAATAGCAATGTTAACTCGGAAACTCCATATATGGATCCTAATGGAGGTCAAGTTACACGAATGGTGCTTTAATGAGGAAACACGTGCTTACTTTGAAAAATTAATTAATAAGTGTGGTATTGAGATTGAGAAAGTCCAAAAGGTCAATCGCGAGGTTAGGCCGCGGTCGAGAAATTGACCTCTGAGCGAGTTACAAAGAGCAACGCGAGCCTATGAATTTCATACAAACAAAATGTCGAATTAGAAATTGGTTATCGAGATTCTGTTTTCAGAGAAAAACAATTGCAACTCAAGTATGACACATTTGATGTGA
Source organism: Chrysanthemum makinoi (assembly GCA_910596185.1). Lineage (NCBI taxonomy): Eukaryota > Viridiplantae > Streptophyta > Magnoliopsida > Asterales > Asteraceae > Chrysanthemum > Chrysanthemum makinoi. The sequence goes on from OU343220.1 coordinate 74,317,711, forward strand.
ATTTGAACTTGAAAATAAAATCTTTAAACAAGGAAATTTCGGATCTAAATGACCAACTTTCTAAACAAAAAGCACTATTTTCGATCTTGAAAAAGAGAAGAAAGCGATTGATCGATTTTCAAAGCGAGAAGATTCTCTTCTTGATGAAATTCTTGATAAAACGGAAAAAATAAAAACATTGGACAATTTGCTTCACAACACAGGTCATTCGCTAAAACAAACAAGATGCTTTCTAATCAAGCAAATCCGAATTTTCATACTTCTCATAAAATGGCTCTTGGTAACAACCCTTCTTCGTTCCTCAAGAAAGCTCAAATCTCTGAATGTGTTGCACAATGGAAAACCTTTGCATGAACCCATAATTGTTCGTGATTCTCTTGAAACGTTGGAACTATCGAGAGAGAGTAGATCAAAAATGAAACAAAAGAATCCGGATCTTAAACCGATTGATTATAACAAATGGAACAAAATTAATGGAATTACTTTTGTTAATAAAAAAGAACAATCAACGTTTTCCACCAAACCAAGTGTTTCAAACAAAGTGTCAACACTGTTTTCAAAACCGTTTCAAAACCGGTTTGTAGTTTCCAAATCCTTTTCGAAAATCGAACAAATGTCTTCAAACAATCCTTTTAACACAAGTGATGCAAGAAGCATTTTAGATGACGTTAAAACTAGAATTGGGTATCTTCAAGAGACTGTTAAATCTAAAACCAATATTACTACTAACATACGGTTTACGTCATGATGACTGAAACGAAAAGTTTTTGAAACTCAAATTGAACCTCCGTTAAGCGGCATCAGTCGAGGGTAATTCATTTCAACAAGCGTTTTGAAACGGTGACTTTGTCAAGGATTATAAATCCCTGGTAAAGCAAGCTAATGAAAGTATTGAACACATCAAAGTTTTGGAAAAACTCAATGATTCTCTCTTCGAAGATGTTATGACTCTACGATATCATGTCCATTATCTTACAAACATATTATGTTGAAGATCATGAAAGACTCGATCTGAGAGACCTCAGAATTGTTTTAAAATATGAAAAAGCTCTTGAAAAACTTGAAAAGCGAAAGCGTGTCCTATTTTAAACAACTTGATCGAAAATCGAGGAATGCAAGTATGACAAACGGCGTAGGCGTGCCTACAAGGACATGCAAAGAGCAAAATGATCTTTTGAGAGTTCCGGTGGAAAGTCTAAAAGGAAAGGCTGTGGATACTAAGTTTGCAAAACCATTGGTAGGAGAAAACAAATGTTCCCAAACGGTTTTCAAACCAAAAATGTCTATTTCTCAATTTCTCCAAATCAATGAGAAAAATGATTTGTCAAAAAATTCACGATTCCACAAGAATGCATTTTGGATTTCTGAACAACAAAGTCAACAATCACTATCTAGAAGAAATTTAGGAAAAAGAAAACCACCATGAACTTCTAGAAGAAGCTAGGAGAAGACTGAAAGAATTTTAGGTGCAACATCTAGGGTGATGAATTCTACAAGATTTCAAGGCCCTGCTAGTAGTAGTAAACCATTACCTAGGAACACTCTACATAAGACTAGGGATTGGCTTGCATCTAAGAGTAGTTAGCAAAAGAAAATACTATGCCCATAGAAAACATCACTAGGAATTCTAAGTCTTTTTCGAACAAGAATATTGAATTTGTCTGTACTACATGTAAAAATGTATCTTTTATTAATCATGATGCATGTGCCTTACAATATCTCAAGAAAGATAATTCTCGTTTAGAGGCACAATCCACTAAGACACCAAATAGAAACGAACCCGTTGACAAGATGAACATCAAAAGGAAACCTAATAGGTGGATCTCTTAAGGACGTAGTTTTTCTAAAATGAGTCTTCATTTGCATCGATAAGAAAACAACTCCTAGATCTTACCTTAGGTGGATTCCCACGAGCAAAGTTTTCAACAAAATAGGTCTTAGATGGATTCTCACAGGAAAGATTTTTGATACTTGCACCAACAGGATAATAGTGAAACTCGTCTAGTTAAGGAAGTAGAAACCACTACAACCGTTGATAGTGATCACCCTCGCCGTGAGGAAACATATACTTAACAACATTATTTGTGAAAATTCTTCTTCTGTGGATCACGAGGTTCTTGTAAAAGGGTTGAAGGTTCATATACCTCATGTGGTAAAGAAGAACTTTATGCCAATTTTGCATGTGGAAATCCTTTTCTAGTTCCACTCTTAACTCCACTTTTACATGACATGACTTAATCTTCTTTCTTCAAATCTTCTATGTAAATATTTTGAAAAACCAAATACAAAATTTGAAAAACCATCAAAAGCAAAATACAAAAATACAAAATTTTCAAAAAAAAAAAAATCAAAAACAATATAAAACCAAAAATCCAAAAATATTCTTCTCACGACATGTCTCTTGTATAATCAATATTCTAGACGTTTTATAAAATGTCATTCAACAATGATACGGGCATGTACGGATGCTTGGCGAGAGTTATTTAAATGTTTTCTAAAACATGTGCGTTTCTTAAAATTTCTTAAAAACATGATGGCTTTCAGTATACTTGATACGAAGGACTTCAAATTAATGGCTTACGGACACATCATTCAGGACGCGCTTCAAAGAAAGGAAGGTGCTTATCAAAATCAAAGGTTTTTAAATATTTTTCAAGCACTATTCCTAAAAACATAATGGCTTGTAAGTATTTCAGCTTTCAACCCGATCTTTAAAGAAAGGAAGTGCTACATAAAATCGATTTTAGTAAATATCGAGCACTTATACTAAAACAAATGAAGATAATTCTTCTTCAATATCTTCAAAAGATTTTTCAAAATCTTCATCATCTTAGCATACCATTGATTCGAAATTTTCAAAAAGATTTTTTCAAAATCTCACATTTGGTACCAAGATAACTCCCTCTAAACCCTTAATTGATTCTAAATTTTATGTATGAAAAATATGCTTTCGTTAAGGGGGAGTATAAAACAAAAATTGTTCCAAAATTCATGCTAAATCAGTTTCTCTCAAAATGCTTTTCGAAAAACATATCTTTTAATCATTTTGTTTCAAAAACATCATGGATATGCTATTTTTGAGGAGAAGCGTGATTAAATGTGATAAAAAATGTTTAATGATGGTGTTTGAATCTCAAATGAGCTCGACTTCGATGGTAACCAATGAATTGACGATAATATAAAGTCGATTTTCGAAAAGACTTGTTCCTGGGCGGGTAATAATTTCAAATGGTCTAACCGGTGATGTAAGCGTGTCTCGAATAGGACTTGTCTAAGTAGAATGTACCATTTAGAAACTTTCTTTGGACTTGACGGCCGGGTAATAATTTCAAGCTAGTTCTCTAGTGATGTAGCGTGTCTCGAATGGTCTAGTTCATTTAAAGTTCGATCAATTCAAAAGTGCGAACTCTACCCTCTATGTGCAGATTTCGTCCAAAACTTATAAGCACATGTGAAGGGGGTGTTTCGAAAATATAAAACTCTCGAAGTGTTCCAAACATGTTTTTCTATCAAAAACACTCTAATAGATTTTCAAGAAAAATGGTTTTATGGCAACAATAGAACATCTCATGGAGTTATAAGGTGACTAAGGATAGGAAATCAGTCCTATGATCCTTGAGAGGAGGATCTACCAAGGACAATACCCATAGTTAGTATTAGAAGTCCTTAGGTATAATTGAAAAAGGAGTAATGTGAGAAAGGAGAAAGAAGGGGTTGAAGAATTAAAAAGAAATGTAAAAGAAATGGTGAAAAGAAATAGCCCTCCAAATTCAACCTTAGAGCGAGAAACGGTTTCAATTCATCTCACTCTTGGTTGTCACTTAGATGACTGTATTGAAGACAAAGCGTCATGGACCCAGTGGCCACTTGCACTAACTTTCTAGCCACTCAATTCCTCTTAAAAGGATTTGTTTCACTCTCACTGGGAACCCTACATAATCTATCGACTTTCTCTTAGAGATTGTTGATATTAAAGAAGGAGACCCTCTCCCAGTCTCGCTTAGGAAAACCAATGTGCACTTATTGAGTCTAGAGCCACGAGATTCATCAAAAGATCTCATAGGAACACATGACATGACATCGCTTGTTGTTCATCAAGGGCACAAGTGATATATTATAGAGTCCTCACGCAGATCTTAGCAATTTGCGCAGAACATTTATGAGAAGTTTCACATCTGTGATCTTGATTGATTGAATGGAAATTCTGTCGGGGTCAACATCAAGCCACAGCGGTCACTTCGGTAATTCCTTGGATTACGCTTAGTGTGTCTCAAGCGGTCTGATCGTGGGGTGATGCTTGTGTACCTCGGCGACTCATCGGCAATAGATGTACCCGGTATATCGCGTTATCTCACTTGTGGGACTCGGTTCGAGAGCGGCCTTTGTGAGAATTAGAGATGTGTTTTCACACTATCTTGTTAACACCCTCGAAATTCAAACTTGTAAGTGCCGGAATCCGCTTATTTCTAACCCGTTTTTATGTTTTCTTCTTATGGAAGCTCGGGAGCGGATGGATGTGCGACTCGCCACATGCTCATACCAACGACACATGAAAGTTCTCATCATAATCAAAGGCTACACAAAGTATCTGAGACTCGAGAACTACATCATTGGTAACCAAAAGTCAAATAGAAGTGTGAGCATGGTGGAGAAAGGCGTGGAGACACCTAACCATGAAGTTGACAACGGCAGACCACCACATTATCTGATCACAAAGCATGAAGGAACAAAGATTCAAGACTATTCTATATCTACACACAAAGTTCAAGCTCAAGGAGAGTAAAGACCTAATCAAGTGGAGCATCATTTGAATGACCACCCCTTAGGAGATTGTTAGCCTTAATAGTTTTATTAGAAGTGATGGTCATTCACAGTTAGGAACTTTGTAACGTGTGTTAGATTTCGTGATAGAATAGTCAACGGGCTCGTGGAGTGGGCTAAGCTAATTGGTTAAATGTTAAGGTATGCTAAGCGGTGTATAAGCTTAAGCATCCCAAGCCCATGTCCAACCCACGAAAAGCCCAAGCTAAAGCCTTTAGGGTTTTATGCCTCTTGTACTATAAATACCCCTCAAATGGTCATTTGAGGGGTGTGCTTGAAAGAGTGCTTGAGTGTGTGTTTGTGTGTTTTCCTTTGAAGCAATATAACAACTTATTGTTTTCATCTTTCTTCTCTCTACCTCTCTAACATACACGAATTCATATTCAAGTCACCATCTTTCTATTCTTTTCTTTCTCTTTATTTACGCATAACAGTTTGGGTTTAACGTGGTATTCTTGTGTTCATAGCGGGTATTTGATAAGGTTGGTATATCTTGGGTCTTTCAGGTTTGAAGCAATATAACAACTTATTGTTTTCATCTTTCTTCTCTCTACCTTTAACGAGGGATGTGATTCCCTTTATATACACACAGAATCCTTGTTGGTTCCGTGTTCCTCAACCTTCGGCGTATCCGCCTAAACGATTTGGGGAATGGTTATCTCCATAATTAGGAGATATCCGATATCTATTCCGTGAATAGCTTTGGGTTTGGGCCTTCGTGAGCCCAAACATCTATCGACGTAGCCCGATTCATTACTAGGCTAAGTTAGTATTGAACTTTAGTGGGTTCGTGACCCGAATATAGACTATCACGTCATCATTGACGTGGCGTGATTCGAAGTCTCTATACTTGAACCTTAAACTTGAGCAAACGGAATCTTCCTAATCATGAGCTAAGACTACACGGTAGGCTTGAAGAATAGGTGTATCAAAACAATATTGATAAGGGTATGAAATGAAAAGAATGGCGGAAAGGTGTATCTAGGGGTACCTTGAACTAAAGATAAGTGCAACAAAAGGGTTTTAACACGAGGGTCGAAGAGTCGAGGTGACTAGTCGATAGACGCACACAATTATATACACATGTGGGCTATTTGGGTGTTAATCCTAAAATATTTCCTTCTCGGATTGTCTCTTCCAAATGTATCAAGCTAACTCGACACACTACTCGTCTATGGTCTCGAAATGATGTAAAGGCCAAGTTCAAAAGTTTACATACTACTGGCACACTCAATATTTGGTGGATTTAGGGTAAAAAAGGGGAAATGGTTAGGCTAAATCTCACCATAGAAATCAAGGGTTATAGTGTGCTCGGCTAAGATCTATTCTAGTTAGGATAGGAAAAACATGTCAAAATTTAAAAAATGGCATCATTTTTCAAAATAAACTAAAAAAATGAGGGCAAGCAAGTTCAAGTTATAATTCTACTCTAATCACTCTACTTGAAATGTACACGATTTTGTACTAAACATGAATTAAGATGAGGTAAAAGTAGAATTGGAACGAGAACTTGTTAGGAATTAGAAATTCCATAGTGAAGTGTCACGTCAAACTGCTATTATCTAGCACAAGTTAGCTTGTAGACATATCGTTATTTAGTAGTTATTAGCTTAGTTTAGCTTAGAGTAACACGGGAGGATGGACGGTCTTTACCCATTGTATACCTGACCACAGCCCGATGGAGGGCGATATGTAAACTATAAATACCCTCTACCTTCCAAGCTTAGAGGGTTGGACCTTTCATTATTCTCATTCTAACATTCTCTTTGTTTTTCTCTCACTTTCTCTCTCTAGAAAGGATCTCATTCTACTTTCTCTCTCTAAACATCTTGCTTGATTCGAACCATATAGTTGATTGTTTGTGTGTTAAAATAACCAATATATAACAATTGGTATCAAGAGCCATGGTAAGATCATAAAGATTGGTTATTTGTGTGTGTTGTTGGTTCGAATTCTATACCCTAAAAGTACACAAAGTTTGAATTTTTGATGGTTAAATGTGTTAAAGGTTTGTACTTTTGTGTTTTGGATCATCATATTAGTCTAGTATTTGGTTTGGAAGGCTAGATTCTTCTTGCTTGTGGTGTTTTTGATTGAAAAGTTTGGTTTTTTGAAGTTTTCTTGGAAGAGGTTTGAGTGTTTCTTGGTTGTGGTTTGAGTATAAAGTGATTTTCTTGGAAGAGGTTTGAGTGTTTCTTGGTTGAGGTTTGAGTATAAAGTGATTTTCTTGGAAGAGGTTTGAGTGTTTCTTGGTTGAGGTTTGATATAAAAACTGTCCAAATTCAATGTTCCAGAAGAGGTTTGTCACTTAAGAGGTTTGTCACTAAAGAGGTTTGTCACTTAAGAGGTTTGATCAAGAGGTTTGATCAAGAGGTTTGATCGTAGAGGTTTGGTCGAAGAGGTTTGGTCGAAGAGGTTTGACCGAAGTGGTTTGACCGAAGAGGTTTGAACGAAGAGGTTTGACTGATGAGGTTTGACCAATGAGATTTGACTGATGAGGTTTGACTGATGAGATTTTACTGATGAGGTTTGACTGATGAGGTTTGACTGATGAGAATTGACTGATGAGATTTGACTGATGAGATTTGTGCGGTTTGACCTAGTGCGGTTTGTCTATTCTTGCAATTTGTCTCAAAACCTAACATACAAAACCCTAGTTTTCAAACCCTAGTTTTCGATCCGCGGAACAGGGGGTATATATAAAGAATGAGGGAATATCACAAACTTAACTATAACACCAATTTGTCTTCACTTATGTATCATCTCTTAGTTCCTTTACTACATTATACTTCTTACTCTCTTACGGTTTGGTCTTGATTTTTGTAAAATCCCGTGAAAGATTCTATTTCTGGTTTAAATCACGTAATTTGAAAATCCGGTACACAACAACATCATGTCTTACACTTGATTCAATGATTTCAAAGTACTCAAACCGTATGATGTTGTAGACAACCATGAGAATATTAGCTATACTCAACGGTTAAAGATGATGGAATCAATCAATGAGGATGTGAGATCTCCGTATTCAGAATCTAAAGAGAGAGAAATGCACCAGTCAAGGTTACAGAATGCTCTTGCAAAGGAAAATTAAAGTTGCATCGAACCTTATCTACAACTTCATTCTCACCTCACGTTACTTCTAACTATGGGAATTGAACGAGCATTTACTGCACTTTTCCGTCAAGAATTATCAATGTTCACGGGCACATTATTCTTAAACTTAGAACAATTGGAACAACAACTTGACATAGAAAAGGTTCAAGAAGCTAGTTCAAGAGTTGCACTTCAGGTGATCAACAAACAATTCTAGTCATTCATCAATAGAGAATACACCTCAGATTATGATTATCATACGACTAAAATGTCGTTCAAAAATCACACTGGAATGGAAATTAACATGTTCATAAAGACATTAATCCAACTCATGGATAATGTGGAGAAGTATATTGAGGAAGTTACACGAATGATGAAAAAGTGGATGAGTGTCGGGTGCAGTTGAGAGATAGTTGTGATGAGTCGGGTAATGTATCAGCCAAAGATCGGTGTTGTGAATGCGATTATCGAGACAAAAATATTGATGTACCCAAATGCTCAAGAACTCCCGTCACACAAGAGGTGGATGAAGAAATCATAATGGTGAATGAACTTGCATCAAAAATAAGTATTGGTAACGGCCAAAATAATGCATCCGAAAATACTTTTGTGAATCGATCACATCACAGACATGTTCTTAATAAATGTTCAGAATCGATGCGCGAGTCCGAGATAAAGTGTTTCAAAACTAACGATATGGTTGATAAGAAAATTTTTGATGAACTTTCAAACAAATTCTCAAAACTTGAAAAACATTGCATTTCACTTGAAATTGCAATACAAAGAAAAGAAGAAAGTTTTAAACTGTGAAACCATGAAAAAATCCGGAATTTCATGAATTTTTGGAAATAAACGATTTAAAAGCTCTAAACGAGGAAAAAAAACTCGACAATCAAAGAATCAAGAAACACGATTCCGATATGCAAGTCAAAAGCAATTTGGTTACAAGTAAATCCGATGTTAATGCTACTAATGATGTTAAAACGAGAAATGATGAATTAGCAATTTGTGTGGCCAAATTACTAAAGGAAAATGAGTCTTTGAGAAAGCATCACATAGAACTAAGTGACTCGGTCAAAGAAGCTAGAACTAAGTCATTGGAACAAACAAACTCTTTGATAGCACAAATTGATGAACTCAAAGCTCAACTTCAGGATAAGAGTTTCACAATAGTTGCCTTAAAGAATGTGCTCAGAAAAACAATAGGAAATAGTGTGAACACTAAGTTTGCAAAACCATCAATCTTGGGGAAACCAGTTGTTAGACAACCAACTGCATTTAAGTCTGAACGAACAAATTTTTCAAAAACACAGTTTGCCTCCCAAGTTGATGCGAAACAAGTTTTGTCAAAACCAATCACTTCACCTTATTTTCCTAAGAATTCTCATGATATGAATGATTTGTTCAAGAACTATGATCTAGAAGTTGCTAGAAAAAAGGCACAGATTCGAAAAGATGGAATTTTAGGTGCAAAACCTAGGGTGATAAATTCTACGAGATTTCAAGGCACTACTAGTAGTAATAAACCATTACCTAGGAACACTCAACTAAAGACTAGGTATTGGCTTGGATCTAAGAGTGGTTGCGTTTCGATTAAAGCAACTCCAATTCAAATTTTTACGAATTTTATTTTTTTCTTAAAATAATCTTATGTTTTGTCATCAACAAAAAGGGGGAGATTGTTAATACAAATAAACCATAAAAACGTTTATTTATATTTTACGATCTTCTAATGTTTTGTCGATAACAAACGTAAAATCATTTTAACGAAACAAATAAAATAATGAAAAGGTTTTGAGCCAATACTTTACTAATACACTTATACAAAACATATTAAAACCATATCAAAACATCTTTAGTAAATAAGTTATATAAAACCAAAGACATTTTTATATAAACAAAACAAGTAATATTGTTTACATCATTGAAAGGCATATGTATAATAACTAGTGTTTACATAATACGGAAATGTACATATATACTTTGTATATATTGTAATGGGTAAAAACCAAAGTCCATGACCCATGATCCATTGACTATGTACAATGAATGTTGTTGGGTAAAAACCAAAGTCCATAATCCATACTCATGGAGCATGATCCATAACCCATGACCCATTGCATGAGATCATGCATGAAGTCATGTTGGGTATTATCCATGACCCAAATTCCATGACCCATGATCCAAGATCCATAACCCAATGTCTAGGTACATTGCATCTTGTTGGGTATCCATAATCTATTACCCATAACCCATGGTTCATAACCCATAACCCATAACCCCGTTTGCAACCCGAAATCCGGACTAAGCTTACCCAGTAGTCGGATCCACAGGATTGCACTATCCGGATCCCTCTGGGAGGGATCCATGGGAATCGTGGGACAGTAGACAATTTTTTCTATAAATAGTGAGCCATTTATCTCTTGCTCATCACCACTTTTACACAAACTCTTTCTCAGTATTGTAACATCTCTAACCTCCAATCCAAAGGATCATTCTATGTAGTTTTATATTTGTCTGATTCTCTAGGTTCCTCTTAAAGGCGAGATAACCACCTCTTGAAGACGTGCAAGCTCAAGGGTCATGATTTGCTATGCTTCATCATCATCAAGACCACTGAAGTGTATCTTGTTGATAGTTCTTTTATCCCTCCATAAAAGTGTTGTGTTGAAGGCATTAGTGAAAGTGCCGAAGGGTCGTGTCGAAGGCATTAGTGAAAGGTGCCAAGGGTGTAAATTTGATATGATGCATCGATGTACAAGATAGATAGTTTGGGTTAAAGGATATTGATATCCTTCTAGTGTTGTATCAAGGAGTGTGTCTCCTTTAGGGTAGTCGTGTTGTGGTGTAGTGTTGGGTAGTAGTTCCTCCATTGTAATGGAACTCGATATCTAGCCTTGTACTGGATAAAGTGTAGGCAACGTTGTGATAGGTTTGGTTCTACCTCGTGGAAGAACTTTGTGTCTAGCCTTGTACAGGATAAAGAGTAGGCGACGTTGTGAAGGCTTCTCCGCCACATTAAGGAGCTTGTGTTGTGTAGTGCTTACGAACTCCCGAGTGGGGTACTCGGGGAGTAGTAGTAGGCAAAGAAGGTGTCCTTGTAGCCGAACCACTATAAATACTCGTGTCGTGGTTTTGTGTTCCTCTACTCTTTATCTTTGCATTACTTTCTTATTTGCTTATCTATCATTATCCAACATACACATTAAATAGATTGACATAAGTCGATCTAAACAGTTTTAAACAAAGTTTTAATCGGTAAAAATATTCAACCCCCTTCTAGTTTTCCACACATTATATGAAAATAGTGTGTAAATAGGCCCATAAAGAAATCAAAACGGTCCCAATTGTTCATCAGAGTTGCCAATGACCATGCCCTTTCCCAAGCGTCTTCCAATAGTGAGCTATCGCCTTAAACCTGAGAGTACATGCTAAAAAGGTCAGCTTACGCTGGTGAGTTCATAGATTTTAATCACAAAATTAGTAGTGGACTTGATAGAGTTTATTTCTTATGTGGGACTAACGCAGATATATATGCTATACACTCCAACAACATTTAAGCAATATTTCAATAATATTCTATTAACATTCTTTTCAATAACGTAACGAGATCTCAGTGGGGCCCCCAAGCGACCCTAGCCAGGAACCACGGCTATAGCAAAGCCTAGAAAAATGCTACCCTGGTCTAGGTCGGATACATATGTCTATTCTTAGCTAGGTATCAACGCTATAGCAAAGGATTGCTACCCTAGTTTAAGTCAACATATGTCGCATATCAAATATCCATTCTTAGCTAGGCACTAACGATATAGTAAAGGATTGTTACCCTAGTCTAAGTCAACATCTTTCGCATATCTAACTCTTCCTAGTCAGCTCATTAGCAATTCAAAAGAGTAGTGGAAGATCCAAGAAATAATTTGCAACTCGCATTTACTTCCAATTAACACAAAGCTTTCAATCAACAATTCAAATATTCCAATCAACAATCATTCTCAAATAGCATTTCACATATCCAATTCACAATCATTATATTCATTTAAAACCAAAGATGTATTCTCCCACAAAATAGTTATAAAAACCTTTGAAAATAGGGGCCATGAACTCATCTTAACCACATCAATGCACTATTCACAACTAACACAACTGGCATATAGAACTAATCTCCACCATACATCCGAAGAAAGTATGACGAAAGTAACGATAGAACAAAACGCAATAACCTAATGTGATATGATCTTGTCAAAATATGGCGCATACGATAACGAAGTCGATAGAAGGTAATGTGTCGTAGTTTTCGTGCATTATTCGTATTATTACTTTCAAAAGTCTATTATCAATCTCCAAGAAGTTTAGTTTCAATGTTTCGTGTGGTAGTAAGAAATATCAACAATGCTCAAGCACACCAAAGAAGACTAAGAAATGAGCTTACAACTATCTATACAATATAATTAGGTCAATTGGTAAGTTTCTGTAATTTTCCCATAATCCCAAATAGTTTGGAAAAGTCGATTTATGTTTATAAAAATGTAAGTTTTAAGTTTTAATTAATAAGGACTTGAAATTTATTTAAACCGTATTCTTAGGTAATTGATAGGTTAACTTCTCGTTATTAGTTCGATAATTGTCAATTGAATATTTAAGTCCGTTACGAATAAAATATATTAAATTCGTATAGAGTCTAATATATTTTATTCGTCTCTAGTCCGAAATGTTCAATTTGTCCAATGTCTATTAATAATGATCCATTAACTCTAACATGTCCAATCCGATTATATATGTCAAATGTCAAATCATAAACCGTTTATTAAATCCCTTAAGTATCCGTTTTATCCAAATTCAAGTCCCAATCTCAATTTCCCAAAACGAACCAATATCACAAGTAACAAATAAATATCGTTAGTCAAGCATTTCAACATTATTTACAAATTAATACACGTATCAAATAAACTAAATATGTCCAATAACGACCAAACCGCAGTTCATGTATTGAAATCCATTACTTGTTCCGTATTGTCCATTATCAATTATCAAATCCAAGATACAACCCAAAACTTACCACTTATTACTAATATTGCTAAGTTTTAACACTTATTACTAAATTTTATCACTTATTACTAATATTGTCAGGTCAAGTTTATAGTTAATTCAAGTTTTAACACCTAGTATTGCTTAAATTCAATTTTAATTGAGCTTGACCCAACACATAATTTTAAGAGTGAATTACATAAATCGTCCTTGTGGTTTGGTCAAAATAACGGATTTTGTCTTTATACTTTTTAGGTATGTTTCATCCTCGGTTTACATAATCTTACATTTGTCCTCTTGTCCAAAAATGTCCGTTAAGTGTTTTGCTTGTTAGTCCTTCGTTAGTGCAGTCCATAAGTTTTGCAAGTGCAGGTTAGTCCTTATTTTTAAAATGTAGTTTTCCCAATTATTCCCTCCGTTAATAATAGTTATCGCCTCGATTTTTTACGTTTTGTCGTTTCATTCGTTTTTATCCGCTTTTCCCCGCTTTTTTCGTCGTCCGCTTTTTACGCTTTTATGCCTTTTCGCCCCGCTATATGTTTTCGCCTTTTTACGCTTTTGTCCGTTTGCTGCTTTTATCCAATTTCACCGCTTTTTTACATTTTTATTCGCCGCCAGCTTTTACGCTTTTGTCAGTTTATTCGTTTAAGCGTTGTTTTAACGCTTTTTCTTTCGTTTTTCTTTCATTTTGTCCGTTTTTCTTTCGTTTTTAAAATTTTTTCCAAAAAAAAAAATTGAAAAAAAAATATTTCCTCGAAAAAAATTGAAAAAAAAAATATCAAATTTAAAAAAAAATTGAATAAAAAATTTCAAAAAAAAATTTGAACAAAAATATTCTTTTTCAAATATTTTTTTCAAATATTTTTAAAAAAAACGGACATTTAAAAAAAACAAATATGAAAATATTTTTTATTCAATTTTTTTGAAACGGACAAAACATACCAAAACCGATAAAACGCATCTAAAAACGGACAAACGTAAGAACAAATGGAACAAAACATAAGAAAATGCACAAAATGTAAGAAAAATGGACAAAAACGTGAAAACAAATCCAGAAAATGAAAACGGACAAAACGAAAAATCCTGGCGAAAGCTAATAAAAATGTAAAAAGCGGTCGAAATCGGATAAAAACGTGCGGATAAAACGGACAAAAGCGTAAAAACGTAATTTAAAAGGGATAAAAACGCTAAAACGGACTAAAAACGAAAAAACGAGGGAAAACGGATAAAAACGAATGAAAACGGATAAAAACGGACAAAAACGTAAAAAATCGGGCGATAACTATTATTAACGGAGGGACAAATTGGGAAAAACTGCATTTTAAAAAATAAGGACTAACGGTGCAAAACACTTAACAAACTGCACTAACGAAGGACTAACAGCGCAAAACACTTAACGGACATTTTTGAACGAGGGACAAAATCCGTAAGATTTGTAAACCACAGGGACGAAACGCACTGAAAAAAAAGTATAGGGACAAAATCCATTATTTTGACCAAACCACAAGGATGATTTATGTAATTCACTCTAATTTTAATAACAACGAGGTGGGCGACGATCCGCCGCGTTGCGGCGGAACTACTATTTTTCTTTTAACACATGCGATTTCTAAATGACGGATGTGGTTTAGGAGGTTTAGCAATATTGTGATATTTATTAGAAGGAAAAAAAAAATGTTACGCAAATATTCAATGAATTATCTAATCATAATATAGTCGGTTAATATGATGAGGAAATGACACTCTTAAACACATCACAATAAAAGTAATTTATATTTATAGGAATAAATGTTGGGTTTCTTTTCTAGACGTACTGGTTTGTATTTATCAATTGCAGTTGTTGTTGATTTAGCATTTAGCCCTCACTATAGTTTTTTTCACATATATGATATGTAATTAACGCGTTTTCATTTTCTAGACCAAATATGGCGGTTTACTTATTGATGTCAAATTGACGCAAATTGGTTGGGCTTATTATTGGGCTCTTGGTTTGTCACGCGGAAATTGACGCGAAGACGCAAATATGACGGAAAATGTGATAGCCAATGAGAAGCCACCGCTTTGCCGTTAAATTATATATAGCCAAGGATAACATACCGCATCAGCTAATTATTGTTTGCGTGTCACATGTAGCAACAACCACACCATTCGGTCCCACCGCGATATCATCAACCATCACCTTCTCTTTACCCGCCTTGGCCCAAGAAACACCAATCAATTCTCCTACCTCCTTAACCTACTCCATACCAACACTACAACTTTATTCTTTATCCAGGGACCAACCTTGTAAATTTTATTAATCTTTCACGAATAAAGTTTCCGTCTCTTTCGGTCGTCAAAAGTCGTAGTGTGACTACGAAAATTACGCCATCGCTCTTAAAATAATAATTCCGATAAAAATGATTATAAATACGTCTCGTTGCTCGAAGTAAAGGAAAAGGGTCGATCTCTTCGTTGTTTCTCCGTATAAGCCGCGTTGGGAAAATTACGGGTTGTCACATAGCAGTATGAGGATGAGGCATTAGGAGTCATTGACCAGTACGGAAAAACCGTCTCATCAAAGGTCACGTGATGAGATAAGATGATTTTATCCTTATTCAAGTCGAGACACCTATACCCGCGGTGATTGGTAGCATAGCCAAGGAATATTGATGGAGTGGCTCGAGGTTCAAGCTTATGATTTGTGTGAACATGAGGGTAGCAAAGACACACAAAAACACGGAGATCCGCATAACTAGGTGTAGTCTTAAAAAGACAGGGTGTAAGGTATCTCATTTTGAATGGCAGTGGATGGCAAAATGTTTAAAAGGTATGCAGCCATATGAAGTGCTTCAACTCAAAATGTTGGTGGTAGGTGTGCTTGAAATAGTAAGGTGCATATGAGGTTGTTAATGGTACGTATCATTCGTTTCGATTCGCCATTTTGTTGAGACGTTTTTGGACAGGAAAAATGAATGGTGATGCCATTGGATGAAAATAATTTGTGTAGGGCATTGTTATCAAACTCACCCCATGGTCACATTGCAAGGATTTGATGTTACAATCAAATTGATTTTTAACATAAGCACGAAAATGAATAAATTTTGACAACACATCTGATTTATTGTGTAATGGACATACCCACAAATAATACAAAAAAGGTTTTTATAACTTGTGCCATAAGGGCACAAGTTAAGCACACTAAAAGTACAATGAAAGTACACTAGGACCCACATATAAGTACAATTGTCTGTAATTTTATGTGGATTCCTGTGTACTTTTTGGTGGGTCTGGGTGTACTTTTGGTGTGCTTAACGTGTGCCCTAAGGCATAAGTTAGAAAAACCCATACAAAAAGTGATCAAGAAACAAGACATAATATTTAACACCTTGTATTGGATAATGAATAATGATTTACAATGTTGAGTGAGTGTATCTATAATACACAATATGCCTAACTACATACAAATCATGCTAAATAGTAAATGTGCTTTAGCCCTTACAAATAATCAGTCTAACAATTCTATAGTCACAAAAAGATGGTTTCAGAAATTAAATTCTTGGCCAACCTTTAGCAACAACATACTGAAGTTTTTTCTCCACCAACGATACCACAATACTACGTATGTTGTAAACTTGATAACAGAACCAGTTATGCTATATCAATTCGTTTGTCTAATACTATATTTAACATTTTGACCTGTATAATTCAATAAAATATTAACCTTGGTCAATAAAGTGAAGTTGCTAAGTCATGCTTTTGACCTTCTACGGTCAATGTTCATTAACTCAGTCATGTTATGTTGAAAAAGTTATGTGAAAATTGAACATATATATGTGGTGACATCATATATAATTTTCAAACCATCATAATAACTTTCAGTGCACACAACTGCTATAAATTAAAAACGCACTCTGTAACAGTTAGCTTTGCTTCATAATAGAAATATATTATATGTTGCACGAGAGTATATCCAGATTTATCAATTTCGGCTACGATTCTTTCGCCATTGCATGACAACTCTTGGCATCTGCATTGCTAAGGAGATTAACGGTATGAGGATAAAAACCTAGAATACTTAATATCTCGAAATTAGTTATTGTCTTATTATCTGTTTTTAAGCCTTATTTATATGTTACTATACGTATACCGAATAAAAAGACGGTATATAGCGGCAAATAATTGTATTTGCGAAATTATGATTATTGTTCGACATTTGATGCAAAGTGCGTATTTTTGAAATACAAAATGTGTGTTTTATAAATTAATATAGTGTGTGTGTTTTGAAATTTTTTTAAGTTTAAAATTGATCAAGCTTAAGGTGTATTAAAAGATCTTTAAAGAGTTATTTAGACAAATTATATTAATTTAAGTTTTCAAGATTTAAGATTTCAAAAATAGCATTCACACTTTATACGTAGTATAGAAATTTAGGAAAAATATACTTTAATTTAAGTTTTCAAGATTCAATATTTCAAAAATAGGCATTCACTCTTTATAAGTAGTATAGATTTGGTTTTAATTCATGTATATGTTTCTTTGATACGTACGCCAGGTAAAGCTATATGTATCTTGTATATCACATTGATGATCAATCCAAGACCTTTGTTCTAGTGGTATGTGAGTTGTCTACTAACCTAGAGGTTGTGATTCAAGGCTCGCCGGAGACATTTGTGAGATAGGTGTTATATGTGTGAAAATTGCCGTTCTAAAAAAATAAAAAGAAAAAAAAAAAAAAAACACATTATTGATCAAAATCGAAAAAGCTGTAAGAGCTCTAGGTATGGTAACACGATAACATCAAAAAAGTGCAGCAACCTCAGCGCCACATCACTTCAACACCAAAACATTTAACACAAAAATCACCCGTTATCATAACACCAAATAACACCACTTTTTGAGACTTACGGTTCTTTAAAAAATTACAAGTTACAAATGAACCCCTTTAACTAATTTTTCATTCAATACATCGCCCATATCCCATAAAATAATATTTCATTCATATATATATATATATATATATATATATATATATATATATATATATATATATATATATATATATATATAGGGATATCTTGTTCTACAATTTTTGTAGCCAACTAGCTACAATTCTCCACAAAAATACATAAGAAATTAATCAAGGCCCGCATGTAATAACTCGGACCCACAAAAGAGTCGAGGGACCTACAATTGAGCTAATATTGAATTAGCAATTAGCTACAAAAAATTGTAGCTAATATATTCCCTATATATATATATATATATATATATATATATATATATATATATATATATATATATATATATATATATATATATATATATATATATATATATATATGATGGAAGTTAATACAGTGGTTATGGAGATACCGACGGTTGAAGAATTAGAATTATCATCGCCACCGTCTATTTTGGCATTGCTTTGCCGGAGACTCACAAAACTAAATAATCTTTTTCAACTGTTGAAGAGGGTTTTTTAAAGTTAGCCGTTAAAGAGGGTGTTTGTGTAACTTTATTTGTCAGCTTTTGCGTTTCAATTTGAGTTATTGTAGCCACGCCGTTGGTAATGCAGCCCCAACACTGACTTTGCTGGTATGGTAACGCGGCATCAACGCCGACCAAGTCAGCAATAACGTTGCTGGAGCGTTATTGTACCGAGAGCTCTAACATATAGATTCATTGGCAGTTAATATAAGTAACCATAGGAAACATTTTTGACAACAAATAGTTTCTTTACTTTTTCAGCTGGTCAATATAGTTTTTACAATATAATTCTTTCGTCTCAAAACTATTGTGTTCACACAAAATATACGCAGTGTTATTTTCTCCATGCGACCTCCTGCTTTTCGTATTCAAAAATAAAAAAATTATAGATGTATGGATGATATTTTTATATCCAAGCGCTTTATTTTGTCATTCTATTCGTTGTTACTTTTAATTAAATGCACGAGTCAATTAAATATGATATAACTTTAATCTAATTTTGTACCACCTTTTCTATGTTGTGATTTAGTTATTTTCGTCTGTATGTACTAATGAAAATTCAAAACTTTACTTTAGTTGTATGTGAGTTGCCCACAAACTTACAAGTTGTAAGTTAAGGCTCGTTAAGGACATCTATAAAATATATTGTGAGATGTGATATAAGGTGTGAAAAAATTGTCAGCTAAAAAAATCATTACTAATAAAAGTATGTAATGTATAAATAACTGAATCCTGAAATTTAATAGTCGCATGTATATAATGACGCTAACATAATATGTGCCCTATATAAAAGATGATTTTTTTTTTCAAGAATAAGAAACTATCCTTTGTGATGAAGTGATCTAATCAGATAGATTAAGATATGTACACTTTTGTTGTTTTTCACTTTATAGTCATACAAAAAATAATGTTGCTTTTAAAACCTAAATATATATACACCAAGCAATTCATGGTTGGGGGTTTGGAGGTGCACAAAGAAGGGTGTTAAACGGTCCTGACATTCACTTTGAGACCGTATACATTTGAGTGAAAAAAAGCTCGCATTTTCTGGGTAACATGAATAGGGAAAGTTTCATCCGTTTACCCGTTTAATGGTTGGGAGTTTGGTACGTGATGATAAAAGATCCATGTTAGTTGAGCAATCTTTTTATTTTCTTCGTTTGAGCAATTAGTCATGTATATTGATGGTAGCACATTTTATCTCGTTATAATTTTAGCAAGCCGTTAATTTACGAAATAAATCAAACTACTTAAATTTATGAACGCATGTTCCTGATCTCACTAATCGCAAATCTTATAGCAATGCCAGCCAATGATGAAGAGATTATACATATGGGGTTTGAGGATGAAGAATATTTGTTCATGGAAAAGGCTCAAAATGTAGATGATGTAAGCCATGTTTCACATCATACATACCGTAATAACGAAAATACTTTTGGTGATCATCAAGAAGTGAACTTGAGCTCCAAGGGTACACCAATGGGGAGTCGTCTTCCTGAAGATCAAGAAGAGAACTCGAGTTTAAAGACACCACCAAAGGGGATCAGTAGTGCAGATGACAGAAGTTGCTTCACAAAGAGTAAAATTATGTGGACTGACGATCTTCATAACAAGTTCTTGAAAGCCGTTCATAAGCTTGGACTTGATAGTAAGATCCGAAAAGAACAAAATGCTGATATGTTACATGTTTAATTCATGTATTTCATCACCTACATTACAAATATGAATAACTTTTCGTGTGCTAAAAATTCCAGATGCTGTTCCAAGGAAAATCCTTGAGATGATGGAGGTGGAAGGATTAACTAGAGATCATGTATCAAGTCATTTACAGGTTATTTTCATATCTTTTATTCATGATGCTTTTGTTTGCCCTTCCAACATACTTTTTGTAATCAATTTTTCTTATGTTTCAGAAATACCGTATACTGTCAAAGAAAATAGCTGATGCAAATTATGGATTTCAATTTGCTTCAAAACCTATCTTATTAGAGAGCTCAATGTATCATAGTGGCCATTGGAAGAACTCTTCACCGATAGTTACTGAACCGACGCAAGAACAAATAAATTGGCAATCTTACAAGGAAATGCACGCCATTCCAGTTTTGGACACTTCAAGCTCCTATGTTCCTTTTATTAAAGACCCAGGTTTCAGTGCTATAACTTCATGTGAAGTAGATCCTTCAGGTGCATTACCAAATCAAGGTATATTTGGTGTCTGTAATATTAAAGATATAAGATAAATTGATATTTTATATAAAATCATATGTGAATACTTGACACATCAAGCTTAATTTGTAGGTTCCATGCAAACAAGTAACAATCTCAATGGACAAAGAAATCTGATTGATCATGCTAATACTTTGGATGTTGTGGATTCGAGTAATACTGGGCTTGTGCCGAATCCTAATGGTTTCGTTTATGATTATAGCAGTGGCTCATCAACTGTATACCCATCTAGCATTATTGAAATGAATTCATCAAATGGTGTGCACTCAAACAATGACTTAGCAGTGAGTATCATTGGAAATCCAAGCGATTTAACCTTCATGCAGGATCCATATAGGTGTGAAGGCAATAATTCTACTCAACATGATTTTGTTCAAACGGGTGTGTTGTATGATTCTATGTCTACTATAGCAGAAGATGATTTGATCTTTACTGATGCTGATATAGCTTCTCTTTTAGCATATGCCAATAATGATGGTGAGTATGCAAAAATTTCAAACAATCTGCAGCTCAACCACCCGAATCAGGTAAATTGCTAATATTGATCTTGTGCAATGAAAATAAAACTTTTCAAATACTCACGATCATATTCATATTCATAATTATTAACTGTTGTTATGTTCGTTATTTGAAGTATGTGAATGGTCAAAACTTTTCAAATAATTGCTCATTCGATTTAAATCTCAACAAGGATCATGTCAACGAGCATCAAACTTTATATGGATATCTTTGTGGTTTTGATCCAAATTTCGACATGGTAAGCACTCTTTGTTATTACTTATGAATAACTACGAGTCATTTTTATGCAAACAAAATCACTAATTTTTGACTTTTGATTCTTGAAACAACAGACTGATGAGCAACTCATGGAGCCCATATGGAGTCCAGAACTATTGCGGACGATATGACCCTTGATTCCCATATTTGAATCCATATCTTCAAAATTAGTACATTAATTAATTATCAACTTGTTTGCAAATTGCAATGTATGGTTAGGTTAGTTTATCATTCAGGTTCTTATTTATATGTCAACAGATGAAAACCTTATCGTAGTTAGAACTTTATACTCTTTAGTAGACATCCATATTACTTGGTTTGACGTTGGGGTAATTCGAATAAATACCATCCTTTTTCTCATTTCATTTTCTTGATGGAAGCAAGAAGCTAGATATGGGAGATCAAATTACTTTTTTTGGAACGACAATATATTATAAACAACATCTAGCAAGGAGCTAGAGAAAAAAGAAGATTACAAGAGAACATTACAAGCTAGCCAATATTGGATTACTAATCCAGTCGGTCCACGAGGGACGTAATCTCTTACTTCTATGTGTAATCCAAGTGTGCGACAATGTCTTAATGTAATCTATCAAGGTATCTTTTCTTGGTGGTTTCGGGTTGAAGCAAATACTATTCATGTAGCGCCATATTATCGAGAAAGTGGTCTTAATTATGACATCAAAACAATTTTTTAGTGTAATGGAGAGGGAAGAATGGTCAGCCCACGAGATAAGAGTTTCCATATTAATAGGAACAACCAACATTCCCCCCCATATTTTCACAGAATTCCAAAGAACCCGAGCAACTTCACAGTTGATGAAGAGATGATGTGTAGTTTCAATTGCATCATCGCATACCGGACATCAAGTGGAGTCAAGGTCGATGCCACGAAGATCTAAGTTCCATCTTGTTGCAAGTCGATCATTACGTAAATGCTAAGTGAGGATATTAATTTTAATCGGGATCCAATTGTTCCATAATATCATTTCATCGCATACCGGACATCTAGTGGAGTCAAGGTCGATGCCATGAAGATCTAAGTTCCATCTTGTTGCAAGTCGATCATTACATAAATGCCAAGTGAGGATATTAATTTTGTTGACGCAAATAATGTCTAAAAACGTTATTGCTATCTTTCGATATCTCTACGTTTTGATTATAACAAAATGTAAAAACACGTTACGTTAAAATTAACGTAAACAAGTTTTTAGTCGAAATATCCCGTTTCTACATACACCACTCTAGGTAAGAACAAACAAATTTACAACTTGACAAGTGATCAAAGAAGTGAATTTGTGTTTCAAACTTCACATTTTTAATGTGACAAAACATTTTTTCAAAAATACATAGCTTTCCCCCCCAAAACAGCTCCTAACTTCCCCAAATAAAATTTTACCACTAAAGACAAAAATAGGAGTGTTTTTGTCTAGGACGGTACCATGGTACCACTAAATTTAGTTGTACCATTTGGTATTTAGTGGTACTGTCCACTGTAACGGACGAATTTTTTGTCCCTATAAATACCAGCCCACTTCACAGTTTTTTGTTATCCTTTTTTACACAAAACTTTCTGAGTTTAACTCTCTTAACACACACACTTCTTTGATCATTTAGATAGTTTTCTTTTGATTTAGAGTGATCCTCTCTTCCAACCAATTGATCACCTTCATTCCTCTCCTAGTGCAAGAGAAGAACACATTGTATCAAGAAGATACTTAGTGTTGTAGTCATAGTAGTGTGCACTTGTAACACTTGTTACACACTTGTTGTATCTTGATATACATAAAGTAGTCTTGAGTCTTGTCTTGATAACTTGTGTGGATTGTTGCGATCTTGTTGAGATCTTGGAGATCTCTTGTTGTTTGTGAGTTCGTATGTTGATCAAGTGGATCAAGTCTAGATCGTGGTGATCTAGTAGTTTGTGTGATTAGATTGGTACTAGCTAGATTAGTACTCGACATTTAGCTTAGTGTTAGAAATTGTGATAAGCGACGTTGTATGGTTTTCTCCGCCTCAAGGGAGTTTGTTGACATAGTGTTTAGAACTCTCGAGTTGGGTACTCAGGGAGTGGATTAGGGCGAAGAAGAGCTTCGTGACCGAACCACTATAAATCTCTTGTCTCGGTTTTTCTTTCCACCTCTTACTCTTTACTTTCATTACTTACTTTCTATTTTTGTAGTGTATCTATTATAGTCTTGTTAAGTAAGATTCATATAGTTGTGGTTTGATTTCACCAAAGGACTAAATTAAAGTTTTTCACAAGTAAACTTTGAAAACTAAATTAAAAGCGGTAAACTATTCAACCCCCC
Organism: Chrysanthemum makinoi; assembly: GCA_910596185.1. Lineage (NCBI taxonomy): Eukaryota > Viridiplantae > Streptophyta > Magnoliopsida > Asterales > Asteraceae > Chrysanthemum > Chrysanthemum makinoi. The sequence goes on from OU343220.1 coordinate 74,341,434, forward strand.
CCCCTCTAGTTTCTCACAATTGGTACCAGAGCCACGTCAGTCAAGATTTTTAAAATAAATTATATTTTAAAGCTTGAATCGATCAATGAATTTTGAAAAATATCAAGATGGGCAATCTATGCAAAGACCACCACTTTTTGAAACTGATTGTTTTATCAATTGGAAAAAAAGATTTGAAACCTATGTAAAATCAAAAGATATTGATCTTTGGCATGTTATTACCGATGGTGATTTTAAACCTATTGAAAAGAATCCGGAAACCAACAAGAATGAAATTATTCTGTACGAAAAACAAAGTGATACTCTTAAAAGAAAACTTGCCAAAAATGATGAGGCTAAAATGATGATTTATAATGTTTTGCCAAGAAAAGAATTTGATAGAAATTTTACATGTAATACAACAAAAGAAATTTGGAAAACTTTGTTAGTCACCCATCAAGGTAATAATCAAGTCAAATAAAACAAAATTGATCTTCTTGTGCAACAATATGAACAATTTTTCATTCCGGAAGATGAAACTATAGATAATGCTTTTGCTAGATTTAATACTATTGTCACTAGTCTTAAAACTCTTGATGATGGTTATTCTAGCAAGAATTATGTTAGGAAGTTTCTTAGGGCTCTACATCCCAAATGGAGAGCAAAGGTCACTGCCATTGAAGAGTCAAAGGACTTGCCGACATTATCACTTGATGAACTTATAGGAAACTTCAAAGTTCATGAAATGATAATCAAGAAAGACTTCGACATAATTAAAGGAAAAGGAGAGAAATTAAGGTCTCTAGCAGTAAAAGCCAAGAAGGAGTCAAGTGACGAATAAAATCCGGCTTTTGATAATGAAGACGAAGAGTATGCATTAGTGGTTAGAGACTTCAAGAAGTTCTTTAAGAGAAGAGGTAGATGCGTTAGACAACCTCGCGACGAAAAGAAGTCGTTCTCTAAGAATCGTGATGATAAGAAAGGAAAGAGTGATATGCTTTAGATGCGGAGATCCAAACCACTGCATTGGAGAGTGTCCTAAACCACTAAGAACCAAGAACCAAATAGCATTCGTAGGAGATTCTTGGATTGATAGCGGTGAAGAGGAAGAGGAAAAGCCCAACGACAAAACATGTCTCATGGCTCATACTCCAAATGAGATATGCTTGGGAATCGACTTCGAGCCTGACAAATGGGTCAAGCATAGTGGATGCACTAATCATATGACGGGCTGGTATGTGCTAAAACACATACCTTTTTGTTATCAAAATAGACCCAAAATAACCAAGAAAGAGCCGTTTATTGCTAATATTTGTGGTTTTCTTGAGTTTGTGCTTGTGCAGGTATGGATATGTAAAAACACGCAAAAAGGAACCAAATCAGACGTAAATCCGAGCACGAGAGATTAAGAGAGCTTTAGCTGAGCCGGAAGGTCAGAATTATGCATTTATGAAGATTTCTAATCTCTGAGGATGATTTGTGAAGATTTGATCAAAGTTTGAAGAAATGTCAAGATTAGTCCCTGAACTTTGAGCTTTTGACAGAATTGATCCCTCAAGTTTCAGCATTTGACAGAAATGGCCCTTGAAGAATCAAAAAGTTGCAAATTCAGTCCCTTGTCTATTGAAGATTGACAAAGATGGTCCTTGGAGGATATTTTCAGATTCACATGTTTGGCCCTTTGGAAATCCGGAATTACATGTTTGGTCCCTATGGTTACTAATGGGTTTAATCCTAGTCCTAAGCCAATTTTCTAAGTCCAAGATTTACCAATCCATTATCCAACTCAAAACATATCCTTCGGCCCAATTCACTATCCCAAGTACCCAATCCAATAACTAAACTAAACACCCCAACCCGGTTATCCAAACCATTTCACCTCTCAACCCGCTAAACCAACCCGACTCCCACCCAATACCCGGCCAACCCACTTGAATAATAATAAATAAAACCAAACGCGCCCTTTACAGTGCTTCTTCTCCCCAAACCAAACACACCCATTTACCCCCACCATTAACACCAATCCCAAACCGTCTCCTCGACTAAGCATCTTCTCAACCTTATCTAAAACACACATGTCGATAAGCTTACCTACGTGGCTAAATGGAGCTCTACCATTGGACATGACACCTCATGAAAGGAAGTGGAAGGCAGTGATTGGTTGAAATGACAATGGAATGGATTAGTGGCTGTGGATAGCCTTCTAGGCGCTCGAAAGGATCCCAAGGCCTCTCTCGGAGCTCACTATATACCCTTGAAGTCACAAGAATCCTTTGTCCAATTTCTCAAGCATTTAGAGAAATTTTGATCACTTATGTTCCTGTCATTCTTAATGTTTTTAAGTAAGATGTAATTTCAGTTTTGATGTTGTAATAAATTCAAGTTTTCATTTCTTTCAATCAAACTCCATTTGGTACCTTTAATTAAGATCAAAGTTCTGTGTTTACAAGCTTCTAAATCCTCGTTTCATCGCTACTCATTTAAGCTTTTATAAGCTTAAATGAGTCTTTTATGCTTTTGATTGTTCTAATTTCCAGTTTTTCAATAAAGTCAATAAAAGTCAAACATCTTAGTCAAAATGTTTTTGGATTAATCTCTGTTCTAAAATCATTTTATAGCTGAGTTTTAAGTGGTTTTTGAGTTTCTGAATTCATTTGTGGGCAATACTAGTTGATATCTTCTTAGTTAATTGCATTTTGAATCCTTGAAGTAGTGTTTGGTTTAGTATTTAAAATGAGCTAGAGGTGGAAATATAAGAGTAGTTAGGTTGCTTTAGGCTTGATATAGATGATTGAGTTCATATCTGTCTTTGTTCTCACGCCATGTGTGCTCTAAGTCAACATCACCATTCCACTCGCTCTCATCTTCATCCTGTTGGAATCAAGTGGTTAAGTTTTAGCATATAGGTTTAGAATCAGATAAACTAGCTTGCTTTAGTCTTATCACATCTTATCTCATCTTAATCAGTCCTTAAATTGCTTCTAAATCTCATTTTAGTCAACTTCATTACTCTTTTTAAAAAGTCAAAACACATGTCTGAATGCTGTTTTTGCAGATCTAGCGTCATGCATTGGTTCATTACTGCTAGTTAGGGTTTAATATTTGGCACATTTGTAGTCGCAGGTGGTCTTCAAGTCCACACTTTTAGTTTTCTTTAGCTTATTAAATAAGCGATTATGAGCTTAAACTAAGGTCCATGCTTATCTCTGTCTCGCACATCACCACATCTGTCCCATTTAGCCAGCTTTTGTTTGATCCATAACTTCTTCATATCTAGTCCTTATGATCTGAAATTTTGGATAAATAGTCTCTGGTTGGTGGTCTTGAGAACCATAGTTTTGGTTTTCGCTTTAGCTTATTACATAGTGATGCATAAGCTCATACAAGAGGGCAGTCATTTTTCTGAATATGCAGTTAGCCTAAATCAGTGTGGATTGCTTATTAGGTATTAGGAGTAGTTGAATATAGTTGCTCTAGAGTAGTTATAGGATATCCTAGCTTCTGTTATCAGTTGGTGTCATTTAGTGCTTATTTGCTTATTCATAAGAGCTTATTTCACAACAGTTTGCACATCAGCCCTTATTTCTTCCACATAAGCCCAAGTTTTTATATTTTTCTCAGCTTTAGAATAAGATTTTAGAATTTCCCTGAATTTTTCATAATTTTTGGTCACTGTTTAGTATTTTTCATTATTAAATTCAGTTTTTAATCACTTTTAATTAGCTTTAATTGCATTTAATTGAGAAAAGTTCCAAAAAATAATTTTTCAATTTTAATAGATTAAGATAAATATAAAAAGCATAAAAAATATTTTTCCTTATTTTTCTCCTTTTATTTGGTATTTTCACAATTTAAATTAGATTTAAATAGTATTAAATTCATAGAAAATAGAAAATTAATCTGAAAAACAAAAAAATAGTTTTGAAAAGTCTTTTATGATATTTTAGATTTTTGAAAAGTAATTCCATATTTTTCTCTCTCTCTTTCATAATTTCTAGATAATTAGTTTTATTTTTAAAGTTAATAATTAGTTTTTAATTCTAATAAATAAAAGAAAATTCCTAAAAAATAGTTTTAATTCATTTATAGTTTTCTAATATCATTTTTAGCATAAAAGTCATTTTAGGTTATTTTTAGGATTTAGATTAGACGTAGTTGCATTTTTATTTACGCTTTCGCTTTTAGTATAAATCGCGTATTTAGGATTCCCCGTAGTGTAATTTCCCTTTTATGCTTCCCTTGCCCCGTAGTTTAGAAACTATCATATTATCCACTTTTCTCATTCGAATCCCGATTATCGAGACGTGAGTTGGAAATTCCATTCAACCCTCGTTGGGAACGATCTCGGTGCTCAAACCTAATACGTTTGAGTTACCCACATACTACTTCTTCTTATTATTGATCGCTGTCCGAGCCGTTTTATGTTTCTTACGGTTAGTCATTCACAAGTGGCTAGCTTGTGTGAGTAAGCTTGACACGCTTCAACTCGTGATCAATTTTGGCGCCACTGGGGAGGGCTTGTAGCGAAGTTTTCAGTATTCGGCCTCGAATCACGTGCATTTGAAGATCCTTCCCCGAGTGAAGTTACCGTCATTTTTGTAAATATATCTTTTTCAAAAACCCAAAAAGATTTTCCTTTTCAAAATATGCTTTCTAAAAACCCAAAAATATTCTTCTTTACCCTCTGAACCGTCAATTCTTTATCCCTTAACCCTCTTATTCATATAATTCTTCTCGATGTCTTCGTCTTACCATTATGGTTGTCAATGGTGTGGTGGACCTCAAAATGGTGGGAATTGTCCCGATTGTAGCATTGTGAATACGGGAAACGAGTTTGTCTACGACCAACATCCCTACAATGATATGACCGATTTCCTTAACCAATCCCCATACCATGAGACGGAGTCATACTCATGTGAGTATTGTGGAGGTCCTCACCAAGGTTTTCAATGTCAAGCCCAATTTAACAATACAACCTTTGGTTATGAACCTTATCCATATACTTCACCAAACCCGCACAACAATCATATCATTGTGAGTATTGTGGAGGTCCGCACTTTAATTCCGATTGTCAAATGCAGAACCCGCTTGTTTACGAGCAAGTTGCTTGTGATAATTATGACTATTCTTATGACCCACCTCCACAATACCAAGAGATTCAACCACAATCTCCGCAAATTCCTCAAGATAATTTCCAAAGATGTATTAATATACTCGAAGAATTTATGGATAAACATGGTATCGAAAAGATCCTCATCGAAAACGTATGGTGAATTACTTGCGAAGATCGAGCGCTCAAACGATAGATCTATGTTAGAATTACTCGAAGAAAAAACGAGCAATTTCATTGAAAAGTGTCTTTAAGAAATACGAATTGAGGAGCAAGCACTTAAAAGACGTGCCCGATGGCTCGAGACTTACATTGATGATGATGATGAGGATTCCATCCAAATGAAAGAATATTATGAAAGTTTGTCGGGTGAACCCACTCCGTTCTTCGAGCCTTTCATTTCCTCGACCCTTCCCTTCACTCACGCCGATTGAGAGAAGTGACGTCATTTTGGAAGAGGTCGATGATTCTATTTCTTCAAACATTGTTGAACCCGTTGACTCTCTCATAATGGGGGACGAGCCTCTTAGTACTATTCCGGAAACGGAGTCTTCTTGTGTTGAGAGCCTTGACCCAATCCCAAGTGAGTCCGAGGTTGTAGATGATATCTGTGATGAGCTTTCTCTTGATATTTCAAATGATCATGATGAGATGTTTTCCGATTCGAGGATGTATCCGGCGAGTGGATTGTGATTCGCTTTTATGTGATTCTCTTGACATTTCCGAGGTTACTTCCGGATTTTCAAATCCACTTTTTGAACTCAAAGATGACTACACCTTATGTGAAGTTAATCCTCTTTTCGACCAAGATTTTGAGTCCGATTCAGAGACCACAACGGAAATGGTGGATATTGCTAGCTCTCAGAGCACACCACTTGTCCCATCTCTGTGTTCCGACCTTTCTCTCCCGCCATGTGATGTTATGCAAGATGAAGAAAGTGATGAATCCGACACTGAAGATATTATGGAGATTGATGAATTGACTAAATTGGTTGACGACGATATTCTTGATAATCCTCCTTATGATTCTGATATGGAAGAAATCGATTTATTTCTTGATGATCCAATACCACCGGGTATTGAGAGTGACGGGTGCGACTCTAATCAAGATATCCTTTTTTCTTGAAAGCTTGCTTAATGATGATTCTCCTCCTCCGCTGAGTCGACCCTCACCTATCCCGTTGAGCACACATGTGAGGACAAGATTTTCAACCCCGGGATACGCGTTGATGAGTTTTATGCTAAAATGTTATTCGAGATAAGGATCCTCCCTTGGATGCCTTCATGTTTGAGCCTATAAGAAACACCTTTCTATACCATGAGCTCCCGACTTCTTTGGAGTATTCTCTTATCGATCCTTCATCCCTTCGTCCCTCCCGCAAAAACCGGGATGATGGATCGATCTTTCACATGCCTTATGTGAGTTTGGGAGGAGTCATTCCTTATGTGCTTGAGCCCGACATTTTCTTTTCCTCCCAACCCACCCAGTCTCATTCTTTCGGGAATGAGGACACCGTTTTGACCCTGGTATCTCTACCATTTTCTTCCCCAAGGACAAATGAATTCGGGACGAGTCGCTAGCGACTCGCTTATTAAAAACAAGATGCGCTCGTGGGAGGCACCCCATGCTTATCTCTATCTTCTTTCTATTTTCTAATAAGTGACGGGAAGGGGTTAGCCTCTTCGATTTCTCGTGTTTGGTTGTTTGTGATGTTGTGTGTAGGATTTTCCCGATATGAAGACTCTCGTGCTCGAAGTTTGTCTTTTCTCTACTCGAGCTTCATGATCGATGCTGATGGAAATCCGATATCCTTAATCTTATCGACTAACTTTTATCTTCTAGCATACTTAATAAACGGCTTTTAGATTTTCGTTGATACCCTTGCTTTTAAACATTGAGGACAATGTTTCGTTCTCGTCTGGGGTAGGGTAATCTTCGATTTGATTTGACCGCACTTGTTTATTTCTCGTGTGTTTCTCTCAGAACCCCGCTTTTCCTTAGAAAATGAAAAATTGTGCAAAAATGAGCAAAATTTAAAATTTTTGTAAGCTTTTGTTAAGTCTTTTTGATTGAAAAGTTTGCTAGTCTCTTAGATAAGAAGCTATAAAATGCAAATTCTAGCTCACAAGGCCAAGATTTTGCAAGTTTCTCTGAGTGACTTTAAATATGCATAACTTTATTTCATTAGACGAAGCATTCGCTAAGTTAATATATGTTTTGACACCTTGTTGACTTTCTTCACGGTGAGAGTAGGAATATAATTCTGACTTGACCAGGCGTGTTGAGCCCTAGCTTGTTCCCTTAACCATAGATAATCTAAAAATTATCGGCTAAGCATCTGTGGATCTCATTATTTGGGATTTTAAATTTGCAGAGATCGAGAAATGATAGAGTTACTTATGAGTTTAGATGCTAAACGTGGAGTAGTTGGTTCTCTTTAGAGCCCATCGAAGGTACTTATGGCTTTTTGTTCCCACAAAATTGTTTCAACCCATATCTGCTAATAATAATTAGAGATGTCGAGTTTTTGGCGATAGTTAGTTCTTTATCTTCTTAAAAGAATCTTTGTTTTAAAAATTGGGTACACATCAAGGATCCGTAATAAATAAATGAGTAATCGTGATAAGTGATAAAGTAATAAGTAAAGTTGTGAGGCTGCGGTTGTGAGATCGGACCCTTGGATCTTTAGCCGGGATTGAGTGAGGTCTTAGCCTAGCCACCCGGGATCCTCATTTCATGAAGCCTATAGTTTTGGAATTACCCCGTGAAGCTCCGTGGTTCACAGCTCATAAAAGTAAAAGTAAAAGGGAAAAAAAAAAAAAAAAAAAAAAATGTTGAAAAATGGAAAATGAAAAAGTCAAAAGTTGGTGAATAAAAATTCCTTGATGTGGACCTCATTTTTACGACAATGGTTCTTGAGAGAAGACGGATAACTAATTATCGACTTAGCTTTGTATCTTTATCGGAATAAAAGTTATAGAAACGAGAAATTTGAAGAAATTCATTTCTCACCAAAAATAAAAAAATCTAGAGGAAAATAGGAAAATGGGAGCCAAAGGTTATTACATAAGTAACTTCCATGGGTAGTGTTAGCATCTAGAATCATACTTAACAATGATTTCGGTTTTACGCTTAGTTTGGGAGCTTGTGAAAAATCAGGGACGATGTATTCTATCCGTATGGTCACTTCACGCTGTGTTGTGTTTCTTACTCCGTGATCCTAACGTGTCGTTTGAAAAATGTTGGAGTTATTGATCGACATGAAATTTCAACAAACCGTCATTCATAATCGGAATGTGCTTAATCGTAATACCTATACATGTGATATTAAAAGGTAAACGGGGCGTTTTTAGAATTAAGGCTTTCTTAATCTCTTTTGAGGAACATTGACTACTTCTTCTCTAATTGGTTTGTCTGAACTGTTTAAGTTTCTTACGGTTAGTCATTCACAAGTGGCTAGCTTGTGTGAGATAACTTGACGGTTTGGACATATCAATGGTTTAGTAGAAAGAGATTGAAATCCTTGGTTTTAGAAGCGTGAGTTGATTGCATTGCGTGAGGACACGACAATAGTTTCGTCTGGGGTATTTTGGTATGTGCTAAAACACATACCTTTTTGTTATCAAAATAGACCCAAAATAACCAAGAAAGAGCCGTTTATTGCTAATATTTGTGGTTTTCTTGAGTTTGTGCTTGTGCGGGTATGGATATGTAAAAAAACACGCAAAAGGAACCAAATCGATCGTAAATCCGAGCACGAGAGATTAAGAGAGCTTAAGCTTAGCCGGAAGGTCAGAATTATGCATTTATGAAGATTTCTAATCTCTGAGGATGATTTGTGAAGATTTGATCAAAGTTTGAAGAAATGTCAAGATTAGTCCCTGAACTTTGAGCTTTTGACAGAATTGATCCCTCAAGTTTCAGCATTTGACAGAAATGGCCCTTGAAGAATCAAAAAGTTGCAAATTCAGTCCCTTGTCTATTGAAGATTGACAAAGATGGTCCTTGGAGGATATTTTCAGATTCACATGTTTGGCCCTTTGGAAATCCGGAATTACATGTTTGGTCCCTATGGTTACTAATGGGTTTAATCCTAGTCCTAAGCCAATTTTCCAAGTCCAAGATTTACCAATCCATTATCCAACTCAAAACATATCCTTCGGCCCAATTCACTATCCCAAGTACCCAATCCAATAACTAAACTAAACACCCCAACCCGGTTATCCAAACCATTTCACCTCTCAACCCGCTAAACCAACCCGACTCCCACCCAATACCCGGCCAACTCACTTGAATAATAATAAATAAAACCAAACGCGCCCTTTACAGTGCTTCTTCTCCCCAAACCAAACACACCCATTTACCCCCACCATTAACACCAATCCCAAACGCCTGTCCTCGTACTAAGCATCTTCTCAACCTTATCTACAGCTCACATGTCAGATAAGCTTACCTACGTGGCTAAATGGAGCTCTACCATTGGACATGACACCTCATGAAAGGAAGTGGAAGGCAGTGATTGGTTGAAATGACAATGGAATGGATTAGTGGCTGTGGATAGCCTTCTAGGCGCTTCTGAAAGGATCCCAAGGCCTCTCTGAGCTCAGCTATATATACCCTTGAAGTCACAAGAATCCTTTGTCCAATTTCTCAAGCATTTAGAGAAATTTTGATCACTTATGTTCCTGTCATTCTTAATGTTTTTAAGTAAGATGTAATTTCAGTTTTGATGTTGTAATAAATTCAAGTTTTCATTTCTTTCAATCAAACTCCATTTGGTACCTTTAATTAAGATCAAAGTTCTGTGTTTACAAGCTTCTAAATCCTGTTCAAGCTACTCATTTAAGCTTTTATAAGCTTAAATGAGTCTTTTATGCTTTTGATTGTTCTAATTTCCAGTTTTTCAATAAAGTCAATAAAAGTCAAACATCTTAGTCAAAATGTTTTTGGATTAATCTCTGTTCTAAAATCATTTTATAGCTGAGTTTTAAGTGGTTTTGAGTTTCAATTCATTTGTGGGCAATACTAGTTGATATCTTCTTAGTTAATTGCATTTTGAATCCTTGAAGTAGTGTTTGGTTTAGTATTTAAAATGAGCTAGAGGTGGAAATATAAGAGTAGTTAGGTTGCTTTAGGCTTGATATAGATGATTGAGTTCATATCTGTCTTTGTTCTGCTGTCATGTGTGCTCTAAGTCAACATCACCATTCCACTGCTCTCATCTTCATCACTATTGGAATCAGTGGTTAAGTTTTAGCATATAGGTTTAGAATCAGATAAACTAGCTTGCTTTAGTCTTATCACATCTTATCTCATCTTAATCAGTCCTTAAATTGCTTCTAAATCTCATTTTAGTCAACTTCATTACTGTTTTTAAAAAGTCAAAACACATGTCTGAATCTGTTTTTGCAGATCTAGCAGTCTACGTGCACAGGGTTCATTACAGCTAGTTAGGGTTTAATATTTGGCACATTTGTAGTCTGCCAGGTGGTCTTCAAGTCCACACTTTTAGTTTTCTCTTTAGCTTATTAAATAAGCAGTTACAGTAGCTTAAACTAAGGTCCCTGCTTATCTGTTCTGCACATCAGTCACACTGTCCCATTTAGCCAGCTTTTGTTTGATCCATAACTTCTTCATATCTAGTCCTTATGATCTGAAATTTTGGATAAATAGTCTCTGGTTGGTGGTCTTGAGAACCATAGTTTTGGTTTTCGCTTTAGCTTATTACATAAGTGATGCATAAGCTCATACAAGTAGGGCCAGGTTACTGATTTTCTGAATATGCAGTTAGCCTAAATCAGTGTGGATTGCTTATTAGGTATTAAGAGTAGTTGAATATAGTTTCTCTAGAGTAGTTATAGGATATCCTAGCTTCTGTTATCAGTTGGTGTCATTTAGTGCTTATTTGCTTATTCATAAGAGCTTATTTCACAACAGTTTGCACATCAGCCCTTATTTCCCTCTCATAAGCATCAGTTTTTATATTTTTCATAGCCTTAGAATAATAAATTAGAATTTCCCTGAATTTTTCATAATTTTTGGTCACTGTTTAGTATTTTTCATTATTAAATTCAGTTTTTAATCACTTTTAATTAGCTTTAATTGCATTTAATTCAGAAAAAGTTCCAAAAAATAATTTTTCAATTTTAATAGATTAAGATAAATATAAAAATCATAAAAAATATTTTTCCTTATTTTTCTCCTTTTATTTGGTATTTTTCACAATTTAAATTAGATTTAAATAGTATTAAATTCATAGAAAATAGAAAATTAATCTGAAAAATAAAAAAATAGTTTTGAAAAGTCTTTTATGATATTTTAGATTTTTGAAAAGTAATTCCATATTTTTCTCTCTCTCTTTCATAATTTCTAGATAATTAGTTTTATTTTTAAAGTTAATAATTAGTTTTTAATTCTAATAAATAAAAGAAAATTCCTAAAAAATAGTTTTAATTCATAATTAGTTTTCTAATATCATTTTTAGCATAAAAGTCATTTTAGGTTATTTTTAGGAGTTAGATTAGTCGTAATTGCATTTTATTTACGTTTCGTTTTAGTATAAATCGCGTATTTAGGATTTCCCGTAGTGTAATTTCCCTTTTATGCTTCCCTTGCCCCGTAGTTTAGAATATATCATATTATCCCCTTTTCTCATTCGAATCCCGATTATCGAGACGTGAGTTGGAAATTCCATTCAACCCTCGTTCGGAACGATCTCGGTGCTCAAACCTAATACGTTTGAGTTACCCACATACTACTTCTTCTTATTATTGATCAGTGTCCGAGCCGTTTTAAGTTTCTTACGGTTAGTCATTCACAAGTGGCTAGCTTGTGTGAGTAAGCTTGACACGTTTCGAACTCGTATCACGGGCAATCGAAGTCGATTCTCATCATACAAAGCATACAATTGAGGTAACGTCACATTTGGTAGTAATCTTAAAGGCAGCATCATAGGAAAAGGAACGATCTCTCACAACTCCCTCATTATTAGAAATGTTGAGCATGTAGATAATTTAGGATTTAACTTGCTTAGCATTAGTCAAATGGTTGACAATAAGTGTAGAGTAGTATTCTTCGAAGAAGGTAGTGAAATTATTAAGGATGGAAAAACCATAGGTAAAGGAGTTAGGAAAAATGGCTTATTCATCATGAAAATGGGGAATAAGTCTGGGATAAGATATTCTAGCAACAATAGATGATTATTCCACTCTATGGCATAGAAGACTAGGTCACGCTAATATGCGTTTAATACAATCTCTAGCATCTAAGGATCTAGTTAGAAACTTACCTAAGCTTAAGTTCGATCAACACTTTTGTGACGCTTGTAAAGTTGGAAAACAAGTTCACTCTAGTCACAAAGCTAAGAACTTAGTTTCGACCTCTAGATGCCTAGAACTTCTTCACATGGATCTTTTCGGTCCATCTGCTATATAGAGTTATAGAGTTAATCTCTACACCTTAGTAATCGTAGACAATTACTCGAGATACACTTGGACTAGATTTCTTAAGAATAAGACACAAGCTTTCGAGGAATTCAAAATCTTTAATAAGAAAGTCCAAAATCAACTAGGTTGTAAAATAGTTTCCATTAGGACGGATCATGGTCGGGAATTTGATAATGAAGTGCAATTCGGAGCATATTGTGATAGTAATGGTATTACACACAACTTCTCGGCTCCGCACACTCCTCAATCAGATGGGGTAGTTGAAATGAAAAATTGTATTATACAAGAAATGAGTAGAACGATGTTAAACGAACAATCAATTCCTCAAAAGTTTTCGTGTAATGCCGTAGACACCTCAACTTACACACTCAATAGGATTTTGATTAGACCAATCCTAGGATAGACTCCATACAAAATCTTGAAAGGTAGAAAACCTACTCTAGATTACTTTAGAGTGTTTGGAAGCAAATGCTTCATCTTAAACACAAAATACTACCTAACCAACTTTGACCCAAAGTCTTACGAAGGTGTTTTACTAGGATACTCACAAAATAGTAAAACCTATGTTGTCCTAAATAAGGAAACAATGAAAGTCGAAGAGTCACTCAACGTGACATTCGATGAGAGTCGTCCCCCAACTAAATCATCACCCTTGGTGGATGATAACTTAGATGAGGAAGAAGCCATTAAGGTAAATGGCAAGAAAACCTTTGAAAATGACAATGAGGATGAAATAGACGAAGTTGATGAAATAGTCAACATCAAGGAATCCAAAGATCATCCAATAGAGAATGTCATAGGCAACCTAAACCAATGAACGCTTAGATCACAAGAACAAAACAAAAGTAATTTCTTTTGTTTTATATCTACCGTAGAACCTAAGAGCATCGGTGAAGCGATGAAAAATGATAGTTGGATGGTCGCTATGCAAGAAGAATTAAATCAATTCATCGCAAATCAAGTTTGGGTTTTAGTACCTCCACCTAGGAATCAAACTATCATAGGAACTAAATGGGTGATTAGGAATAAACTCGACAAAAATCGCGTCGTATCTAGGAATAAGGCAAGGTTAGTAGCACAAGGCTATAACCAACAAGAAGGTATAGACTACGATGAAACTTATGCACCCGTTGCTAGATTAGAGTCTATTAGGATACTCCTTGCCTTTGCATGTGCCTTATATTTTAAGCTATATCAAATGGACGTGAAAATTGCATTCCTAAATGGTTACATCAACGAGGAGGTGTATGTTGCGCAACTTTCGGGATTCGTTAACTTCAAAAAACCAAATCATGTTTATAAGCTCAAGAAAGCACTATAAGGCCTCAAACAAGCTCCTAAAGCTTGGTATGATAGATTGAAGGCTTTCTTGCTTAAACATGAGTATACCATGGGAATGGTTGACAATAAACTTTTTACAAAGAAATGTAATTAACATCTCATCATTGTTCAAATATATGTTGAAGACATTATATTCCTTTCAACTTGTCAAAAACTATGCGATGATTTCGGTAAGATCATGCATGATGAGTTTGAGATGAGCATGATGGGCAAATTAAATTTCTTCTTTGGTCTACAAATAAAACAAATGGAAGATAGTATCTTTTTTAATCAATCTAAGTATATTAAAGAGATGATTAAAAAGTTTAGTTTAGAAGAGTCTAATAAATGAAACTCACGAGAGACAAAGAAGGTGAGTCCGTGGATAGTACTCAGTATAGGGGCATGATAGGTAGTTTATTATACCTAACGCCAAGTAGGCCCGATATCATGTTTAGTATCTGCCTTTGTGCTCGTTTTCAAGAGGATCCCAAAACCTCTCACCTAGAAGCGGTTAAACGTATCTTCCTATACATTAAAGGCCACTTAGGATTGTATTATCCCAAGGGGACCGGTGTAGAAACTATTGTCTATGCTGACTCTGATCATGTGGGAGATTATGTGCATCGAAAGAGCACTAGTGGTATTTGTACCATCATGGGTTGCTGTCTAACTTCTTGGTTTTCCAAGAAACAAACGGCTCTTGCTATCTCCACGACAGAAGCTGAATACGTAAGCGCCGTAAAGGCATGTCAACAAGCACTATGGATGAAACAAGCTCTAATCGACTACGACATCCATCTCGACGACATCCTTATTATGTGCGACAACAAAGGTGAAATTGAATTGAGCAAGAACCCCGTCCAACAATCTCATACTAAACACATCAAAATACGTCATCACTTCCTTCGCGATAACGTTCAAAAAGGAAACATTTCTTTTGAGAAAGTTCATTCCCATGACAACATCGCCGACATCCTAACCAAACCTCTCAAACGAGAATCCTTCAATTATCTCCGTCTATGTGTAGGAATGATGGAATACATCCATAATTCTTGTCTTATAACTACTCAAATATTTCACTGGAAATATTCAAGTCATCATTTTCGTCTCGTCTTATGACTATTTGTATATTTCTTTGGAAATATTAAGGTCATCTCTATTTCTCTAGTCTCGTTAGTCAATTTCTATCCCATAAGATAATTTATTTGGGATAAATTCTCTCATCGTGTTAAAAAGTCTCACCAAATAAGTGAGACTTATTCGTAAAAAATCAAAACGAGACAAAATTTTGTCTCAACAAGTCACGACACCACTAAAGTGGGCACGACACCACTACATTTAGTGGTACCGTGGTACCATGACCTGACAAAGTCGTTTTTCTTCTTTCTCTCTTCACTGTCTACACACTCAAAGCAAACACACCTTCTGCAAGTTGTTGTCAAACGAAACCCTCATCCAAAGACCTCAATTCCGTTCAATTTTAATCAATTCAAGGCATTGGATTTCAAGATTATCAACCACTACACTTTCTTAATATTAATTGTATCAATATGCCGGATGTGTTTGACTTTGATCATCAACTTACCAACATATATATTCCAGAAATTTCATCTGAACCTTACACATGTCTTGACTTTGTTCGACATTTCAAAATCATTGAGTCACGCTACTTTCATGAGGGTCGTATTCTCAACACCTCTCTGACCTTCCAACAAGAAACTGGGTCTTCCTTTCGAGCCATAGGTTTTGAAAGTCTCTTTACCATCAATGAACTAACTAATGGTCCATATTTTTCATATGTTCCCTCGTCGCAAGAACTAATTAATGTTCTTTGGAATTCACCTAACGTCCAACGTCCCAACATAATCTGTCTAGTTGAACTTTGTTACTTTATTCAACCTATGGCGGTTATTTTGCGTGAAAATGTCTTTAGTCTAGTAGAAAATCGAGAGTACCTACCTGCATGTTATGCACACATGCTCTACTATTTGTCACTCCAACAATCGTACAATCTCGCCTACTTCTTTGCTAAACGAATCATACATGTCAAAGACAAAAGAAACAAATTAATTCCCTATGGGATGTTTCTAACCCGTATTTACTACTACTACATGAACACTCACCCATATCTCGAAAGCCCTAAGTACACACTTGTCAATAGAGTAATGGAATACCTTAACGAGTCTCATATATCATCCTTCCTAACACTCAAAAATGAACCCTTTGATGATTCATCAAGTAGTGACGATGAGTGAAGCTAAGGGGAACAAGCTCAAGTCAATTGCAAGAGATTAGCATCCTATTAGTGGATTATTTAGTTAGGATTGCAACTTAGTCATTTTATGCTTAACTTTCTTGACTTGCATGTTTTAGTTTTATCTTGTCAACTTGCATGAATGTTAATTTATGCTACTCTTGGATGATAGCTTATTTTGTCTTTTTAGATTGCATGCTTATGATTTATTTTCATAATTGCATGCTCACCCTTATTGCTAGAAGTAGGTCAATATGGGTCATATAAGGCAAATTAATCTTTAGTGGTTTGAGGCACTAGAATTTGCTGCAAATAGTCCCTCTAGAACACCCATTTTAGCTGCACAAAACCATGCAAATAGAAAAATTCGTGACCAGCAGGTCACGACACCGTTAAATATGGCACAGTACCGCTAAATTTAACGGTACCGTGTGACATTTAGCGGTACCGTCGCCTGTTTTGACGAATTTTTCCTATTTGCTCTAGATTTCTGCCTCTCTAACCTCAAAAGCTGCAGTGTTTTGCAAACTCTTATAACCTTAAGATTCCCCTATGCTACCATAGAATACCTCCACTCACTTTAACTCAAATCACACCATTCTTGTTTATATAAGGCCTCACCATTGCAAGTGACTCTTGCACTTCATCTTCAACCAACTTATCTCCTTCACCATGTCTTCCACTCAATCATCTTTAACCCATATCTCCAAGAAACCTAGGATAACCGTTAGATCATCCACCAAAATCACACTAAAACCACCACAAGCACAAGACACCGTGTTCATTGACCTAACTCATGATAATGATGATGATGAAGCAACTACACCACCTTCCCAAAGCACTTCTTCCTCTCCAACACCACCAAATGAACAATCAAAATCATCCTCCAATGGAACTACCTCATCATACTCCTCATCCTTAAATACTCGTCTATCCTCAATGGATATGACACTCAATCTCACACCCATCACCTAGTTGGACTATGATATGCCAACTCCATCACCCACATACTTACCATCTCCTTCACCTCCCATCGTGGGACAACCCATCCAACTTCACACGATTGATCTTCATAGTGCTAATTGCCTATGTTGTCTACATAACCGCAACCTCATCTTCTCTCTTAGGGATGAACTTCACTTCATGTTCTCTTATGTGGAGCATCTCCTAACACCACCAGAAAAACACATAATTTCACCTCCTCCACCAACAAATAGCCCAACCAATTAAGCATATTTATGCTTAGTTTTCAAGAATAACCATCTAGGACCTCTTTTGTGTTAGGAGCAAATCTTAGGGCCTCTTGAGCCATTATAGATTATCTTGTGCTTCTTGTAGCTTTTTTTTTATTATCTTGTCCTCACACTTTAAGTGTGTATCTTATTTATGAATGAATGTTTCTATTTATTTTATGGTTGGATTTATTTATTTATTTTTTTAGCTACTTAAGCCTTTTTATATATGGTTGGATATTTGTCTAAATTGCTACATGTTAGATATTGTTCTTGTGTCATTGATACGCTTACGCAGCGCGTTCAAGGTCGAAGGAACTTCCTTTTCGTCGAGCAAGTTTTTCAACACTCTAGGCAGTGAACCTAATCGTTGTAGTGTAGTATTAGGGTAAGCCACGGGTATTGATATCGTTCTCTAGGGGAATAGGAATTCTAGTAAGAAGTTACTACGCTAAGGTTGGGGTTGAGGAAGATTATTTTTTATCTTTTTATATTTTTTTAGGAAATGGAAAGGTACGAATCTCGGGGTTTGGATTTGGGGGGTTGGTATTTCTACCGATTACTCTACTATTATCTATTCTAATTAACTAAGCTATGGGTAGTCTATGTCTATTGTTGTGTGCTCGTATGATGATTAAAAATGTGTTTACTAAGATTTTATTACTCCCTAGTTATCTCCTATTGATGGTTGAATTGTCACGTCCTGATTCTTAACGCGTTGTGTTTCTAAGGTCGTAAGGTATGCGTTTATCCCTAACTCTTTGAAGCTACCAAAGGTTAATGACTACGAAATCTCTAGGATTCATAAACTTAACACTAAGGTATTCTTTGGATGTTTAGCCTACAATTCCACTAGTAACTATATGCTATGGTTCAACAAAGATTAATCAAGCATTAATAACACAACAAATGACCTATCACAATACTAGGTCAATCACAATTAAGATAAGAGACAACCAATCAATATTCAATAAATAGGTTTCATATTACCTAAGCAAACACACAAGTAAATTAGCCGGACATGGAGAACATGCAAGCATACATGATAACATCAAATAGTCCTGAATATTATGTGTCAATTTCCCCCGATAATGCTCGTTATATATATCATTTATATGGATTTACGCTTGTTTTCCATTGTTTTCCACTTTCAGGTAAATTACGAGCATTAGAGCTAAAGAGACGCGGAAATGGAAACATAACTAAAGATTTATCACAGTATGCCTATTTTGAAGAAGTTACGGCGTAACTCCTCTCTCACATTACGCCGTAACTATTGCGTGACCCAGAATACCAAATTATCAAGAGGTTACGGCGTAACTTTTCCCAAAGGTTACGACGTAACTCCATTAGGTCAAATGAGGTTCCACGCCGCTTATACTTACGCCGTAGCTACATCATCACTAACGACGTAACCGAGTTTATTGAAGACTACGGCGTAACCACTTATAAGGTTACGCCATAACTAGCAGTGCTAGTGAATTTACGAAGAAATAGAAGGTTACGGCGTAACTCCTATATTGGTTACGCCGTAACCCAGACCTGGCCTATAAATACCCCACGAATTCCAGCATTTCTAATCATCCCATTCCACACACAACTCTCTAAGAACCTGGGAAAAAGCTCAAGGCAGGTCTAAGGGAGCATACGGAGCTGTTTCCATGGGAGAAGTCACTCAATTACGATAAGCTTTAGCGTTTTATATTTCTTTTACTTTTAATTCATGTATTTCGTAACTTCGAATATTGAATTGAGTTGCATGATTAATATGAGTGGCTAATCACCCTTTGGTGCTAGCCTAGTTAGGATTCCTTAATTTTTTTGTTTACGTTTACCTTTACTTCCGTACAATTATTTCTAAGTGTATGCATGCATAGTTCATTGGTAGTCACCCTTGGTTCGGTAGTTCTAAATGGCGGTAGAGGCTAATTGCCTAGGAGATATGACCAACTGACCCTAGGTGAGCGGACTGAGACGGGAAGGGTAAGATATGACCAACTGATGACCCTTTCTACTTGTGCGATTTGACCAACTGATCACCTATCGTTTGGATGAACTTAAGAACTGGGGGGTGTAGTGTCTATGTTCCTAATGGTCGGGCACTCACTATTATGAATCTAGCATGTAGCGGTACTTAATGACTTGGCTTAGGGGACCAGGAACAACAGGACTTATGACGGTGCACCTGATTTCTCCTGTGGTGGCATCTTTGCTAATAGGTTAGGGCGAATTGACCAAATGCTATCCTCTCGAATTTGAACCCACCTGAAGTAATTTGAAGTAGGTAGACGTAGACATAACTAGCTAGGAGGATTGACTAGGTTAGCACCACTATTCCTCTATTGATTTCCCTTTAACCTTTTATCTGCTTTTACTTTATTCTGCATTAGTAGTTTAATTAATTAAATCCCTATCGAAACCTTTATTATTCTGTGACAATTAGACTTATTAATAATCCAACACACATAGCTCTTGGGACAACCTCGGCTTTACCTATTACTACACTACACGCGACTGGGTACACTGCCCGTTAGTGCACTAGGGTAGACCATAGGTATAGCGAGACACTATAAATATTAAGACCTGGTCAGTAAAACCTGCATCAAGTTTTTGGCGCCGCTGCCGGGGAGCTATTTTAGGATTTTATATTAAGTCTGTTTTTAATTTTCTTTCTGATAATGTCAGGATACAAGACTCGCAGCTCAAGGCCTTTTCTGGCCACCCCATTCGATGACCCGGAGAAGCAATTTTGATGAAGGAAAATCTATTCTCCGGTTCCTATTCACAACATCTTCTCATTTTACTAATCAGACCAGTCAGACGCAGAACCGGAGGTCATCAATGAAAATAATATCGATGACTTAACTATGGAGCAGTATTTAGAGCGACCGAATGAGAACTGCCACAAATCTTCACTCAAGACTCTCACACTGAAAAATACTCTATTCCAGATCATATTATTCGAGAGTTGCATGAACTTGAGTTTTCTGGAAACGAAGATGAGGACGCTCAGAATCACGTAGAAGAAGTTCTCCACTTGTCTTCTCTTTTCAACATCAGAGGTACTCCGAGCTATTCAGTCACTGCAAGGATTTTTCCTATGACTCTTTCGAGGACAGCAAAAATATGGTATAAAAAACTCCCTCACGATTGTAAAGGAGAGTGGGGTAAACTTAGAAAAGAATTCGTCTTGCAATTTTGCCCTCCTTAAAAAATGGCCAAGCTTCTTAGGAAAATTTATCAATTCGTTCAAATTGGAGAAGAACCGCTTTACGAAGCATGGGAAAGATTTAATGAGCTTCTCTATCGATGTCCTTCCCATGATTTAAACAAACATCAGATCGTATACGTCTTTTATCGTGGGATTAATGCGCAAACACGAGAGCTTCTGGGTTCACCAAGACCTATTCCTAGCATGACTCCTGATCAAGCCATGGAATGTATTCAACGAATATCTGAACATTGCTACAAGTGGCACATGGATACAGGGTACGGACCTAGAGACAATTTTGATCACAAGGTAATGAAAACGATAACAAAGCAAGAATACAATTATGGGGAAATTTTCGAAAAACGAAGGGTAGAAAGAGAAGCTGAAGCATGCAAAGTTGAAAAGGTTAAGAGCATGTTTGGGACCAAAACCGGGAGCGATCTTGAAAGAAAAATTCTTGACCACATAAGAGAATCTAGAGAACGGGATGATAGGATTGAAATATTGATGAGGACATTCATCGATAATACAATCTCTTCTCTCAAAATGCACGATGATAGGTTTAAAAGATTGGAAAAGAGTGTTAGTTCATATTCAGAAGCTATCTCTGATTATTTAGCAGCCAAGGAGGAGGAAGTTGTCCACACTGTAGAAACTATCCTCGAAGAACCTCTGACCTTTTCGGAAAAAGTTAAGCGACGAATTAGCATGGAGAGACAATCACTTCTGGACCAAACTTTGCTGGTAACCCCTCCTACCAATGATTCTGTTAAAACTAATAATCATGATATTGCGCAGGAATTAAGTTATGATGAGACTATTCGCCTCAACGAAAGATGCTCAGCGGTTTTGAGGAACGAGCTACCGCAAAAGGAAAAAGATCCAGGATGCTTTACTCTCCCTTGCTATATCAGGAGTCTAAACATGTGTAATGCCCTAGCAGATCTTGGAGCTAGTATTAGCATAATGCCTTGTTCGATGTTTTTGCGTATGGGAATTGGTAACTTAAAGCCGGCCAAGATGAAAATTGAAATGGCTGATCGATCTATGCAATCGCCATTAGGAATTTTTGAAAATGTGTTGGTGAAAATTAAGAAATTCCTTTTCCCGGTAGATTTTGTGATTCTTGACATTCCGGAAGACAACAGGATTCCAATCATTTTAGGAAGACCTATGCTTGCCAATGCTCACACTAAGGTGGATGTCTTTGCCGGAACATTGACTCATGAAGCTAATGGAGAAATTGCCACTTTCGGACCTAATGAACATTTTTCTACCCCGGAGAAGGTATGTGCAATTGACCCCGTAGGCAATTTTGGTGAAGCTTTAGAAAAATTTCTTAGCGACCCCCCGGATCCTGGAGAGGTTGACTCGGGGAAAGATTTTGATGTTTTCGTAAATTTTGAGGAAGAGGATAACTTAGGATTAAGTTCTGAAGACTTCTCAAGTGATGTCGAGATGACCCATTGGCAAGATAACTCTGTTAAGCCTTTTTCACAGCCAATTCAACCTAAATTTCATGAGGTAGGAACCCGCATACATCACAGAAACCCCTATTATCTTAAGATCTCATGTAAAATTGGGTTCATCGACTTCCACCCATTTATTGACACGACTTCCCCAGTCAACATCATGTAAGGGAATGCTAAAACCAAGTTATGAAGAAAGAATTAGAATACAAGGGAAATAATTTTCTTGGGTTTGCGACTAACATCCATGTCTTTGTTGTGACCCATTCATTCTTGGTGGACTTTATGGTTCTAGATGACATAAGTGAATTTGTGGAGGATGGACTTACGGGAGTAATTTTAGGAAAGCCTTTTTAGGAAATGTCGGGTTTAGATAAAAATGAAAAAGAAGGATTAGTATGGTTGAAGATTAACGATGACAAGACTATTTTCAAAATGCGGAGAACGATCAAGAACTTTAGAAACTGGACCAAGAGGCAGTTAAGCCAAGCTCGACCTTTACTCGATATCAGTGAGGAAGACAAAGAAAAAGGCATTGATCACCCCCACCAGAAAATCAAGAGTTTCTACTTAGGATGTTTAGAATTGGGATTTGACTACAAAAGGGATGAGAATTTGGTAAGTTGGATCCAACGTGGAGACTGTCATGTCCACGAAATAACCAACAAGTGCTGGTAGCCCCGTGGCTCTGAGTCTAACTTAAAGACTCGTTAATAAAGAAAAGTGCTCTTTCGGGTAGACAACCCGAATTATCCCTTTCTTTTGTTTTTATTTCCTTTTTGTTGGGTTTTGTGTTTTCTAACCATTTTTGCAGGAAACGAGGAACTAATTCCTGCTGCAGTTGCTGATCTGAACAGAGTTACGGCATAACTCATCTTGGTGATTACGCTGTACCAAACATTTTAGCAGCAGAATTCTTGACGCATTACCAATTACGGCGTTACCATATCAGTGGTTACGCCGTAACTACTCGCTTTACAGCTCATACCAGGTTTTGCTGGTTACGGTGTAACTCCCTCATAAGAGTTACGACGTAACTTTCCTCTGCTTTAATTCTTTCATTTTAAAACAGAGTAACCTTGTATTAGTTTTTAAATGAACTTTGTGGGTGTGTTCCCTGTAAACCCTCATGAGACTTCACTCGTCCACTTGGGACACCAAGTGGTTTAAAAGGCTTGTTGCATATGCTAAATGCAACCATGATTCCTACGAAAGTGAGTTAGGTTTGTTTTTTGTTTTTCATTTTTTTTCTTTTTTGAATTATGCTTGTCGGTATTGTGATTTCAGGGATTGAAGTTTGTTCATGACGCTTAAATGAAGGCACGGTTCTTTTTCGTGGGCCTTCTTCTTTTTGGAGCAAATTTCAAGGAAGTTTTCGCTCTAATTCTACCTTTTTCTTCACCTTTAGTTTAATGCCTAGTACAAAAGGGACTTTGTACAATTCAAGTGGGGGGACGGGAGTAGAATTATCTCTTGAACTTTATTTCGCCCTCATTTTTCTAGTTTATTTTGAAAAATTATGCCATTTTTAAAATTTTGACATGTTTTTCCTAACCTAACTAGATTAGACCTTAGCCGAGCACATACAACCCTTGACATTACATGGTGAGATTAGCCTTATCCGTTTTCAATATTTTACCCCAAATCCAACAAATTATGAGTGTGCCGGTAGCTTGTAAACTTTAGAACTTGGCCTTTGCATCATTTCGAGACCATAGACGAGGTATGTTGAGTTAGCTCGATATATTTGGACTTTTCAGTTTTAGAAGGCAATATTATAGGATTATCACCCAAACAGCCTACCATCGTGAGTCTATCGATTAGTCACCTCGACTTTTCGACCCCTATGTGAAACCCTTTTGTTGCACTCACCTTTAGTGCAAGATACCCCTAGATACACCCTTCGGAGCCATTCCTTTCATTTTGTCAACCCAATATATTGTTTCGTTACACCTATACACCTTAGCCTACCCTGTAGTCTTTATTTGTGATTGGGAAGTCATCATTTGCCTAAGTTCAAGGTTCGAGTGGAAAGGTTTAGAAATCACGCTTTCATCGACAACATTTATGAAGATCATTGAAGACCCCCCGGATTCCCATTATTCATCTCAAGTGGGGGGATGTTATGTTATTATGTTATGTTGGAAAAAAAAAAGTTGATTGAGTTATGATATTGTAAAGTGCGATGTTATAAGCGCTATAGTATGAGCTTTATTGATTAGTATCGAGGAGGCCACCTCGGTCACATTTGAAGATTGGTGTTGGTAGTTATGCCAACAGAAGAAGAAAAGGTAGTGTGCCCATCACGACGTCCTCTAATGACACATCTACCTTGCATTTCATGATCCGGTTTCTAGACTTCTAAGCTTGAACTTTGGGCGGACGGTAAGTGGTGATGACTTGGTTATAGATTTAGACTACCTGCTTGTTTTTCATTTTACACCAATTATATATCCCATGTCTTATCCTACCCTTTAGTCATGAAGCGTGTCTAGGTGATGCAACGAGCAATCTTTGGTGTCTTGGCCATGGATTTGGTCATGTATCATTGATTTTGTCCACTTCGCCGTGACATGTTAGTAATGACGAGTCACCCCTTAACCTTTGTCGTGTCTACCCATATTGCCTTCGAGAATTGTTTAGCCCTTAACTCTAGTGGTGGAGATTTGTGTACCGCCAAGCTTATGATAGAATACATGCTATGACTGTGCGATTGAGTGATCACCCGAAATTGACACTTAGAATAGTTGAGAGATTTGAGTGTTTGTTCCCCTTTCGTGAGGTGTTCGGCTTTGTTTTAATCTAGCATAAGGGATTTGTAAACTCATATTTTCCAGGTTTTGGGAGATATCTTTTCAGGAATCTATCTAATAAGGTCTACTTGAGGGCAAGTAGAGTTCAAGTGGGGGGATATTTGATAACATCAAATAGTCCTGAATATTAAGTGTCAATTTCCCCCGATAATGCTCGTTATTTATATCATTTATATGGATTTACGCTTGTTTTCCATTGTTTTCCACTTTCAGGAAAATTACGAGCATTGGAGCTAAAGAGACGCGGAAATGGAAACATAACTAAAGATTTATCACATTATGCCTATTTTGAAGAAGTTACGGCGTAACTCCTCTCTCACATTACGCCGTAACTATTGCGTGACCCAGAATACCAACTTATCAAGAGGTTACGACGTAACTCTTCCCAAAGGTTACGTCGTAACTCCATTAGGTCAAATGAGGTTCCACGCCGCTGATACTTACGCCGTAACTACATCATCACTAACGACGTAACCGAGTTTATTGAAGACTACGGCGTAACCACTTATAAGGTTACGCCATAACTAGCAGATCTAGTGCATTTACGAAGAAATAGAAGGTTACGGCGTAACTCCTATATTGGTTACGCCGTAACCCTGACCTGGCCTATAAATGCCCCACGAATTCCAGCATTTCTAATCATCCCATTCCACACACAACTCTCTGAGAACATGCGAAAAAGCTCAAGGCAGGTCTAGGGGAGCATACGGAGCTGTTTCCAAGGGAGAAGTCACTCCATTACGATAAGCTTTAGCGTTTTATATTTCTTTTACTTTCAATTCATGTATTTCGTACTTTTGAATATTGAATTGATTTGCATGATTAATATGAGCAGCTAAGCACACTTTGATGCTAGCCTAGTTATGATTCCTTAATTGTTCTGTTTACGTTTACCTTTACTTCCGTACAATTATTTCTAAGTGTATGCATGCATAGTTCATTGGTAGTCACCCTTGGTTCGGTAGTTTCGAATGGCGGTAGAGGCCAATTGCCTAGGAGATATGAGCAACTGACCCTAGGTGAGCGAACTGAGACGGGAAAGGTAAGATATGACCAAATGACGACCCTTTCTACTTGTGCGATTTGACCAACTGATCACCTATCGTTTGGATGAACTTAAGAACTGGGGGGTGTAGTGTCTAAGTTCCTAACGGCCGGGCACTCACTATTATGAATCTAGCATGTAGTGGTACTTAATGGCTTGGCTTAGGGGACCAGGAACAACAGGTCTTATGACGGTGCGCCAGATTTCTCCTGTGGTGGCATCTTTGCTGATAGGTTAGGGCGAATTGACCAAATGTTGCCCTCTCGAATTTGACCCCACCTGAAGTAATTGTAAGTAGGTAGACGTAGACATAACTAGCTAGGAGGATTGACTAGGTTAGAACCACTATTCCTCTATTGATTTCCCTTTAACCTTTTATCTGCTTTTACTTTATTCTGCATTAATAGTTTAATTAATTAAATCCCTATCGAAACCTTTATTATTCTGTGACAATTAGACTTAGTAATAATCCAACACACATAGCTCTTGGGACGACCTCGGCTTTACCATTTACTACACTACACGCGACCAGGTACACTGCCCGTTAGTGCACTAGGGTAGACCATAGGTATAGCGAAACACTTTAAATATTAAGACCTGGTCAGTAAAACCTGCATTAATACACACAATCAATTGAAGACATAATTAAATCAATGAAGTTAAATACTTATCTTGATGTAAAATAGGGTATGGAACCCTAAAATACTGTACAAGAAAACCTTGGTTCGGTTTAGGTTTTTACTCCACAAAACTACCTCTTTAAAACTGAAAAATTCGGATTCTATATATAGTGTTACAAACTGCGACGGCGTCACTCTTTAATTGTGACGCCGTCGGGTCGCCGTCATTAGGTTTTCGTCTTGGCCACGTTATCATTGTGATGGCGTCACCTTATGCCTGTGGCGCCGTCGCCTTCAGTATCTGACGCCGTCTGGATCAAATCTAGACCGTCTGAGCTGCGACGCTCTACTCTTTTAAAACCTGATGCCGTCACTTGTAAATAAGCAATTTGGTTAATGAGTCGTCACAAAACATGTTTAGAGAGCAAGGTCCTCTATTATACCCCACGATTCTTCCACGGTGAGATCACTAAGTTTTCCCCCGGCCGCTTGGTCAATGGATCGCTTAGTGGGGAAGTTGACATGATCATAGAAGAGTTGGACTTGAAGCCAAAGATCAATGCTGTGATGAGGTACTCTATGGAGTAAGTCCTTGAATCGAGTCCATGCTTCGTAGAGAGATTCACCTTGACGTTGTTGGAACATCAAGATATCATTCCTAAGCTTAGTAGTTCTCCCCGGTTGGAAAAATTAAGCAAGGAAACAAGAGGTGAGATCATCGTAACTTGAGATGGAGCCGGCGGGAAGTCGCTCAAGCCAATTACTAGCTTGGTCCCATAGAGATAATTGGAAGAGACGCAGACGCGTGGTCTCCCGAGTAGTAGCATCGAGGTCGATGGACTCAACAATTTTAAGGAAATCCTTAAGATGCTGATTAGGATCTTCGGAATGAAGTCCATGGAATGCTTATCCGTTTCGCACCAATCGGATGGTGTCGGATCGCAGGGCCGTAGTTTAGGCTTGGTCGGGAAGCTCAATGGTGTTCCTATAGCCTAGTTGGCTTGGTCTTGAGTATTCACCAAGAGTACGACCTCTTGGCGGGTCATTTGGTGGTTGGTTGATGAGTGGTGGTTGATTATCACCTTCCATGATGAAAAGTGATGGGATTACTAACAAAGGTCACGAAGAAGGGGGATAGACTATGAGGAAGCTAAAAATGATAAAAAGCTTACTTGATAGGAATCAAGCAAGGAAACCTAAACGAGGTGGACTCCTAACTAGCTATTCTATTCCCCGGCAGCGGCGACAAAAACTTGATACGCTTACGCAGCGCGTTCGGGGTCAAAGGAACTTCCTTTTCGTCGAGCAAGTTTTTCAACACCCCAGGCAGTGAACCTAATCGTTGTAGTGTAGTATTAGGGTAAGCCACGGGTATTGATATCGTTCTCTAGGGGAATAGGAATGCTAGTAAGAAGTTACTACGCTAAGGTTGGGGTTGAGGAAGATTATTTTTTATCTTTTTATATTTTTTTAGGAAATGGAAAGGTACGAATCTCGGGGTTTGGATTTGGGGGGTTGGTATTTCTACCGATTACTCTACTATTATCTATTCTAATTAACTAAGCTAGGGGTAGTCTATGTCTATTGTTGTGTGCTCGTATGATGATTAAAAATGTGTTTACTTAGATTTTATTACTCCCTAGTTATCTCCTTGATAACGCCTAAAATGAACATGTTTTAGTAGCGTTATTGTTGGTTTTGTGCATAATAATTGGCTATATTTACTCATAACTGTTGCAAAAGTGCAAAAAATGCGTATTGTGTATGTATGTATAGCCAGGTATCACGAATGATGAAGAAATGAAGTTTTTAAGCACGTTTGGAAGATTCTCGAAGAAGGAAGTCGAGCAAGGAAGCTTTTGGATTCAATAATTGGGAAGTACAATGATTTCTAAGTATCTGTAGCAAGGAAAGACCAAGTTTTTCCTTGGAAATCATCAGCGAGAGCAAAGAATGAAGCAAATAAACAAGAAAGTCAACAAAAGTCAAAAGAGCAACACCCAGCCGTTCGGTCGTGACCCGTAACCGGATCCGGCTGGGCAAATGGTCAAATCGCAACCGATCCGGTTGCCATCGCAACCGATCCGGTTTCAGAAGCTGCAGTTACACAAAGTTGCATTTATTGTTGCCTTAACACCCCATAATCATTGGAGGCCGATCATTTCTTGCTATTAACTATTTGGGAACGTTTTTGGCCAGTTGTGTAAGCATATTTGGCTATATAATGAACCTAGTCCTAGTTTACTAGGTGTGACACAACCAAAAGTTTATTAGTTTACTTCAAAACTAATACCAACCATATTATTCAGCCCAAAAGCTTAGTCTTTACTGAAAAACGTCCAGGAGCAAGGAGGGAACAATTCTCATCCATAGTTTTGGTAATTTGGAGTTATACGGTGAATCTAGGTGATTGGAGGCGCATGGTTGCTACAATCTACGAATTCTAATTCTTGTAATCGCAAAAGTTTAGGTATTCTATGAACTTTGTTATGGATTTCTATTCTCTTGAATTATTGGAATTACTTTGTTATGATTTATGTTTAGTTATTATTATCGTGGAGTAGTTTTTGGATATACTTGTGTGTTGGGATGTAGTTAATCATTCTAGTGTTCTTAATATGTGATGCATGTATATGATCTTGTTTAAATGAGTTTGTTGGAAAAATACTAGTCTTGGTTTGATTTGTTGATAAAACATGTTTTAAGAAAAAGGACCGAAAGGATTTCTCTTGTGTTTTATTCCAAAAAGTTGAGTGAGAAACTAGTATGGGGATATGGTGATTGACAACCACCATGTTTGCTTATTAAAACAAGACTAGGAACATTTTCATCACGAAAGGGTCGAAAGATTCGTAAGAACAAATTTAATAAGAACATGTTGCAAACAAATGGACTTTCTAAAGAATAATCATTAGGATAAGGGCCGAAAGGATTACCTTTATGTTTTTGTTCTTAGAATGATTTTTACAAACATATACCATGGTTGGAGATTATTTACTTATGATTTGTGCATCACATCAAGAGTTTACACCAAACCTTCATGAACACTATTTGTGATTGGTTATAGACTACACACAAGTATATATATTTCTTATTATTGAATTTCACTATAACATCACTATTTGAGGAAGCCTTGACAAGCTTTCTTGTTGGAAACTTTTCATCAAAACAATTTCAATAAAAAAAATCCCTTGGGACGATCTCGACTTACCCAAATTTGATATCACGGACGAGTATACTTGCTCGTATGTGTTAATAGAATTAGACGGTTAAATCGTGTTTATAAATTTTAAAACTTGCACCTCACTTAACACATCACTCCTATTGATGGTTGAACTGTCATGTCCTTATTCTTAACGCGTTGTGTTTCTAAGGTCGTAGGGTATGCGTTTATCCCTAACTCTTTGAAGCTACCAAAGGTTAATGACTACGAAATCTCAAGGATTCATAAACTTAACACTAAGGTATTCTTTGGATGTTTAGCCTACAATTCCACTAGTAACTATATGCTAAGGTTCAACAAAGATTAATCAAGCATTAATAACACAACAAATGACCTATCACAATACTAGATCAATCATAATTAAGATAAGAGACAACCAATCAATATTCAATAACTAGGTTTCATATTACCTTAGCAAACACACAAGTAAATTAGCCGGACATGGAGAACATGCAAGCATACACACAATCAATTGAAGACATAATTGAATCAATGAAGTAAAATACTTATCTTGATGTAAAATAGGGTATGGAACCCTAAAATGCTGTACAAGACAGCCTTGGTTTGGTTTAGGTTTTTACTCCACAAAACTGCCTCTTTAAAACTAAAAAATTCGGATTCTATATATAGTGTTACAAACTGCGACGGCGTCACTCTTTAATTGTGACGCCGTCGGGTCGCCGTCATTAGGTTTTCGTCTTGGCCATGTTATCATTGTGACGGAGTCACCTTATGCCTGTGACGCCATCGCCTTCAGTCTCTGACGCCGTCTGGATCAAATCTAGGCAGTCTGAGCTGCGACGCCCTACTCTTTTAAAACCTGATGCCGTCACTTGTAAATAAGCAATTTGGCTACTGAGTCGTCACAAAACATGTTCCGACGGCGTCGCAGTTAAACGCTGACGCCGTCCCCTTCAGTTTCAGCAGCTTGAGTGTCTCGATTCTTGACTTTGGCCATTTTCTTCGTATATTTGCGCCTTTTCGTCCGAATAAGTGTCATTCCAGCAATTTGCCTTCAAGAGACCTAAAAAGTGAAAAGGAATGAAATTAAGTAATAACGGATACAAAAGTGATCAATTAAGGGCTTAAATGACCCCTCAAAAAGGTGCCTTTTAAATCCTTATCAGTCATCTAACTTTGTTTTGTAGCAACAACCATTGCTTGATTCCTTGGTGCCCTCCAAGCGAGGGGGAGTATACATCAAATGGGAATCTTAGTGTCGTTCCAACTATCTTTTTACTTCGAAAAAAAGGGGGAGAAGTGGGATATAAAATCAAAATTAAAAACTTATTAAAATTAATTTTCACCTAAAATGAGTTTATGTTTTGTCATCATCAAAAAAGGAGAGATTGTTGATGCAAATAATGTCTAAAAACGTTATTGCTATCTTTCGATATCTCTACGTTTTGATGATAACAAAATGTAAAAACACATTACGTTAAAATTAACGTAAACAAGTTTTTAATCGATGTTAGGATTTGGAAAATCCAGTAGTTAAAGTGTCGGTCACCTCAAGTATATGTAATCGGTAGAAAGCTCGTAGTCGTAGTTATTTGATGTTAAGTAGTATTTAGTTATGTAACACCGTGGAGGACGGACGGGTCTTTACCCACTGTATGCCTGATCCACAGCCCGTCAGGTGGCGTTTTGTTGTAAGACTATAAATACTCTCTACCTCCCAAGGTAGAGAGTTGGAGCTCATAATAAGATTTTTCTTTCTCTCACTAAAGTTCCCAAACCTCTAACTTTCTCTCTCTAAAACCATTGTGTACGCCTCTTGTGTTTATGTTATGATGTGTATGTGAAATCCAATATGTTACAAATGGTATCAAGAGCCATGGTTAGATCATCTCTTTCATATCCTTGGATTTCTAGTGGTTTTTAGATGGTTTTTGAGTTTGAAAAAGTTTAGTGGTTTTTGCATCATTTGATTCATTTCTTGTGTTAAAGTTTGAATTTTGGGTGTACTTTTGTGTTTAGAATCATTGTATGTGCTTGGGTTTGGATTTGGTAAGCTAGAATCATTGTGGTTGAGCTTGTTTTGGATTAAAAAGTGTGTTTTTAAAGTTTTTCTTGGTAGCGACTTGGCTCTCGAAGTGATTTTCATGCTAGCGACTTGCTTCAGTAAAAGGTAGCGAGTTGTAGTGAGTTTTCGTAGCGACTTGGTCCTAGCGACTTGTCTCTTTAGACAAGCCGACAAACAGTACACTTAGTGGATTCTCCACTACGGGTAGCGACTTGGTAAGGTAGCGACTTGCTTTCAATTTTGATAGCGACTTGTTCTTTAAGTTTCTTAGCGACTTGGTGTTAGCGATTTGGACCTTAGCGAGTTACTATTTAGCTACTTGACATCTTAGCGACTTGGTGCATAGCGACTTGCTGTCAAAATTCTTAGCGACTTGGAACTTAGCGACTTGTTTTGTTATTACTTAGCAACTTAGTGCTTAGCGACTTGGTTCAAGGATTCTTAGCGACTTGGTTGACTTTTGTGTGTAATACGGTTTTCTCTTGATTTAGTAAAATCCCGTGAAAGAATCTATTTCCTGGTTTAATCATTGAGTTATAAAATCCCGTGTAATCTTTAAACATGTCTACCAACGTACCTACAATCATCTCCACTTATGCCGAGGATGTTCAAGCAGCTGGTTCAGATACTCGTCCACCCATGCTTGACAGAACTGATTACGACTCTTGGGCTCAAAGAATCAGATTGTACAGTCTTGGAAACGAAAATGGGGTCAACATTCTCAAATCGATTGATGAAGGACCTTATCAGATTGAGACTACAAGAGACTTAATTGATACAGCTGCAGATGGAACAATGATCTATGGAATAGACAGACCAAAGACATATGATGAGCTCAATGATAAGGAGAAAAAGAGATTCAATGCTGATATCAGGGCTTCTAACATCATAATTCAAGGTCTTCCAAAAGATATCTACAAGCTTATCAATCACAACACCGAAGCCAAGGCAGTGTGGGATAATGTCAAGATGCTTCTGTCTGGTTCTGAATTAACTATGGAAGACAGAGAATCACAACTCTATGATGAATTTGAGCACTTCAAGATGAAACCAGATGAGAGTGTCTATGAGTATTACGTGAGATTCCACAAGCTTTTTAATGACATAAGGAACATCAGAATGACTATGCCAAACATTCAGCTGAACTCAAAGTTTGTGAACAACATGAATCCCGAATGGCACAAGTTTGTCACCTCTGTGAAGCTAACCAAAGGATTGAAGAACACCAACTATGAGCAACTGTATGCATTCCTTCTCCAGAATGAGAGACATGCTATGTTTGAGAAAAGGATTCTAGACCAGTTCAAAACAAATCCAGTAGAAACAAGTTCTTCAAATGATTCCACTGCCTTTTACACCAATGTTGGGATTACCACTAAAGCTTTACAAGGTATACCCATGGGTGATGGCAATCACAAACTCATTCCCAATCCAAGGTTCAAACAAGCTGATGCTGATGCAGCCGTAGGACACTTCATTAATCAATTGGCCCTTATGGTTAAACAAAACTTGACTCTCAGTCCACATACCAACAGTCTTCACACTAACAATGAGATCAGAACTGCATCAATTCTTCACAATCATGCTCTAGTCAGAGATGGGAAGGTTATGGTGCAACCAGTTCAAGAAAGGCAGTATGAACAGGGAAGAGGTGGAGTTGGTAGAGGTTATGCTGCAAATCAGAATCGGGGAAGGATTGGAAATCAAGGACAAACAAAGCCAATCAAATGCTACAACTGTGGTGGTGAGGGACATATTGCAAGGAACTGCACATCGCCAAAACGCCCTCAAAATGTAGAGTACTTCAGGGATAAGATGTTGCTTGTTCAAGCTCAGGATAATGGTGCAGCTTTGGATGAAGAGGAGTTGTTGTTTCTTGCTGAGGGAAATGCCAAGACATATGATGCAGATGTGGATGAGCAGCCAATTCAGGAGATAGGCCACAATCATCAGAATGCCTTTCAAGTCGCTGATTGTGATGCATACGACTCTGACGTTGATGATGAACCTACTGCACAGACCATTTTCATGGCTAGCATTTCTCCAATGGTCCCTCCTAAAGTCTCTTCATCACCACAAGCTGGTCCATCCAAAGACAAAATCATTTCTGAGGTACTAAAACTATACGATGAAGTTGATGAGCAAAAGATACATGACAAAGTACAATCAACTGTAATTATTGAGTCAGATATTGAAAATATGGGTAATATCAATGTTGTCCCATATGATCAATATGTGAAACAAAGTGAAAGTGAGATTGTACCAAGTGATGTATCTTATGCAGTCAATGATGACTATGCTTTTGACGAATACACTGCATGTGCCCCTGATGATTCTGTTATCTCTGAACTTAATGCCTATAAAGAACGTGTTACTATTTATGAACAACGAGCTAAGTTTGAATTAACCACCCGTGAGCAGGAGATGGATGACCAAATGCGTACAGTTATTAGAAAAAGTAACTTTAGAGAAGAAGTCTTAAAACAAGAGTTAAACTCCTTACAAGAAAAGCTTTCTAAAACTGCTAAGCAAAAACAGGAACTTCAAGAAAATGTTAAAATACTTAAGCAAGAATTCAATGCTAAGGAATCAAAACTTTTGAATGATTTTTCCAATCTAAAACCTTTGAAAAACAAGCTTGAAAATAAGTTGTACGTACAAGGGAATACCATTCAGACTGCTCACTTGATCACTAAGCATAGAGTTTTAAGCGATAAGCATAGCATTCCCCTTGTTGAGGAACTAAATCCAGAGGTCATTAAAAAGGCTAGAGCTGCTAATAAGGTGATCTATGATGGAAATGAGATACTTAAACCTAGACAGAAACCTAGTTGCGTTGAGTGCACTGAGGAAGATAGAAAATTAGATGATGAATCTAGGGAGAAAATGAATAAGAAGCTAGAAGATCCTGAATGTAAAAAGAATAACATAACGATCAAACCCCATGATTACAAGAAGGAAAACTGGATTTCCTTGAACAAGTTTAAGCCTCAAACGTTGTTAACTCCCGAACAAGTGTTCTGGAAAAAGGATTTAGATAAGCAAAAAGCAGAGAATCTTGTTGTTACAAACCCTCCCCTTAGGAAAATGCCTTCAGCAACTGTGTATCCTCCAAATACACCAATGCATCTAGTTCCTAGAACTATTGCCACTAAAAGCAAGACCTTAATCAGTCAATATGTTATCTTTCAATTAATTGTTGATTTTGAGAAAACTTGTAAGAAAAGGATCACACCCACTGGGATAACTGAAGG
The DNA here is from genome assembly GCA_910596185.1 of Chrysanthemum makinoi. Taxonomy (NCBI): domain Eukaryota; kingdom Viridiplantae; phylum Streptophyta; class Magnoliopsida; order Asterales; family Asteraceae; genus Chrysanthemum; species Chrysanthemum makinoi. The sequence continues at coordinate 74,376,439 of OU343220.1, forward strand.
GGAAAGGGGTTTTGATCAAACTAAAGAATGCTATTTAACTGAGGTCATGCCTTTATTTAAACAATTAAAAGGTCAATTTGAGAGTCTTAAAAAGGGGATGGACTTAGATATTAAAGAAATGGAAAAGGAATTTGATGCGATGATTGTTGAGGTTAGTGACTATGAGCGAGAATTAAAATATAATGAGATTGAGAGGAAGAACTTGCATACCTTGAATGAGAATCTTATTTCTGAATGTATTGCTCAAGATGTGTTTTACACTGCTACAAATTGTTCCATTAATGCTTCTCAATTTCATGAATTATTCGTTGCTCTGAAAGTCTCCCATGATCGTGTCATTGAGCTTGAAAAAACTAACTCTAAACTGCATGAGAAAGTTGAACAGGATGATCATGATAACCTGGTGAAACAGTTTTCTAAATTGGAAGTTGAGCATCTTGCTTTGCAATTAAAATATCAACATCTGAAAGAAAATGTTAAAACCTCAAATATCAAGACATCCTTGGATGTTCCTGAATTTGATACAGTTTTTGAAATTAGCAAACGTGATGAACAGATTCGAGCTCATTGTAACACGATCAGAAAGTTGAAAGCCCAAATCTCTCAATTAAAGGGTGAAAAGAACAATGTGACTGGATCCCAAATGCCTCCTCCTTTAGATTCTCAGTACTCTCAAACTTTTCATCTTCAAAACTTAGTTAATGCCTTACAAAAGGAAAATGAGAGTTCTCTAGAAGAAAATGAAAAAGTTAAACGACACTTTAAAGAGTTATATGATTCAATGAAAATCACTCGTGACCAACACAACGAAAAAATAACGTCTTTTCAAAAGGAAATTAAGAATCTAAGGAGTCAGGAAAATGGGAAACTGCCACTTGTTTTTAATGAGAATGATGCATCAAAGTCATCCTCAGACTGCAAATACACTGTGACTGTTAAATACATTCCTCCTCATCTTAGGAATAATGAATCTGCGTTTCATGACTATTGTGCTCACCTTAAGGATAGTCTAGAATGTCTCCGTGAGATTGTTGAAGAGGATTTCATTAATAAACCTCTTGATAGAGAAATTAGGTTTGCTTGCATTCAGGCCAAACGATCTCAAGAGCTGCTAGAATGTGTAATTGCAACATGTCCTAAATCCTTAGGTGCAAAAGGCAAAGCTGTGATGCCTTGTTCCATGCCCAGTGCCAAGCATACAAATCATTCTAAGCCCAGCTTTAAGAAAGTGAACACTAATGTGCCTTCAAGTAGTTCAGATCCCTGCACATCTAGTTCAGGAATGCAAAAAGTAGATCAACCAACTAATATTCCCATTCCCTCTACAGGAGTAATCAGTGACATTAAAGCGAGCAGGTCAAAGTCTCAAGGCAATACAAGGAATGATAGGACCTCGCAAGCTAAGAATGTGCATTGGAAGAAAGTAGAAGATCACCGTAGGGAGAATTTGAATAAAACGAATCGTGTTGATTCTAGTGTTAGCTCTAAGCGTACTGTAATTAATGCGAATTCTACTACTTTTGGCAAAACATGTAATGATGATTGCGTGGTTTTTGTTACTAATCTTGAATGTGGTATGAATGATGTGCCTAATGCTGTCAAATGCCCAGTTAAAACTGTTAATGTTAAAAATCAAGCTAAGAAGGCTAAAAGGCAAAAGCGAAAGAAAGTTAGAAAACAGTGGAAACCCACAGGAAGAACATTTAGTAAGATAGGTTATCAACAGATACCTTTTGGCCATAAGGTCAATCAGTTCTGCCCTCAATCAGCTAAGACAATGCCCACTAGAAAATGGATGCCTACTGGTAGAACTATTCCCTTAAGAAGTGAACATACTTTGAATAGGTCAAATACGGATACTAGCACTGCATCTATTTCTGATGATTCCATTGCTTCTATTTCTGATATGGGTGTTTCTATTTCTGATGTGGGTGTTCCAATCACTGTTACTAACCAAGTGGAACCCATTCTTGCATGGGGATCCCAATTATCCAGTTATCCATTCTTGTCTGTGTTCAACTGCAGATCGTTCAAATCGTTCTGTGGTACTTGGACTCAGGCTGTTCCAAGCATATGACTGGAGACCGGTCACGGCTCATGAACTTCGTGAGTAAATTCATCGGGACTGTTAGATTCGGGAACGACCATTTTGGAGCAATTATGGGTTATGGTGATTATGTAGTTGGCAAAAGTGTAATCTCCAGGGTATATTATGTGGAAGGTCTTGGTCATAATTTGTTCTCTGTTGGTCAATTCTGTGATTCCTATCTAGAGGTGGCCTTTAGAAAACATACTTGCTTCGTTAGAGAACTTGATGGTGTGGAATTATTAAGAGGTACTCGTGGTTCTAACCTATACACCATCTCTATCGAACACATGATGAAGTCTTCTCCAATCTGCTTGCTGTCAAAGGCTTCTAAAACAAAGTCATGGTTATGGCATCGTCGTCTCAATCACTTGAACTTCGGCACCATTAATAACCTTTCCAGAAAGGATCTTGTCAGAGGCTTACCCAGATTAAAATATGAAAAAGATCATATTTGTTCAGCTTGCCAACTGGGTAAAAGCACGAAATATGCCCACAAACCAAAACCCATAAATTCAGTAATGGAAGTTATTCATACCCTTCATATGGATCTGTGCGGACCAATGAGAGTGCAAACGATAAATGGGAAGAAATACATTCTAGTAGTTGTTGATGACTACTCTCGATTTACTTGGGTAAAGTTTTTGAGGACAAAGGATGAAACTCCAGATGTCGTCATCAAACTAATCAAACAGCTTTAGGTTCGACTCAACAATACAGTCAGAGTTGTTCGAACAGACAATGGCACAGAGTTTGTTAACAAAGACTTAATTCAGTTTTTATGAAAGTGTTGGGAACAGTCATCAAAGAAGTGTTCCACGAACTCCTCAACAGAACGGTGTAGTTGAAAGACGAAATCGAACTCTTGTGGAAGCCGCTAGAACAATGCTAATTTATTCAAAGGTTCCAATGTTTCTATGGGCTGAAGCCATTGCCACTGCTTGCTACACCCAAAATCGTTCCCTTATACACACCTCTCATGGAAAAACTCCATATGAACTTGTTCATAAATGATAACCTGATCTCTCCTACCTTCGTGTGTTTGGTGCTTTGTGCTATCCAACGAATGATGGTCAAGACTTAGGTAAATTAAGAGAAAAGGCAGATATTGGAGTTTTTGTTGGTTATGCACCAAACAAGAAGCGTTACAGAATCTACAACAAGAGAACCCGAAATATCATGGAAACAATTCACGTTACGTTCGATGAGCTAACCGGTCAAATGGCTCCAGGACAAACCAGTTCTGGACCCGCAACTCAATTTTCATCTAGTAGTCCTATCAGTTCTACTCTTATTTCTAATTCCTCTCCAGCAACTCCTTATGTACCTCCATCAGAAGATGATTTAAAGAAATTGTTTGATCCAATGTTTGATGAACACTATGAACCAAATGCTGATGAAATGTCAATTCCATCAACAAAGGCTGCTCCTATCCCTTTGAATGAAGTCAACCCTTCAGTCTCAATATCATTAAGTCAAGAAGCGCCTGCTGCTGATCAATCAGTCTCATCAACAAACCTTCAATCACCGAGTGTACATCATGGAATTGCTTCTGATTCACAAGATGAAGTTAATCCCTTTGCAACTCCCGAAGATGCTCCATTTGAAAACATATTTGCTCCTGAATCATCATCTGAACCATCTTCATCAGGAGACATCGACTCTGCTACTTCAGTTCCACAACAACAACCACATGAACACCTTAGAAAATGGACACATGATCACCCATTGGACAACATCATTGGAAACCTTTCTCGTCCAGTATCCACTCGTAAACAACTTGCTACTGATGCCTTATGGTGCTTCTTCTACTCCATACTCTCTAAGATCGAACCTAAAGACGCTAAAACTGCTATGAATGAAGACAGCTGGTTCAATGCCATGCAAGAAGAAATTCACGAGTTTGATCGATTAGATGTATGGGAATTAGTACCTGCTCCAGACTGTGCTATGATCATTGCTCTAAAGTGGATCTTCAAAGTGAAGCTTGATGAGCATGGTGATGTGTTGAAAAATAAGGCTAGGTTAGTGGCTAAAGGATATCGTCGAGAGGAGGGTATTGACTTTGAAGAATCATTTGCTCCTGTTGCTCGTATCGAGGCAATCAGAATATTCTTGGCTAATGCAGCAAGTAAGAACATGGTAGTCTATCAAATGGATGTAAAGACGGCGTTTCTTAATGGAGATCTTAAAGAAGTCGTATATGTCAGCCAACCTGAAGGCTTTGTGAATCCACAGCATCCTACTCACGTCTATCGTTTGAAGAAGGCTCTTTACAGTTTAAAGCAAGCTCCAAGGGCATGGTATGATATGCTATCAAATTTTCTTCTATCCACTGGGTTCAGCAAAGGAGCAGTTGATCTGACATTGTTCACCAGGAAGTCAGGCAAACATTTAATTCACGTTCAAATTTATGTTGATGATATTATCTTTGCCTCGACTGACCCCAATGAATGTGATCATTTTTCAAATGAAATGGGTTCCAAATTTCAAATGTCAATGATGGGACAAATGTCATTTTTCTTGGGATTACAAATTTCACAAAGTCCCGGAGGCATTTTTATAAATCAATCTAAATATGCAAATGAGATTTTAAAGAAATTTGGATTTGTTTCTTGTGACACCGTTGACACTCCCATGATTGAACGTACTAAGCTAGATGAGGACCACTCAGGGATCATGGTAGATCAAACAAAATATCGTAGTATGATTGGATCCCTGATGTACCTTACAGCTAGCAGACCAGACATCTTGTTTGTTGTGTGCATGTGTGCTAGATATCAGGCAAAGCCTACTAAAAAGCACCTTGAAGCGGTTAAACGGGTCTTTCGGTATCTCCAAGGAACCATCAATATGGGACTATGGTACCCGAAGGACACCGGTATGTCACTAACAGCCTATGTAGATGCTGATCATGCAGGATGTCAAGATACACGTCGAAGTACGTCAGGAGGTGCTCAGTTTTTGGGTGATAAGCTTGTGAGTTGGTCTTCAAAGAAGCAAATGAGTACTTCTATTTCCTCTACAGAGGCTGAATACATAGCCATGTCATCTTGTTGTGCTCAAATCCTTTGGATGAGATCCCAATTATCTGACTATGGCTTTGAATTCAACAAAATACCTCTTTACTGTGATAATAAAAGTGCTACTGCTCTCTCATGCAACAACGTTCAACACTCAAGAGCAAAGAACATCGATATTCGACATCATTTCATCCGGGAGCAAGTGGAAAACAGTGTGGTGGAACTCTATTTTGTGAAGTCAGAATACCAGTTAGCAGACATCTTCACCAAAGCTCTTCCGAGAGAACATTTTGAGTTTATTCTTCCTAGACTTGGCTTGAAAAGCCTTCAACCAGAAACACTCAAACGTCTTCAGGAGGAAGACGAAGAGTAAAGGTCTTTCTTCATCCATCTTTTGTATATATTTATTCAAAAAGAAAAATACAAAATTATAAAACCAACAAAAAGCAAATAGAAAAATATAAAACTTTCAAAAACCCATAAAAATTTGAAAAACTCGAAAAAATTTCTAAAAATATTGTCTTTTTGTCATGTTTTTTTCTTCTTCTTTCTTTCCTCGATTCGATAATATCTACGGTCTTTGTGCTGTCATTTAAAGAATGACACGAGACTTTAGATGTTGTTCGAATGTTTTTAAAAAAAAACTTATTTTTGGGTGAAAGTAAAAAATGGTTTATTGTCATTTCAGGCAGTAACCCGCTTTTCAAAGAAAGAACAGAGCCATGATTTATCTCATGTTTCAAACCTAATGCTCTGATTCTAAAAACAAATGTTTGTCATTTACAAGACAAATGTTTAATCTAAAATATTTTTCCTTCTAAAGATTCCTCTGAAAAATATTGAAAAATATTTGCAATCTTATAAAAACTCAATTGTTTTTTAAAACACTTCGGACTCTATTTTTGAAAATCAAAAGAACTTATCAAGTGTCAAAATCTCAATCCATCAATCAACAACTTTTGTCATTGATTGAGGCGGAGAATGATTTTTCAATTAAATCAAAAAGTGTTCTTTTCAAACAATTAGCACTTAAATGAGCAAGGTCTACTCGAAATGTTTTACAATATTTTACACAATTGGTTCAAGACCTTGGTTATTATTATGTTTTCAAAAGATAATTATGCATGATTAATCAATGGAGTTTAAAGTCTCAAAAACCAATCCTTATTAGTTAAAACGTTTTCATAATCAAGTCACAATTCTCCTTAAAATCTTTCAAAATCAATTTAAATCTACAGAGATCACAAATCTCAAATGATTTGATAATTGTGATCGGGGGAGAATTTGTGATTTAAATTGGTTTTAAAATCATAATTCGATAAATGGTTTCATAAGTGTTTAGCATGTTTTCCTCCCCGCATGTGACAAACGATTTCAAATTTTCCATGCACATGTTGAGGGGGAGCATCTACTTTAAACCTCAAATTATTGAAACCTGATTGAGTTGTCTCTAAGTGTATGTTCCCTCTAATATGTGCAAAAACTCTTTCAAACTTTGAGGCACATATTGAGGGGGAGCAAACTTTTGAAAACCTCATCCTTCCTCAAAATGTTTTATCTACTCAAATTTATTGGGAAGTGATGATGATCATTTTAGAAAATGTTAATCAAAAGATTGGACCTTTCATTCTTAATCTAACGATTTCAAAGATCTCTTGCCTCCATGTGCTAAACAATTCTGAATTTTTATGCATATGTTGAGGGGGAGCATTTCTAAAATATCAAAACAATTAAGATACAAAATGCTTTGATTCTATATCACAAGTATCTTGATTGTTTTTCAAGTGGTTTTCAATTGGTTCCAATGGCAGATGAACAATACCAAAAAGACCAACCAACTTTACTTTATGAATGGTGATACAAGGATGATAAGGTTAGGTTGAGGTCCCATGATCCGCCAGAACAGGAGGGATCTACCCAGGGACAATCCACTAGTTAGTGTAGAAGTCCTTAGGTATGATGATAAAAGGAGAAAAGTGAGATATGGGAAGAGTGCGGACTGAGAGTGAGCTAGTTCTGGAATAAACCCAACAAGGTTCTAGTTGTGAAGTCTCGGTAAGCACTGAAGGGGTTGAAGAATGAAAAAGAATTGAATGTGAAAAAGGGTGAAAAGAAATAGCCCTCCAATAATTCAACCTTAGGGCAGAAACCGGGTTCAATTCATATACTACTGGTGGTAACCAAGGTAACATCGGTATTGAAGAAAAGACGTCATAGACCCAGTGACGCACTGCACTTCAACTTTACAAACACTCAAGTTCCTCTTAAAAGGACTTGTTTCATTCTCACGGGGAACCGACATGATCTATCGACCTTCTCTTAGAGATTGTTGATATTGAGGAAGGAGACCCTCTCACTAGTCTCCGACATAGGAACCAAATATGCATAATTGAGTCTAGAGCCACGAGATCATCAATAAATCTCATTAGGACACTTTCAATGAAGACTCTCTAGTTCACACAATGTGGAAAGAGAGATTATATCTTATGAGTCCTACGCATTATCCTTGTGGTATTGCCAGAACATCTGAGTGATATGCAAACATATTTACAATGAAGATGGAAAGCCTTCTGGAGCCAACATCAAACAAGCTCCTGGTGGGTGGCATGTGAGATCTATCCAATAGATCAACCATGTGACAACTGAAAAGAAACAATGGGGCGATTCAATCTTTTGAATCAATCCTGGTTCAGGTTATGGATTGACGGATACCTTTGAAAAACCGGTCGTTGTTCCCAAAAACTCTTTTCTTTTGCACATCGACGGTGTACTTATTTCTCAAAATAAAAGGTGTTTATGATTGATAATTGATTTTCATTAAAACCTTCGTTGTATTGCAAAAACAATTTCTATTGAGCAGTACATGATTGTTTTACAAATCTCTTTTCATCAATCAGTGAATCTTATTTCACTGGTTCACTCACTCCGTGTTGTTTTCTTTGAGACGTTCCGGTTTGAGAACATCTAGAGCAGCTTCGAAACCCTGTCAAGGAAATTCTTCGGAATTATACTGATCACAGGCGTACTTATGTACTGATCAACGAGGTACCGTGGGCCGTGTACCTCAATTCAACAAAAGTGATCAAAGACACTCTTGTGCGCTTTATTGCTAACTGTTTTATGCGAGAACACCGACGCTTCCGATCGGAATGGAGCGGTCAATCCATAGCCGCATGCTCACTCAACACATTTATTTCCAAAGAAATCATGATTAGTGCATCAATGACTCTGATATTCTCACTCCATGCTTCTGTATCATGAATCAACTAAAGCTTCCGCTACTCTGATAAGAATATATCATGAACCAGAATGTGAGCATGTCGGTCCAAATGTCACAACATCACATAATACCAACTCCACAATGGATGAGTAAGAGATTAATGTGGTGATGATCTCAAAGGTGACTCAAAACTGTTATCACGTGGATCAGTTAAAAACCTCCACTCACATTATCTAAACATGCAAAAATGAAGAATCAAAGACTACGAGCTACAGAACAAAGAACATGAACAATAATTCAAGAACTATCTCAATGATATATCTGTTTGTATACTATGTAATTTTAATGTGTGTTTGAGGTGACCTCCCTTAGAGGGAGATTGTTAGGATTTGGAAAATCCAGTAGTTAAAGTGTCGGTCACCTCAAGTATATGTAATCGTTAGAAAGCTCGTAGTCGTAGTTATTTGATGTTAAGTAGTATTTAGTTATGTAACACCGTGGAGGACGGACGGGTCTTTACCTACTGTATGCCTAATCCACAGCCCGTCGGGTGGCGTTTTATGGTAAGACTATAAATACTCTCTACCTCCCAAGGTAGAGAGTTGGAGCTCATAATAAGATTTTTCTTTCTCTTACTAAAGTTCTCAAACCTCTAACTTTCTCTCTCTAAAACCATTGTGTACGCCTCTTGTGTTTATAATATGATGTGTATGTGAAATCCAATATGTTACAATCGAAATATCCCGTGTCTACATACATCACTCTAGGTAAAAACAAACAAATTTACAACTTGACAAGTGATCAAAGAAGTGAATTTGTGTTTCAAACTTCACATTTTTTAATGTGACAAAACATTTTTTCAAAAATACATTTTACAAATTATTTTTGAATATTAAAGAAATGTTTTAATGGAAAAATAAGTTTAAAAACTCCCAACAACTATTTCCCCCCCCCCCCCCAAATCAGCTCCTAACTTCCCCAAATAAACTTTCACCACTAAAGACAACAATAGGAGCGTTTTTGTCTGGGACGGTACTGTGGTACCACTAAATTTAGTGATACCGTCTGGTATTTAGTGGTACCGTCCACTATAACGGATGAATTTTTTGTCCCTATAAATACCAGCCCACTTCACAGTTTTTTGTTATCTTTTTTCTCACAAAAATTTCTGAGTTTAAGTCTCCAAACACATACACACACCTTTGATCATTTAGATAGTTTTCTTTTGTTTTAGAGTGATCCTATCTTCCAATCAAGTGATCACCATCATTCCACTCCTAGAGCAAGAGAAGAACACATTGTATTAAGAAGATACTTAGTGTTGTATTCATAGTAGTGTGCACTTGTAACACTTGTTACACACTTGTTGTATCTTGATATACATCAAGTAGGCTTAAGTCTTGTCTTGATAACTTGTGTGGATCGTTGTGATCTATCTCTTGTTGTTTGTGAGTTAGTGTGTTGATCAAGTGGATCAAGTCTAGATCGTGGTGATCTAGTAGTTTTTGTGATTAACAAGGATCAGGTAGATCGTGAGTGAGATTAGTACTAGCTAGATTAATATTTGATATTTAGCTTAGTGTCGGAAATTATGATAAGCGACATTGTACGGTTTTCTCTGCCTCAAGGGAGTTTATTGACATAGTGCTTAGAACTCTCGAGTTGGGTAATCGGGGAGTGGAGTAGGGCGAACAAGACCTTCATGACCGAACCACTATAAATCTCTTATCTAGAATTGATCTTTCCATCCACTACTATTTACTTTCATTACTTACTTTCTATTGTTGTAGTGTATCTATTATAGTCTTGTTAAGTAAGATTCATATTGTTGTGGTTTGATTTCACAAAGGACTCAATCGAAGTTTTTCACAAGTAAATTTTGAAAAATAAAATAAAAAGCGGCAAACTATTCACACCCCCCCTTTTAGTTTCCCATAAATTTTAATCGGGATCCAGTGTTGGTCCATCTTATCTTTTCATTTACTGCTAAGAGAATTGATTTTTCAACAAGATTTGTGATGGCAGCGACAATGAAGACTTTTGAGTGGTCTACGCAGCGAATCCATTTGTCTGTTGAATCTTTTAAACGACCCCATTGAAGAAGGTTACGTAGATCTGACAACTGGGTGCCCTCAGGTCCATCTCTAACCAAACGATGCCAAGCCCTATTGTAATTCATCAGGCCACTTGAAACGATACATCGATCTTTTATGTTATACAATTTGTCTACTTCTAGAGCAAACAATCTGTAGAAAACTAGAAGGAGGTTGAATAGTTTACCGATTAAAAACTTTGTTTTGAAACTTAATGAAAGATCAATTGATGTTGATCTTAGATATGTTAGTGAAATATGTAAACAATATATAAAGAGTAAGAAAGGAAAGAAACAATCAAACCACAACAAGTTGTTTATAGTGGTTCGGTCTACAAGGACTCTTTTTCCTTGCCCTACTCCACTCCTCGAGTCTCACACTCGAGAGTTTAACTTCACTAGTCAACAAGCTCCTTTCACCGGCGGACAAACCTTTACACTTCGCTTACACACTATTTCCGACACTAAACTAAATGTCGAGTTCTTTCCAAGGGTACAACCACTCCCATACACAATGTATTTTAAGGACTAAAATACTAACCACTCACACTCACAAGATTATGATAGTTTGGTATAACAATGAAGTATGAATCAACACAAGATCATATAACACCAAACAAACAAGACTTCCAACTCCTCGTTGAAGTTTGAATGTGACTTGATCTTCTTTGCTACAAAAGAGATCACTAATATGATATGAAACTGAGTTAGAAAGGTTAGAGAGAAGGAATGTATGAAAGTATGATAGAAAGGGATGAAAATCTACTTGGTTTGGCTTTGCTATTTATAGCAAAAACACTCAGCAAGCACCACGGACCATGGAACCATTTAAAGGGTTCCGCCCGTTATAATATTTGGTGCCACCGAGGTCTGACAGCGAGATCTCAAAATCTTGCCAAACTCAACCATATCTATGCAAGATTGTGTAAGATATGTAGAGCCTAAATCTACACAAAGAATCTAATGAAATCTTCCAATAATTTCAATGATGCATCAAATGATGTCATGTGTTTGTTTTTCCATTTTTAGAAATATGTAAATGCATATGTAATGTTTAGTTTTTAAGAAACCAAAACATTCTAAAAGATCCTATCATCCATTATGGTTTAGAGTCATATCAAGATATGATTAATCACAATGTAAATGCTTGAGTGATGAAGATATTATTCGAAAAAGCTTGTTTTAATATCTATTAAACTTGACAAGCTTTAAGCTTTATAAAAATTAAATTTACTTTTGTCGTTAACAAAACTTAGGTAAAGATCAAAAATATAAATAACATTTAATGACGATATTTGTATTAACAATCTCCCCCTTTTTGTTGAGGACAAAACTATTTTTATAAAAGATGTAAAGATGTACAAGAGTTATAAAAATATTAGATTTTAGAACTTGAAAGTGAAATGGTAATGCAAGTATATGATGTTTGACTTTTTCAGAAAGTCAAAGTCTTCACTAGTTGAAGCATGAAGTTGACTTTTTTAGAAAGTCAAAGTATGCAGTTGACTTTTTCAGAAAGTCAAATATTACCAATGAAGTATCATGTTGACTTTTTTAGAAAGTCAATGTATGCAGTTTGACTTTTTTAGAAAGTCAAATATAACCAAGTTCTATATATTTCTCCCGCTTTTTGTCTCAACAAAAAGAAGAGGCTAGGCGGAATGTGTAATGAGCCCTTAGCCATTATCTCCCCCTTGACCAATGCTCCCCCTAAATTGGGTGCCAATGGAAAGAGACATGGATTGTGAAAAAGATACAAAAAGAATTGTTAATAATAAGTATCATCACAAGCATTTCCAAACACTATGTAATAAGCAACAACAATATAAGAAACACCATTCATTAGTTAAAATTTTTCATGATATGAATATCATGAAAAGAGAAAACAATGAAAGTGTTTTAATACAATGAAAAATAAATTATCCAAGAAAAAGAAAAAACAAATACAAGAAAGTCCTAAATAAAAGTCCCTAAAGAGAATAAGCTAGGACCCTCCTATTGAGGTGGTGGATGAGCAAGAGCATTGAGGCGCTCGAGGATGTGATTGAGGATGAACCTCATTTCCTCTTGGAACTCATGGACCATCACCCGGGTCCGTTCGGTTGTTTGGGCGGTTTGCTCACAATTTGAGCAACCATGCCTAGGAGGGTAGTATGTTTCATGGTCTTGTTGTGGTGGAATGGTGGAGGTGTTGATGTTGGTGTTGGTGTTTGGTATGGTGATTATTGAGGCTAGCAAAGCACTTTGCATTTGCATAGTCTCACTTAAATGAGAATCCACCATATTGGAAAATTGGTGGAGATGTTGGAGTTCGGCTTGAATCTCCTCTCTTGTGGGATGATCTTCCCACATTTACTCCTCAATGTCCTCTATATGAGGAGACATTGATGTAGGGAGTGGCTGCTCCCCATACAAAGGACCATGGATGTCTTTGTGGACGGGGTGGAAGAGAAGAGGTCTTGGCCCTAACGGGGCGTTTGGGTCAAATGATGGTCTCGGAGACTCATGAGAAATCCGCTCAATAGTACCAAATGATGGCAATGGTGGTGGATGATTGGGCCTAGGAGGCAAATCTTCCAAGTCCTCCAAAAAAGGATTTGGAGAAGTGGGTGGTGTAGAAAATAACTCCAATGGGATGAGTGTTGGAGATTTTGGAGGTGGTGGTGTTTTGGATGTTTGAAGGGGAGCCGGTGGTGGTAAGCTTGGAGTCTTTGTTGGTGGTGGAGTAGTGATGGTAATGGGTGATTGTGAAGGTGGTGTAGGAGTAGCTAGAGTGAGGTTTGTGTCATCCCTTATGGGAGATGAGATGGTTAGCGGAGATGACTCGGAGGAAGAGCTCAAGTTGACAAAGCAACAAGGTCTTACGCCTAGCCGCTTTCTTGCAAGCAAGGCTGGTTGATGGTGAAGTTTTTGTCATTTTGACTTAAGCTTTTGCTAGTAGATGGTAAGAATTGAGAAGGTGTGAAGATGATCATGGTAAAACCTCTTAATTTATAGAAGTGAAAATCATGGAGAAATGTGTTTGATTTGATGTTAAACCATAGAAGGGATGAGGTTCCTAATGATTTGGAAGTGGGTTAAATGCTAGTCATATCACCCAAGTCAATCCATTCATGAAGGATGGAGTGAATTGACAAAGATTTGCAATAAATGAGTTCTAATGATTATAGGATCCTAACAACGATTTTCCACGATTGCAAGGAACCAAATTTTTGGTTCCTTCCTTTATTCAAAAGGGCTCTTTGGGTGGATTTTTCAAATTTTTGAATTTTGGTGGGAAGTGGATTTCCTAAATGCCTAAGTATGATATACTAGTTCTAATATGGGTAATAACTAGTCAAGATTAACTTACAAGCAATGTATGGTAATTTGGAATGTCGAAACAAGCAAAATTCAGAAAATTACCTGGAGGACCCACGACACCAAAATTTATTACGGCGAACCCCTAAAAGGGTGCCGGTCTCCTGCATGTACGGCGGTACCAATTTATATAATAGAAGGTACCAAATCTTTAGTGTCGTCTGATCCGTGGATACCGAAAATCACAACATAACAGTTTTATAGGTGTCGAGAACTTTTCCGAAACCTGAAATTTTGCTCAAAACATGTGACATTAATTATTTCTAGTTAGGAAAAGCAAATAACACATGCACAAACATAGTGGAGCATAGACTTTGACCAAGGGCTAGCGATTTTCTCATTAAAGTGAAAATGGGTAAAATTTGATAACACACTTGTGCTATCCCTCTGCATGAGATTGTTAGCATACATCATTGTTTTGAGTTATATTATCATCCTACAAATTAAAAACAACCAAATTGTATCAAACATTAAAGATAATGTATTGTTCCAAACACTCCTTAAAAGGACCCTCACTTGTCCAACTTCTTGTAAATCTTGTTCATCATCCTACCAAGGCACTTGAACATCCCCGTGGTTTGTTTGAACTCCGTTGATTCATTCTCAATCTCGGAAGACGATAATACTCATGAGGTGGAAGTAGAATTTGAAGACCATCGAGCTATTTGATGATCATGATGATGGAGTTGGAGGTTTTGCTCTTTTGCCTTTTGTCTTAGCCACTCGCTCGTCACTGAAGGGCACAAAGATGTGAGGGATGAGCTCATAGTCAAGCTTCAACCCTTTTGGGCTTGGTGGAATTGGTGCAAATGCTCTATAGAGAAGGGCGAGAAGCATCCCGTAAGGAAGAGCAACCAAACCTTGAGTTGGAATATCAATAATTCTCCTAGCAATGTAGTAGGCTAGATTGAATGGTTGACGGGTGGACAAGTTGTAGAGCATGTGACAAAGGTAAGCGTTGATATGCTCCCTATTCCCTATGGTGCTAATGACGTTGTCTCTAAGTAGTTCCTCCCATTTCTTAAATTCGGGCTTAAGTTCATTGAGCTCCATTCCATATGGATCTCGGTTCACTTCCTGTCCTTTCGGTGAAACGGGTGGTTGGACCAGCCCTTGGGTTAAATAGGTGCTCACGGATGACATCCTTATCCGCTAGAGGAGTTTTTGGTAGGAGAGAGCGGTCATTGATTTCATCAAGGATGGTGAGTGACCACTTATCCGAGTAGACACATGTCCCTTATTTGGGAATTCCTAGCACTAGAGCAAATTGGGTTAAGGAGATGGTGTAGTCATGTTGATTGATCCTAAACCTAAGGCTAAACTTATCTTCCTCATCAATGAAACCGGTGACACTAGCATAGAACTCTAACACAAACCTAGGACAAATAGGTTCATCGATGTCGAGGAGACAATCGAATTGAATAGCGGCTAGTTCTTGACGGAGATTAGTGTTGTCGATAAAAGAGGAGTGAATGGTTCTACCCTCATGGAAGTACCGTGTTTCTAGACTCTTAAATATTTCGACTTGTTCTTTGGTGAGTCCCTTGGTTTTGTGATGTTTGGGAATGTAGTTAAGGGTATCCTTGTGATCATAGAATTTTGCGGCTTCCATGGTTATTCCTATGAGCAAGAATTTATATGTTAAAAATGAGAATAAACTTAACGTTTTGGTTCTAGTGTCTGCCTATATGAAAACGATTTGGAGTTGCGGTTATCTCGACTCATTTTATGCATAAAATAGTCTTTAGTGGGGGTGTTTGGCAAAACGGCATGAGATAACCCAAACGCTCCTAATTCAATGTGGCTTCATTTGAATATTCCTGGGAATGCATATTAGTTATGCAATACCTTTAGTATTCAAGAGCATGCAAGTGATGAATATTTAACGTTTCTATTTGTATTAACAATGAAAAATTGTTTTCCTACAAGTGAGAAGCTTTTCAAAAAAATTTGACATGGGGTGTTTGGTTATTTGAATAAAACCTTATAGTCATTATCTTTTGATTAGTGGGAAACATGATTTGTTTATGAAATATGTTAATGTAGTACCTAATTTCAATGACTAGTTATGCAATTTGCCAATTGAATCCATGTTTTGTACAAGAATATACACAAACTCCATGTAATGATTTTGTTTACAAATTAGAATCTTAGACTCAGAATTAAGAGATAAAATGTAGTTAGGATACTTACAATGATGTTAACTTCAGTGATTAGTGGGTGAGAAATTGTCAACAATGAGTTAGGTCTAAAGTTTGCACGTTTTGGTGAAGTGGATTGTGAGGAAGAAGGTGTTTTGTAGCCCTGTAATCAGAATGTAGTCACCACGGACCAGACGGCACAAAATTTTGGTTCCGTCTTTGTTGTCGCTTGGTGTCGTGGGTACAGTAGCAGGTTCAAAACAAATTTGTTTTGTTTTGTTTGTTCCAAGGTTTAGGCTATGTTTTACCTATATGTTTGGTTCCATTAACCCCAAAACCAAGTCTAAGAAGATTAAATGGTTCTCGCTTGAGAGCCTTGGTTAGAATATGCATGTTGTCTTCGAGGATACTTTCTCAATTGAGATGTTTCCTTTTGAACATTGTCGCGAAGAAAGTGATGACGGATTTCAATATGCTTTGTACGAGCATGTTGGACGGTATTTTTGCTGAGATCAATAGCTCCTTTGTTGTCACAAAATAACGATATCGCTGAGATGAATTCAGATTCCACGAGAGCTTGCTTCATATAAAGAGCTTGTTGACATGCTTTTCCGGCTGAGACGCACTCGGCTTCAGTAGTTGAGATGGCTAAAGCCGTTTGCTTCTTTGCAAACCATGAGGTGAGACAATGTCAAACAAAAGTGCAAATACCACTTGTACTTTTCTATTGACATAGTCACCGGCATGATCCGAATCGGCATATACTATAGTTTCTACACCCGTTCCTTTGGGTTACCATAATCCTAAACATGTCATTCCCTTAATATATCTAAATATCCTTTTCAAGGCTTCTAAGTGTGATACCTTTGGATTTTCTTGAAAGTGAGCACATAGACAAACACTAAACATAATGTCGGGTCTACTAGCCGTGAGATAGAGTAAGCTACTGATCATTCCTCTATATTTAGTGTTATCTACCGATTCACCTTCCTCATCCTTGGTGAGTTTAGTCCAAGATATGGGTGTCTTAGTTGGTTTTGAATCTTCAAGACCAAATTTCTTAAGCATATCTTTTATATATTTAGATTGGTTAAAGAATATGCCATCTTCTAGTTGTTTAATTTGGAGTCCTAGAAAGAAGTTTAATTCACCCATCATACTCATCTCAAACTCATTGTAACATATTGGATTTCACATACACATCAAACCATTAACAAAAGAGGCGTACAAGATGATTTTCTAGAGAGAGAAAGAGTTAGAGGTTTGGGAACTTTAGTGAGAGAAAGAAAAATCTTATTACGAGCTCCAACTCTCTACCTTGGAAGGTAGAGAGTATTTATAGTACTTACATAAATCACCTACGGGTCGTGGATCGTGCAGGCATGTATGGGTAAAGACCCGTCATCCTCCCACTGTTACTTTAACTAAATACTACTTAACTTGTAATAATCCAACTACTCACGAGCTTAACCATTACATATACTTGAGGTGACCGACACTTTAATAACTAGATTTACTAAATCCTAACAAAAACTCCCCTAAGGGAGGTCACCTCAAATACACATTGAAAATTACATTGAATACAAACAGATATTACATTATAAATTGTTCTTGCATTCTTGATGTAGGACTTTTCTCTAAAGCTCGTAGTCATCAATTCTTCATTATTGCATGTTTGGTTAATCCAGTGGAGGTCTTTATCTCGATCCACGGATAATGAGTTTTGAGCCAGCTTTGAGAGATCAAAGAATCATAAATCTCTTACTCATCCATTGTGATATTGGTATTATGTGATGTTGTGACTTTAGGACCGACATGCTCACATTTTGGATCATCATTTCTTCTCATCAGAGTAGCGGAAGCTTTTGTTGATTCATGATATAGGCAGCAGCGTAGCAGAAGCATGGAGTGAGAATATCAGAATCATTGATGCACTAATCATGATTTCTTTAGAAATGAATGTATTGTGTGAGCATGCGGCTATAGGTTGACCGCATCATTGTGATTAGCTGCAAACGTCGGGCGTACCTGCATAAAACAGTTAGCAATAAAGCGCCATCGAAGTGTCTTTGATCACTTTCGTTGAATTGAGGTACAGGCCCACGGTTCCCCGTTGATCAGTACAAGTACTGCCTGTGAACATGTAAAATTCTGAAGAATTTCCTTGACAGAATTTCGCAGCTGCTCTAGCTGTTCTCAAACCGGAACGTCTCAAAGAAGACAACATGGAGTGAGTGAACCAGCGAATAGAGATTCACTGATTGATGAAAAGAGATTTGAAAAACAATCGTGTATCGCTCAATAGAAATTGTTTTTGCAATACAACGAAGGTTTTATTGAAAATCAATTATCAATTATAAACACCTTTTAATTTGAAATAATAGTACACAGTCGATGTGCTAAAGAAAAGAGTTTTTAAGCACAACGACCAGTTTTTCAAAGGTATCCGTCAATCCATAACTGAACCGGATTGACTCAAAAGATTGAGTCGCCCCATTGTTTCGTTAGTTGTCACATGGTTGGATCTATTGAATAGATCACACATGCCACCCAATGAGCTTGTTTGATGTTGGCTCCAGAAGGCTTTCCATCGTCATTGTGAATATGTTTGCATATCATTCTGGACAGCAATACCACAAGGATAATTTAGGACTCATAAGATATAATCTCTCTTTCCACATTGTATGAAACAGAGAGTCTTCATTGAAAGTGTCCTAAGGAGATTTATTTGATGATCTCGTGGCTCTAGCTCATTAGTGCACATTTGGTACCTATGCCAGAGACTAGGGAGAGGGTCTCCTTCTTCAATATCAACAATCTCTAAGGGAAAGTCGATAGATTATGTAGGTTCCCCGTGAGAATGAAACAAGCCCTTTTAAGAGGAACTTGAGCAGCTTGGGAAGTTTAGTGCAAGTGGCCATGGGTCCATGACGTCTTGTCTTCAATACCGCAGTTACCTTAGTAACAACCAAGAGTAGCATATGTATGAACCCGCTTCTAAGGTTGAATAAATTGAGGGCTATTTCTTTTCACCCTTTTTCACATTCAATTTTTTTTCATTCTTCAACCCCTTCAGTGCTTACCGAGACTTCATAACTAAAACCTTGTTGGGTTTATTTGTCACACCCCCAAATTACCTGTTTTTGCAGCGGAATGGAATTCCTGGGGATTGACTGTCATAGCATCACAATCACAAGTTATATTGAACGACCTAAAGTGTCGCTTTGAAAAGAACATCGCTTGATTTAATAAAACAATCAGAGTTTACAAAGTAGGTCCCAAATGAAAATCAACTTGTGCGGAAATAAGTTTGTTACAATTCAAACGATGTTTTAAAGTATGTAAACCCCAAGTGAGACGCGTCGTCACCACGACTCCATGAGGTGTCCAAATGCATGCCATGAAGTGTATGCCTTAGATACCTAAGATAAAACATGCTAAAAGTGTCAACACAAAGGTTGAGTGAGTTCATAGAGTTTGAGTTGAAATGTAAAGCCTTCAAAATCGCTTTTAAAAAGAAAGGCATTGTAAATCGTAGAAATGTAAAGACTATCAAAATCGATTATGTAGCAAAGGCATTGTAAATCCACCAGCCCAAGTCCCCATACAAAACTTGCAACCTGTGTGTTCACAACCCACCGCTGCATAATATGTAGAGTTAATGTTCAAGCTAAATCGCCAAATGAATTCACAAAATAGTGCATGACTCAATGTATCGAATCGTTTATGCAGAAAGGCATTGTAAATCCACTCAGCCCAAGTCCCGCCCATACAAAACTTGTAACCCTGTGTTCACAACCCACTGCCGAAATGTATAGTGTATGCTCAAATCGTTCCAAGACCGTTAGTCCATAATCGTATACCAAGTCCGTTAGATCAATATTATACCAAGTCCGTTAGACCAATGAATATACCAAGACCGTTAGACCAATGAATATACCAAGTCCGTTAGCTCAATGAATATACCAAGACCGTTAGACCAATGAATATACCAAGTCCGTTAGCTCAATGATAATATACCAAGTCCGTTAGACCAATGAATATACCAAGACCGTTAGACCGATGAATATACCAAGTCCGTTAGACCATTGAATATATGATATAGAAATTCTAAGTATGGCAATAATGTTACTTCGCATGACTAAACATTTAGTTCGGATAAACATATAGTTTGCAAATAGTCATGAATGTAATAAAATAGTCGAGCATGTATCTCCCAAAACATTATGAAAGCAAGTGAGGGCCATGAAACTCACGGTAATCCATAAATGTTTAGAAAGTAACTACAAAGTAAATGAAAATAGTCGAAAGCATGTACTCCCCAAAGAGTTTAATAAAGAGATTAAAACAAGAAAAGTGGGGCTATGGAACTCACTTGGTGGAATGATGCGAAGACAAAAGTGAGTACACCGAGATGTAATGTGATACGCAATTCTTGACCTATGATGAATGTTATGATACGTAATGAGTTGCAATGTAATGTTATGCATGCATTTCATATGTTATTTATACCATTTGCGAGTTTTGAAAATATTACTTTTCGTCAAAATACTCGCTTTTTGACGCTTGACCAATCAAAACTCACTTTACAAGTATTTACGTCAAAATGTCATCCTACAATGGTTTTGTAATGATTTAGTGGAATTATCACTTTTCGTCAGAAAATAAAGTCGCCGGAAATTTCATGAAAGTGATAAAATGGCTTCAAAAACTAGTCGTAAAATAGTGTACATCGAACGTTAGAGAACTTAACTCGACGGTTTTGGAAAGTTTGCATCGAATCTAGAAGTTTCAGTTCAGGAGTTTTCGCCCAAATGTGTCTCGAACATAAAGATATTAAGGGTTAAAGATAGTGATTTTGCTAATTGTTTGTGCGCAGAAAAATGAGTTTCGCCAAGTTTATGAAAACGTGTACATATCTTTGTCGCTTTCAAACCGCTTTCTACGATAATACGCCCTTAGCTTCTGTAGACAAAAGTAAACTAATATCTTTTTGAGAAGTCGAAATAATTTGTGAAGCTTAAGGCTCATTTTTGACCCAAACAATGTAAAACAGCTTATTGAAAATTCTGAAAAGAATATATTTCGTCGTCAAACTTGTAAAATCCATAACTTCTTCGTTATAAGTCCGCTTCATCCGCTCAAGCGGCCACGGATTCGTTTTAAAGTATATTTTCTAAATATCAAGGCCAAAAATTCGTGCCTACTGTCGGATTTTCCAGAAAACAAAATAAGGACAGAACACTTTTATATACTTGTCGAAAATAGTTTTTTTCTCGATTAAACCTATTCCAATTCCTTCAAATCAACTCCAAAGCTATACTAATCCTACCATACACCTTCTTAGGGTGTCATGGGTTCCTAAACATCATCAAGACCAATATATAACAAGGGGATAATTATAGGATGACCTTTATATATATAACTCTAAAAATCAATGTAAAAATGGTATAACTAACACAAGTCTTGCATGTTTGCACAAAATATGAAGAAATAAATATGAATGAAAATGAAATATGTAAAATGAAAGTAATATGCTTACAAGCTACTATGATGAGGTGCAAAGAACAAAGGTTTAACTTAAACACTCTAGGTTTTTATTTCAAAACCTTAATAAGAGTGTGTTCTAGATTGTGATAAACTTGAGCTTGGAAAAACTTGATGATCTCTTGAAAAAACCTCATATGGCCGGTTTTGAGACAAGGAATAACAAGAGAGAAATGTTTGTACTACTTGTGAATTATTATGAGGTGAATGATAAGTGAATGAGATAAGACTTTTAGGTAGTGTATGAATCTATACAAGACTAAAAATCTACCAACTTAATAAATGAAATCACCCTCCCCCCCCTATGGCCGGATTTTGGGGAGATTGCTTCTCCAAGATATATATTTTTTATAAACTTGTGTACTTGTGTAGAATTTGATAAAAATGTATAAGTAAGTATGTAAATATTATTAACTTGTAGAGTAAATGGTAGATTTTTGGTACAAGTGAGTTTTTAATAGATCAAAATAGAATGTAATGAGATAATAAAAATTGTAAAAATACATTCCTTGTAAAATTTGAGTGATATAAAAATTATCGAGTAGTTTTTAAGAAAAGCGTCAGAATAATTTACTTTAACGATTTAAAATACCAAATAAATTTGAAACACTAGGAAAACTAAAAATATAGTTTTTATAAACTAAAAGTAAGTTTAAAAATACATCGGGATCATTTTTGAAAGTAACGGGTTAAATATTCAAATTAATAACTCACGCGATAACGTTTATTTAATATAAAAATTACGCGCTAAATGTGAAATGAAATGTCATGAATGAACTAATGAGATGCAAATGATGTCAATGAAATGTAGACTAATCTTAGTCCATATGAAATGTACGGGATGTTATGATCATGAATTCGCCGCTAAACCATAAAGGTTATTACTTGAAACAACACGTAAACCAAGTTTACGATAAATGTTGAAATAGTGAAGCATAAATCGCTTCGAGAAATGACCGAAGTACGGGTTGTCACATTCGCCTATCTAAAAAGGAATTCATTCCCCTAATTCAGCTTCGTGTTGGTCTCGGTTTAGGTTTGATGTGGCAAACTTTCCCATTCTCGAGCAAAATTTCCAAAAGACTTTAGGTAACCGAGCTTAATCCCACAACTCAAACAAGAACCGCCATAACGATTAGGCTAAATTGGTTTAGGTAACAACTTGTTTCTAGCTCGATCTTTGCAACTCATCAAACAAGAACTGCCACGCTGGATCAAGCCGGAAACAAGTGGTTTGAAGAAAATCTTTTGAAAATTTGGCTCGACACGGACTGCTTACACACATATAAGCCTACTATTCCCCTTCATTGCATGATTCTTCTTCCCAATAGACATAGTGATCGTGCTATGTATAATTTAGAAGTAACTATGCAATGCTTGGACTAATCGACTCATATGATGTTTGGTGTTGAGTCAACCGTAAAAATTGTGATAGGGAATGACAGGCATCCATGTGACAATCAATGAAATGAAAGTAAATAAACTTGAAAATGTACGTGATAAATCGTATGCAAAGTGAACATGCACTTATGATGAAATGATGAGATGCTATGATGTAGTTATAGTCTAGGGTCAATGATGCAACCTAGTTCTCTATAACCGGCTCTGATGCCAACTGCCACACCCCCAAATTACCTGCTTTTGCCGGAATGGAATTCTGGGATTGACCGTCATAGCATCACAATCACAATAAACAGCTGAATCGACCTAAAGTGTTTTGAAAAGAACATCGTTAGATTTAATAAAACAATCAGAGTTTACAAAGTAGGTCCCAAATGAAATCACAATTGTGCGAAATAAGTTTGTTACAATTCAAACGATGTTTTAAAGTATGTAAAACCCAAGTGAGACTGCCGTCACCACGCATCTATGAGGTGTCCAAATGCATGCCATGAGGTGTATGCCTTAGATACCTGAGATAAAACATGCTAAAAGTGTCAACACAAAGGTTGAGTGAGTTCATAGAGTTTGAGTTGAAATGTAAAGCCTTTCAAAATCGCTTATGCAGCAAAGGCATTGTAAATCGTTGAAATGTAAAGACTATCAAAATCGATTATGTAGCAAAGGCATTGTAAATCCACCCGCCCAGTCCCGCCCATACAAAACTGCAACCCGTGTTCACAACCCACTGCCAGAATATGTAGAGTTAATGTTCAAGCAGAAATCGTCAAATGAATTCACAAAATAGTGCATGACTCCAATGTATCGAATCGCTTATGCAGCAAAGTAGCATTGTAAATCCACTCAGCCAAGTCCCCATACAAAACTTGCAACCGTGGTGTGTTCACAAACCCATTGCCGAAATGTATAGGTATGCTCAAATCGTTCCAAGACCGTAGTCCATAATCGATACCAAGTCCGTTAGATCAATATTATACCAAGTCCGCGACCAATGAATATACCAAGACCGTAGACCAATGAATATTACTCCAGTCCTAAAGCCTCAATGAATATACCAAGACCGTTAGACCAATGAATATACCAAGTCCGTTAGCTCAATGATAATATACCAAGTCCGTTAGACCAATGAATATACCAAGACCGTTAGACCGATGAATATACCAAGTCCGTTAGACCATTGAATATATGATATAGAAATTCTAAGTATGGCAATAAGTTACTACATGACTAAACATTTGGTTCGGATAAACATATAGTTTGCAAATAGTCATGAATGTAATAAAATAGTCGAGATGTATTCCCCAAAACAGCTTATGAAAGCAAGTAAAAGTAGGGGCCATGAAACTCACGGTAATCCATAAATGTTTAGAGTAACTATGAAAGTAAATGAAAATAGTCGAGCATGTATCTCCCCCAAAGAGTTTAATAACAGCATTAAAACAAGAAAAGTGGGGCTATGGAACCTCACTCTGGTGGAATGATGCGAAGACAAAAGTGAGTACACCGAGATGTAATGTGATACGCAATTCTTGACCTATGATGAATGTTATGATACGTAATGAGTTGCAATGTAATGTTATGCATGCATTTCGATGTTATTTATACCGCTTATGAAGTTTTGAAAATATTATTCTTTTCGGGTTTAAAATACTCGCTTGACGCTGACTAATCAAAAAATCACTTTGCAAGTATTTACGTCAAAATGTCATCCTACAATGGTTTTGTAATGATTTATGGTGGAATTATCACTTTTCGTCGTAAAAATAAAGTCGCCGGAATTTTCATGAAAGTGATAAAATGGCTTGAAAACTAGTCGAAAATAGTGTACATCGAACGTTAGAGAACGAACTCGACGGTTTTGGAAAGTTTGCATCGAAATCTAGAAGTTTCGCCAGAGTTTTCGCCCAACGTGTCTCGAACATAAAGATATTAAGGGTTAAAGATAGTGATTTTGGCTAATTGTGTGCGAGTAAAATGAGTTTCTCGCCAAGTTTATGAAAACGTGCATATCTTTGTCGCTTTCAACCGCTTTCTACGATACGCCCTTAGCTTCGTATCGGAGCAACTAATATATTTTGAGAAGTCTAAATAATTTGTGAAGCTTAAGGCTCATTTTGACCCAAACAATGTAAAAACAAATTTGCTGAAAATTCTGAAAATAATATATTTCGTCACAAACTTGTAAAATCCATAACTTCTTCAAGATAAGTCCGCTATCCGCTCAAGCCGCCACGGATTCGTTTTAAAGTATATTTTCTAAATATCAAGGCCAAAAATTCGTGCCTACTGTCGGATTTTCCAGAAAAACAAAATAAGGACAGAACATTTATATACTTGTCGAAAATAGTTTTTCTCACAGACTAAACCTATTCCAACTCTTCAAATCAACTCCAAAGCTATTCTAATCCTACCATACACCTTCTTACGGTGTCATGGGTTCCTAAACATCATCAAGACCAATATATAACAAGGGGATAATTATAGGATGACCTTTATATATATAACTCTAAAAATCAATGTGAAAATGGTATAACTAACACAAGTCTTGCATGTTTGCACAAAATATGAAGAAATAAATATGAATGAAAATGAAATATGTAAAATGAAAGTAATATGCTTACAAGCTACTATGATGAGGTGCAAAGAACAAAGGTTTAACTTAAACACTCTTGGTTTTTATTTCAAAACCTAATAAAGAGTGTGATTCTAGATTGTTATAAACTTGAGCTTGGAAAAACTTGATGATCTCTTGAAAAAAACCTCATATGGCCGGTTTTGAGACAAGGAAGAACAAGAGGGAAATGTTTGTACTACTTGTGAATTATTATGAGGTGAATGATAAGTGAATGAGATAAGACTTTTAGGTAGTGTATGAATCTATACAAGACTAAAAATCTACCAACTTAATAAATGAAATCACCCTCCCCATATATGGTGGATTTTGGGAGATTGTTTCTCCAAGATATATATTTTTATAAACTTGTGTACTTGTGTAGAATTTGATAAAATGTATAAGTAAGTATGTAAATATA
The DNA here is from genome assembly GCA_910596185.1 of Chrysanthemum makinoi. Taxonomy (NCBI): domain Eukaryota; kingdom Viridiplantae; phylum Streptophyta; class Magnoliopsida; order Asterales; family Asteraceae; genus Chrysanthemum; species Chrysanthemum makinoi. The sequence goes on from OU343220.1 coordinate 74,402,341, forward strand.
TTAACTTGTAGAGTAAATGGTAGATTTTGGTACAAGTGAGTTTTAAGATCAAAATAGAATGTAATGAGATAATAAAAAAAATTGTAAAAATACATTCCTTGTAAAATTTGAGGATATAAAAAATTATCGTAGTTTTTAAGAAAAGCCGTAATAATTTAACTTTAACGATTTATGTACCAAATAAATTGGAAACACTAGGAAAACTAAAAATATAGTTTTTATAAACTAAATGTAAGTTTAAAAATACATCGGAATCATTTTTGAAAGTAACGGATTAAATATTCAAAATAATAACTCACGCGATAACGTTTATTTAATATAAAAATTACGCGCTAAATGTGAAATGAAATGTCATGAATGAACTAATGAGATGCAAATGATGTCAATGAAATGTAGACTAATCTTAGTCCATATGAAATGCACGTGATGTTATGATCATGAATTCGCCGCTAAACCATAAAGGTTACGCGAATTTGGAACACGTAAACCAAGTTTATTAAATAAATGTTAAAATAGTGAAGCATAAATCGTTTCGAGAAATGACCTGAAAGTACGGGTTGTCACATTATTCCAGTGCTAGCTCAGTCTCAGTCCGCACCCTTCCCATTTCTCACATTTTCTCCTTTTTTCATCAAACCTAAGGACTTCTTCACTATCTAGTGGATTGTCCCTGGGTAGATCCCTCCGGTTCTGGTGGATCGTGGGAACCAATACCTAACCTTATCTTCCTTATATCACCATACATAAAGTAAATTTGGTCGGTGTATTTGGTATTGTTCATCTGCCATTGGAACCAATTGAAAACCATTTGAAAATCAATCTAGATACTTGTGATATATTATCAAAGTATTTTGTATCTGAATTGTTTTTGATATTTTAGAAATAGAGCTCCCCTCAACCTTTGCATCAAGCATCATTTTGTAATAGAAATTATTTTCATCTTGGTGGGTTGGCTTACATCTAAGAGTAGTTATATATAAAAATGTGGTTTTCAAAATAGTTGTTTCCTCAATATGTGCATGGAAATTTGAAAATGTTTTGGCATATATATTAGGAAAAGACAGCATATTGAAATAAATTGATCACGCTTCAAATCTTTGTGGTTTAAGATAGATGCTCCCTCAACATGTGCATGGAAAATTTAAAAATCGTTTGGCACATGCTGAAGCTGAGAGTTTGTAAATCCTTATAAAAACTTTATATTTTATCAATTATCGATAACTAATTTAAATCACAAAATCTCCCCCGATCACAATTATCAAATCATTTGAGATTTGTGATCTCTTTAGATATAAATTATTTTGAAAGCTTTAAGGAGAATTGACTTGATTATGAAAAACGCTTTAACCGATAAGGATCGAATTTTGAGACTTTAAACTCCATTGATTAAACATGCATGATTATCTTTGAAAACAATTGTATGACAAATAACTTTTTGATTTAATTGAAATTTCTCTCCCCTCAATCAATGCCATAAGTTGTTGATTGAGAGATAGATATTTTGACAAATGTTAAGTCCAGATGATTTTGAAAAATAGAGTCCGAAGTTATTTTCAAAGAAATTAGTTTTCATAAGATAGTAAGTAATTGTTTATAGAATCACACAAGATCGTATTTGAAAACCAAGATAAGGCATGGCTCGTTTTTCTTTGAAACGTTATCAATGACAATAAACCATAGTTTCACTCCTAAAATTTTTTCATTTTTTGATTTATTTTTTTATTTTTTATTTTTATTTATTTTTTTTAAGAAAAATATGTACATTCGAACAACATCTAAAGACCCGTGTCACTCTTTGACTGACAGCAAAAAGGACTGTTGATATATATCGAATCAAGAAAAATATGACAAAAAAGGCAATATTTTTTGAGATTTTTCGAATTTTTCAAATTTTTATGGATTTTTTGAAAGTTTCATATTTTTCTCTTTGCCTTTTGTTGGTTTTATAATTTTGTATTTTGGTTTTTGAATAAATATATATACAAGAGATAGATAAAGGAAAAACCTTTTACTCCTCTTGTTCCTCTTGAAGACGTTTGAGTGTTTTCGGTTGTAGGCTCTTAAGACCAAGTCGTGGAAGGATAAACTCAAACGCTTCTAAATATGGCTGGTGAACATGTCCGCTAACCGGTATTCCGCCTCACAAAATAAAGTTCCACCACACCATTTTCTACTTGCTCCTAATGAAATGATGTCTAATGTCGATGTGCTTTGCTCTTGAGTGTTGTAATGCTGTTGCATGAGAGAGCAATAGCACTTTTATTATCATAGTAGTAGAGGATTTTGTTGAATTCAAAGCCATAGTCGTAATGGGATCTCATCCAAAGGATTTGAGCACAACAAGATGACATGGCTATGTATTCAGCCTCCGTAGAGGAAATAGAAGTACTCATTTGTTTCTTTGAAGACTAGCTCACAAGCTTATCACCTAAAAATTGAGCACCTCCGCATCGCATTCGAAAGTATCTGACATCTTGCATGACGCGATCTCTGCATAGGCTGTTAGTAACATACCGGTGTCCTTCAAGTACCAAAGTCCCATATTGATGGTTCCTTGGAGATATCAAAGACCCGCTAGAACCGCCTAAGGTGCTTTTTGTAGGCTTAGCCCTGCATCTCCAGCACACATGCAAACAATAACAAGATGTCCGGGTCACTAGCCGCAGGAGGTACATCGTGTGGATCCAATCATACTACGATATTTTGTTTGGTCTACCATGATCCTCGAGTGGTCCTCATCATGTTTAGTAACGCTCTATCATGGAGTGTCACCAGGTCACTAGAATCAAAATCCAAATTTCTTTAAAATCTCATTTGCATATTTAGATTGATTTATAAAAATGCCTCCTGGACTTTGTGAAATTTGTAATCCCAAGAAAATGACATTTGTCCCATCATTGACATTTGAAATTTAGAACCCATTTCATTATAAAACTATCACACTCATTGGGGCCGTCGAGGCAAAGATAATATCATCAAATATATATTTGAACGTGAATTAAATGTTTCGACTTCTCGGGTAGAACAATGTCTGATCAATCACCTCTTGGTTAAATCCGTAAGATAGAAGAAACTTTGATAGCGTGATCATACCATGCTCTAGAGCTGTTTTCAAACCGAAAGGGCCTTTTTCATGCTTTATAGAGACATGAGTAGGATGCCTGATTCATTAAAACCCTCTCTCAAGCCGCCGACGAAACCACCTCTTTTCAAATCTCCATTCGCCGTAGTTGCTTTCTACATCCATCTCGATATACAACCATATTTTTTGC
>OU343220.1:74405712-74469216 GCA_910596185.1 Chrysanthemum makinoi
CTAAGAGTATGATACTAAAAAGACTTAACAAGCATAATACGAATAATTAAACGTAACGTTAAACTAAGATTCTAAGCTAAAAATGATAAAAAGTTAAGAAAATAAAAACCGGTGATGAAACGAGAGGAATAAAACCACCCGATCTTATAAGCACAAATTAATACAAAAGTTTACAACTTTATTAATCTTATCCACTAATTAGTAAGTAAAGTTTAAAACTTTATTCACCAACAAGCTTAAAATTACTAAAGCTTCAAACTTTATGTATTAAAAATGCTTAAAGACCCTTAAGCTCCACGCCTTATGAGGTAGAGATGATGATAAACACAAAAAGATACAAACTTAATAAGAGTTAGGCAATAATAAGCACTACTACTAAATGTAAATAAGCTAAAAGTGATCTAAAAATAAAAAAAAAGATTTAAACTTTATAACTAAAAACTATTAGATCTAAGTCCACCCGAGACTAAGTTGTTCCATCCAGAAGATTAAACGTGAATCGGGTATATTTAAGGACTTGATCTAAATGAACAAGCTATTAAATAGCTTATTGTTCAATAAAAACTTAAAAAGTTGCAACCTTTTTATGAAAAACTTGATAAAACTAATAAATCTAATTAATAATAAGCTAAAAAAATAGAAAATGTGCTCTCAAACTTAAAAGATGTCAAGGCTTATTTGTACAATAAGCCGAGCTTAATAAGCTCATGCATCTCTTTTGTTGTTTGAATCGAGCTAGAGGATGAAGAAAAGATGTGATAATAAGACATAATAAGCTAAAACTTATAAAAATGTAAACTTTTTATAAAATAAGTGAAATAAAAACTATTTATGAAAAGTATTAAATAAAGTTTTATAGAAGAAAAACAAATAAAAGAGCTTAATGGATAAGCTTATAGAAAAAGCTAACCCAAAAAGCAAAACCTAAATAAGCTAATAAGCTAATATAGCTTAATAGGTAAGAAAAGAAAAAGAAAATAAAGAAAGAGATGAGAAGAAGAAATAAGATGTAAAGATAATAAATAAGATGAACTAACTTGAAAGAAATAAATAAAACTTTTATAAAACTAAATAAGCATTAAAATTACAAGAGTTTGGGTACAAAAATAAAAATAAAAATTCTTTAAAATGAGGTGAGGAGGTGGGTATTATATAGACCCACAAGTTACACTTTGGTCCTTAATAATTTTTCATATTGACCCTTAAACTATTCTAGCTTGGTACAAAAAATACCCTATCAAAACTTGGTCCCCAAGTATAATTATTCTAAAGAGCAGATTGCATATTTCTGGACTTGGTCTCCACGTTGGACTGGAATTGGGCTAGGTCTTCACTTGGCATAGCTGGGCTTGGACTGGGTCGCACTTGGGCTTGCATCTTGGACATTTCGTGGGTTAGCTTGGGCTGTATCTGAATTCGTGGAAGCAGCTAGGATGAGACATTAGTTGTGTAAAAAATTTAATTATGCCATGGATGGGATTAGAACCCTTGACCTCTTGCTTGATAAACATGTCCTCACCCACTAGACCAAGAGTCTTTTTGTGTTGAATGTTGCATTTAATTCCCTTTTGACCTTCTTTTTTCTGCTGATCCATTTTCTTTCTTTTCTTTTTAAACATCTTTAATTAATTGCAATCTTTGTTCGGGCTTCGTTTTGTCTTTAATTTTTTTTTCTTCTCTTGCCTCGATGCTCCAAATAAAATTATCATTGGTCCCGTAACTTCGTGCTCCTTCCATTCTCGTGCTCGTTTTTGTCCATTTGTCTTCTTTTTTTTCATTTTACAATATCCGTTACCTGCACATACATAAACACAAAAACACAAATATTTATGGCTTTAGGGGTTAGTTTTTGGTCTTTTTGGTCCGGTTTTGATAAAGAAAGAGGTATATGTTTTTACATATACCAAAAGTACACTTTTGAATGGTGAAAGTACAGTACATATGTATTCAAAATCAATTACCCACTCGCACAAAAACATTCATAGTTACCGTTTTTCTCTGTTTTTGCTTCTCGCATAAAAACATTCTTAGTTACTTGTTTTCACTAATGAGACCATCTTCTTCGCCAGTCCCTCTCTTCCTTGTATCATCGGTTATGTCACCAGCTAGAAAGCTACAGTGTTAAGTGCAATCCACATTGGATTGATCTAGTTTGTTTAAAAAATGTGGCCAAATATGGTACGTAAATATTTTGGTCGTTGTTTATTACATATTATTTATTTCCAATTGGTTCTATGCTTTAACAAATAGTAGTTGTTATTCGATTAATACCTTTTTTATGTGTGTCTGATTCGTAATTATGTAGGGTATAATATGGTAGATGTTGTTTGTTAGGTATTTAACATAACCTGGTTCATTATAAATTTTAGTCGCACTCTGTAGACTAATAAGGAGTGGTTTATATGCATCGTATACGCAATTGTTTACGACGTTGGTATAGATTCCATCCATTTTCTGATTTAAATTGTTTTTTTTGTTGACCCTTTTTAGGACTATGAAGCTAAGTTAATCATTACCGATGGCCGAACTACTTTTGGTTGATAAAGCAAAAGTTAGGCTAAAATGCCACATCTTGTTTAGGAATACCTACTTTGGAAGATGGATTGATCTCTTGTTTTTGAGCGTGAAATGCACATCATAGATTATATGCTAAGGAACGGCATAAAGTCGACGATTCTCACTATGATATGCCCTTCATTTTTTACATTGAAGGGAATGCTTTACATTTTGATCGTCGTGAGTTTTGTCTAATGACCGGCCTGCGGTTTGGATCTGTAAGCTTTGGGTTGTATACATCTGGTTCTCTAAATTTTAGTAACAGGGTATTTCCTGACAAGCAAGGGTATATTCTAACCAACTTAGATGTTATTGGTGTTATCGAAGATGAAGAGCGGTTTCGATAGATATTTGATGAAGATGTTGTACGTCTTTGTCTTTTGTTAGCCTTAGAGGTGATCTTTATGGGTCATTTGTTGACATGCGAGGTGGATGATACACTGATGAGGTTAGTTGATAATATAGATGATTGGAATGCTTTTCCATGGGGTGAGCATATTTGGACTCATTTATACGACCAACTTCATAATGTATTTGATAAGCACGTCGATGACCACGTTTTAAGATTGAAGAAAGATCCAAAGCATTGTCCGACATACACACTGTCTGGATTTGTGTTTGGGTTTCATGTATCCATTTTCCAAGTTAACATTTTTACTGATTTTTATATTTAAAAGTTTATGTTTTTTTTCTTTTTTATTTTTTTATTCTATAGGTGTGGATCCTTGAGTCGTTTGAAAATTTTCATGCTTGGTGGATTAAACATCTAAATGTGATACTAAGAGCACTTTCCTGGTCTAGGAAGTCCATCTTTAAAAGAACTGATCATTGAAACCTTTTTTCAAACGTAAGCCAGTTAAACTTTGTTGTTATTTATTTATTGTTCATAGCTAAAAAGGGTAAACCTACACACAAAATTAAATGTTCCATTTCCACCTATCTAAGCCCACAATATCTTATCAGACTCAGATTCTTCATCAAATGCTTTTGATCTATCTGTCTTTCTTTTCATTCTACCTTGAGGCTTGCCTTTTGATGGCCAAATGAATTTCATAATCAGCAATATTCTTAATCTTTCTCAGCAGTGGATGAACAATTGGATGAGTTGATTTTGTACACTGCAAATTAAGGTTAAATTCCAACATCTGTCTGGCTACATTGTGGTGCTTATAATTGTAGCAGAGGTTGCCTTTGGGCTTGAAACGTCCTAAATTGGCGGTGGCTATAATAATACCAGCAGTTGTTGCAGTAGTGGTTACTTCAATACTATCAGCGGATGCACAACACTGGAACTGATTGCTTGCACCACTTCCTTCTCCTTTTCTTCAACTGCACCCTTTAAAGAATCATCCAGTACTGCGTGTTTACCTTCCATGCCTCGCCTGAGTTTGTACTCTCACTCCTCCCCTGTTTGGATGCATCCTCTAAACTTTGAATGCCAGCGCAGCTTGCTTTCTTTCCTAGTTTATTCACTTTCCTGAATGCATTGAACCTTGGCCTTCTTAGTCTCTCCAAAACACTTACCAAGTGCTTTAACATCCTGATTGTTTCAGCGCGAGTAGTTGTCGAATTTTGAAGACCAGTGATCTTTGACTCCATAGTTGTGAATATATCCGTCAATTCAAGATTGAGTTTCATATTATCCTCACCACCTTGACCTGTGTAACCGGGACCGAGAATTCTATCATTGGAATTGTCATCATGTAGAAAGCCATTAGCCGTCAAATCATGTTGGTTTTCCAAACTACCCTTATCTATTCGAGATGTGTCTAACATTGCATCAGACCTAGCCTGAACATCCATGTCCCCCAAATTAGCCAGTTGTCTAGGGATTCCTCCACCTGTGCTGAATTGCAAAGAACTCTCCACATTAGGAGTTGCCATTGGTTGTGTCGTTCTTATGTTTCCACTGCCCTGCCTCAGCAGTGCTTTGGGGAATAAATATGTTATAACCAAAAAATTACAAAACAGCCCCTATAGTTTCCACATTCATCGAAACTAACTAGCGGTGATTGCCCGAACTAGCGGTGTTTTCAAGCAAGCTAGCAGTGGAAATATTATTTGCACTCCAATCTTTCAGTTTCTGACTTTAATTACGAATCCCTTATAAAATGGTGTCGTATGTATCTCAAAGTAATTAACTAAACCATATTCTTTTTTGTAACCATTACTGAACTTTAGGATTCAACTACAATTACTGATCTGAGACCTTCTATACATGAGTTCCAATCTGCATGGTGGATAGATAGCCAAAATTTTTTCAATGACTACGTTCCCGGCCGCCGTCGGGGACCCAGCCACACTTGTCGATACCTACTTTTCGAGGCTTGAAAAGTCACGGCAACGTGCGAAAACTTGTTTGAAGTAAATTCAAAACAATGCAAGAGTGGAAGTAGTTCCAGAACAAAAAGCCTTAAGGATCATGTAATTGCCGGTCTGAATCGCCAAGTTTTTAAAATTGAGTGTATTATTCAGGTTCTCTTTATATTCATTATAATATAAGAATAGTAGATTCACTTTTTTATAACATCACCTGCCGGAATTTTCTAACACTTAAACCTTCACAGGTTCTTGCACATGATAGAACTGGCGGTCTTCGGGTATACCTTTCAACTAATCTATAGTTATTTCTCGCTGCCATTGTTTAATTTTAGAAATTTCATCGATATTTTTTTGCAGGACAAACTTGATTTTGAGTCACATTTTCCAAACACAAGGACTGCCTTTTCTGATTCACTTAATAGCATTTATCTCAAACGATCGACTTGCTTGGAATCGACGTGGACGTTGCTCGGTTAATATTTCTTCTTAGCATTTAGTTGTATGGCCGTTATATACACATGTCATCGGCTAGTCTCTTCAGGAGTATCTCTGTTAGAGGAATTGAGATTCGCGTTGGCAGAGGAAGAAAGGTTAGAGTTGGAAGAAGAGAAGCTGAATGCTAAGGCCAACATCTTAAGGTTGGAAGAGGCTAATAGGTTGCGGTTGGAAGAAGCTGACATGTTGAAGTTGGAGGAGGAGAAGAAGAAAAAATGATGCGCGTTTATGAATTCGTCACATTTTCAAAAGGCTTTAAGTCGGTTACCACCCGACAAGAGGATTCTCATGGAACCTGTTTCGCCACAAAACAATCTGCAAGTTAAACGGCGTAAAATAAAAAAACACGGTCCTGACATCAACGGCCCAACTATTGTTGAGGTGCTTAACAGAGTGAAACCTTGGGTAGAGGTATTGTCATACTTTTTAAGAACTTGTCAATATACTTGGTTATCAATAATACTTAGTCAAACTAATAAATTGCAGCTGTTTTGTAGGATCTAAGTAGATGGTTTCTGATGACGTATAGTCCACATTCGAGTCACGAACCTGACGACCGCTACTAACGAGCCCAGTACGACTGGGCTAACCCGGTAACGGTTTGGGCTCACGAAGGCCCAAACCCAAAGTTATTTATGGCCTTGATATTAGATATCTCTTATTTATGGGATATGCATTAGCCAAACGAATTAGACGGGATACGCCGAAGGTTGGGGAACACGCAACCAACAAGGACTTCGTTTGTATATAAGGGGCATCCTAGCCCTGATTAAAGGTACGATCTAAAAACCCTAACTCTGAAATATACTATAAAATCGATTACTTACTCTCACGCCGGAGGATAATCGTGGGAGACAAACCCACGGTAAGCCTAAAGGTGTTTTCTATTTTCTTAGTGCGCAGGTCTCAAGCATTAAGATCCAATTAATACGAGAACCGGAGTCCAAACAAGGAACGCCCAACTTTTGTATCAACAAGTGGCGCCATCCGTGGGACCTATCACTAAGAACTGGAATGACAAAGCAAGGAAACCTAAATCGTGATGCATACGGTGACCTACAAGGGAAGAAACAGCAAAGCAGATCAGCTTCTAAGCAAGCCTCTAGAACAACCAGTATGGCTAGAAACCAAGGATCAGGCCAAGATCTGGTCTTCCCAGTAGTGGAACCACGCACGGGGACAACCCATACCACCACAACAGGAACCAACATAGAAGATCCACTGTGCAACCTTTTTACCACTCCCTTGCAGTCGGTACCAAAAAAGGACCTCACAAAAACGCCAGGCGCACCTCTCTGAAACAGGAGTCTAGATGTGGAAACCGACATTCTCACACTAGAAGGAGTCGCGCCTGAATTAGCGCCAAGGGACTTCGTGTCTCAAAACTAAGAAACCTTGGCTGCCCTCATGCAAGAGGAGGCGAAAAAGAGGTCGAGTCAAAGCCTAAAAGCCCGACTAAACTTCGACACAGAGTATGAAGCATCCCCATCGCGCCATCAGAAGAAGAGGCGCGGGAAAGATAGCCGCCGACCCCCAGTGTTTACCAGGATTGGGAGTAGAGTCGAGAACAATGAATCAGCTGACCTGCAGTATCTGGAAGAACACGAAGAGGACGGACGGCGTACCAATATCCACGCTAGGCTTGGCAGCCGCAGGGTCCAAGATAGACTTGGACGACGGTACTCCCCAAGTGGAAGCTCTTCAATCTCGGATTCTGAGGACAGTCGGCGTAAGCGCCGAACGAGGGGAAGCTCATCCTTTGGTGAATCCTCGGATGGTCGGCGCAAGCGCCGATAGTCAAAAAGATCGTTCCCTGATAATTCCTCGGATAACGAGGACAGCGAAATAGGACACTGGAAGTCTAGGGGAAGATATCGCGACCAGGAAGAGGAAGATATGTCTCTTCCTTGGCGCTGCCAAAAGGTGGATGCGTTCACTCGGCGCATCAGTGATTTCTCGGAAAATAAGAGAAGGTGCATGCCCGCCAATGTAAAAACCTACGATGGAACAGGTGATCCGGACGATCACCTAAAATTTTTCGAATCAGCTGCTACCATCGAAAATTGGCCACAACCTGTGTGGTGCCACATGTTCAATTCCACATTAGTGGGAAATGCGCGAAACTAGTTCAGTAAGCTTCCACGCAGAAGCATTGATGGCTTTGAAGAGTTGCGGAAGGCGTTTTGCTTGAACTTCACTCAAAGGAAGAAGTGCGCCAAACACCCTTTCAAACTTGCCAGGGTTAAACGCGCCGGGGAATCTACAAGCGCTTATGTGGAGCGCTACAAAGATGAGTGCATACAAGGCATGTCCAGAAATACTAAAGATCTCAGGGTACATGAATGGGATCAATAACCCAGAACTCATCAAAAAGCTGAACGACAAGGTCCCCAAACCTTTGATGAACTTATGAACGCACAAGGTCCTTTATCCAAGGAGAAGCGGCAGCCCGGACGGACAGCAAGAAAGGCTACTCAAACTATAGGTCACAAGAACAGCCTCGGAGACAATCCATTGACCAGAGTAGCAACCGCAACAAGAACTACCGTGGCCAAGGAAACGGACGAGATAGTGACAAATATACCCCGCTAACCAACCTAAAAGAGATATTCGCAACGAAAGGTGCGAACTTCCCGAGGCCCCCACCAATGCGCACCCCAAAAGATCGGCGTGTGGGGAACAGATACTGCGACTACTATGGACAGAAGGGCCATACCACCAACGAGTGTGTCCAATTGCAACAGCTAATCGATAAGCTGGTAAAAGAAGGAAGATTGGACCATTTGGTTAAAAACATCAAAGAAGGGAAAGGTAAGCAAAAGACTGGGAACAAGAAAGAAGTACCCAAAGATAAGGCTGATACCATCTACATGATACAATCATGGCAGCGAATGAGTAGGCAGAAGACCAGCCAAAAGTTTTCGCGTGGGAGCGAAATCTCTTTCCCCACCTTGGCTGCGGACAACGCAGTGGTAGAACCTCTCACCATAGAGATTAATGCATGGGGTCACGATATCCACCTCATGTATGTCGATGGAGGGGCATCTGCAGATATAATGTATGGACATTGTTTCAAGCGACAGCCTGGATGAATTTCATGGTGATCAAATCCCCTTCGCCATACAATGGCATTATCGGAAGACCAGGGATATCAGCCATATGCTGGGGCGCTGTGATGCCGCCTACGGCACATGGGATGCTCAAGTTCCCAGTAGAGGGAGGCATTGTTACTCTCTATAACACCACCGTAACATCTAGAGAATATAACACGGTTACATGAGAGACGACACACATTCCAGAACAGCGCGCACCTAAGGTATCAAAACTTAAGATTGCAATTCATCCTGAGTACCCAGAACAAGAAGTATCGATCGGAGGGTCGCTGTCGATAACGGAGGACATCCGGTAATGCGCACTCTTGCAAAAAAATCTAGATATCTTTGCATGGGAACCAAAACACATGACCGGTGTACCACGCTTGATTACAGAACACAAGTTGAGGATCCTACAGGGATACTCCCCCGTACGACAGAAGAAGCGTGGTCAGGCTCTAGAGAGCGCACAGCATTCGCGAGAAGTCCACAAAACTTGTGGATGCATGTATCATGCGAGAAGTTTATTACCATGACTGGCTCTCCAACCCGGTAATGGTCAAAAAGAGTGATGGTAGTTGGCGAATGCGTGGACTTCACGGATCTCAACAAAGCATGTCCACAAGACTGCTACCCACTACCAGAGATAGATTATAAGGTAGAATCTTTGTGCGGATACCCACTTAAATGTTTCTTAGACGCATACAAAGGGTACCACCAAATCCAAATGGCTAAGGAAGATGAGGAAAAAATGGCCTTCCATACAAGTCAAGGCATTTACTGTTATACAAAGATGCCCTTTGGCTTGAAGAATACAAGCGCCACCTACCAGTGATTGGTAGATAATGCGTTTGAAAAGTAGGTGGGCCGCAACCTAGAGGTTTATGTTGACGACCTTGTCATAAAAATCCATACGGAAGACTAGTTGGTACGTGACATTGAGGAAACATTTAAGACACTACGAGAGATCAACATGAAGCTAAATCCTAAGAAATGCACCTTTGGCGCTACAGAAGGCATGTTCCTTGGATACTTGATAGAGCCCGATGGCATTAAACCGTGTCCAGAAAAAACAAAGGCTGTCATCCAACTTCCTTCACCATGCACGTTGAAAGAAGTCAAATCTCTAAACGGAAAACTGGCCGGTCTGAATAGATTCTTGTCCAAGTCAGCAGACAAGTCACTCCCTCTCTTCAAAACACTCAAGAAGTGTACAAAAAAGGGAGACTTTCGTTGGACTACGGAAGCAGAAGAAGCTTTCATACAACTTAAACAGCATCTAGCAGCACTCCCCATGCTAGTTGGCCTGAGGAAGAATTAATTATGTATTTGTCGGCAACCCATGGAGCGGTACCAGTAGCGGTGCTACTAACAGACAGAAACTCAGTACAAACACCGGTGTATTTTGTAAGTAAAGCACTAAAGAAAACGGAGATTAACTACGGCTCAATGGAAAAGTTGGTCCTAGCATTAGTATTCGCCAAAACGGCTAGCAGTACTTCCAGGCGCACCCAATAGCGGTGATTCAGACCACCTATCAAGCAAATTATCTCTAAACTGGACGCATCGGGCGTCTCTAGAAGTGGAGTGTATTGCTAGGTGAGCATAACATCTCCTACGGACCACGTCTGCGGTTAAGGGGCGATACTGCGGACTTCATTTCGAGAAACCGGACACTGATGATGCACCTTCACAAAGCAAGGTGGAACTACAAAAACCATGGATCTTGTTCACGGAAGGATGTTCATGCGTAGAGCGGTCGGTAGCGCAGCCTTATCCTCACAAGTCTAGAAGGAATGGAATTCACTTCGCATGCGTTTCGAATTCACCCACAAACAACGAGGCAAAATATGAAGCCACGATGGTGGATTATGCATTGAAGCTCGAATGGGCATACGCAAACCGGAAGCAAATGTAGACTCCGGCTAGTGGCCAACCATGCGTGTTGAAGAGTATGTGGCTAAAGAGGAGAACATGATTCAATATCTCGACAAAACCAAGTCCCTAATCCAGGCTTTGACAGTTTACCATCAAACAAGTCCCTACAGTGAAAATAGAAAAGCGGTGCTACGGTGAGCAAGATGCATCCACAAGCTTTGCGCTTTGTCAAAACAAGTATTGGTGGAAACTCAGAGAGCAAGTCCATCTCGGAGATGGAGATATCCACGGTGATAGAGGAACAAGGTCCTACATGGATGACCCTAATCATCGAGTTTATAAGCAAGGGCGTATTGCCCCAAGAATAGAAGGAAGCCCGACGAGTACAGCGCACATCATAGAGGTTTGAACTTCGGGATGGTGTACTATATCGGCGTTCATTCCTACAACCATGGCTTCGATGTGTAGGACCCCTTCAAGCAGATTATGTACTCCGGGAAATCCACGCTGGTTCATGTAGTATGCACTCCGGACCACGGTCCGTGGTGGCGCGCGCTCTACGGTCAGGACCTACTGCGGCCTACAATGCCGTGATGCACGGGACTTAATAAGAAAGTGTGGCGACGCCAAGTTCACGACCGTTCCACGCCAACCACAACAGGAACTAACACCTGTTTCGTCGCCATGGCCATTCTATAAATGGGGCATCGACATTGCAGGTCCCTTCCCTATTGCAGCAGGAGGATTGAAATTCCTCATAGTAGCTATCGACTATTTCACCAAGTGGATTGAAGCAAAGGCGGTCGTGACCATCATAGGAAATCAGGTAAAACGGTTTGTTTGGGAAAATATTGTGTGCCGTTTCGGGTTACCAGGGGAAATCATCTCAGAAAACAGAAAACAATTTTGTGACAACCCTTTCAAGGAATGGTGCGAAAAGCTTAAAATTACACAGCACTTCGCGTCGGTTAAACACCCACAAACCAATAGCTTACTCGAGCGTGCAAATCGAAGTCTGGGTGAAGGAATTAAGGCACGCTTGGACAAGCACAAAGGGAGGTGGGTGGAGGAATTATCGCATGTTTTGTAGGCGCACCGCACTTCGATCAAAATTAGCACGGGAGACACTCCCTTTTCTCTTGTCTATGGGACAGAAGCCGTCACACCAGCGAAAATAGGGATGCCAACTATTCGCACTGCTAAAGTTAATGTTACAACCAATGACGATGAGCGACGTATTGACTTGGATCTACTGGAAGAAAGGCGCGAACGCGCAGCTATATGCGAGGCGCGGGCTAAGTCAAAAATGAAGGGATACTACGATGCTAAAGTTCGAAGCGTCTCATTCAGACCAGGCGATTTCGTATATCGCGCCAATGATGCGAGCCACGCAGAGGATACAGGAAAACTTGGACCGAAGTGGGAAGGACCTTATGAGGTCATTGAAGCATTAGGAAAAGGCGCGTACAAGCTGCGTGATATGGATGGACGCGAGCTACACGACATGGAACATCTGCAATCTCAAACGATGCTATCTCTAGGAACGGCTACGGCCCAGTGCACGAATACTCCCGTATTTACATTCTGTTTTACCTAGGCAAATGTTTTTCTTCTCTTTTACAAAAACATGCAAGTATTAATAAAACGTCGTGGTTTCTAGCTAACTCCGCGACATATTTTAATTTGTTATTTACATATTATTCATATCTCAACAACATTGTTATTACCTTTTTCCTACATGGCGTGCATGCACTTGCCCTCAAGTAGACTTTTTAGATTTGTAAAAGATACATCCCTGGAGTAAACCAAGGAATGTGGAGTTAAGATTTCCATACTAGAATAATTATAAGAGCCGAACACCTCACGAAATGGGAACGAAAACACTCTTACGCTTATTGTAACACCCCAACCCGACAAGGGTAGAAGTATCACATCATGGTGTCATATCAGAACATACTAATAAAATTTTGCGAGCGAAAGTCTTGTAAAATAAAATAACAAGTCATATAAACGAATGACTTATAAGGAAAAATACAAAATTCGATATGTCAAAAAAAATGAAATAACAAAACAATTGCTCTTCAAAAAGTCTAAAATGATAAGGGAAACTAGGGTCGGATCACCCAAATGCTCCTACTCTCGGCCCAACAAAGCCCAACATCCTGCTTTGTACCTGCCGCATGGAAAAGAAAATGCGGCTGAGCTTAAAAAGCCAAGTGAACAAATATAACAAAACAAAAGCTAACATAATAAAAATATAAAAACGAAACAAAGGAGACTGATAACAAGGTCGCAACGAAATGAGCACAATGAGTCAATGAGGAATGATGCAGGTTTTACTGACCAAGTTTTAATATTTATAAAGTCTCGTTATACCTATGGTCTACCCTAGTGCAGTAACAGGCAGTGTACCCGGTCGTGTGTAGTGTAGTAATCGGTAAAGCTGAGGTCGTCCCAAGAGCTATGTGTGTCGGATTATTACTAAGTCTAGGTGTCACAGATTAATAATGGTTTTGATAGGGAATTAATTAATTAAACTACTAAAGCAGAATAAAAGTAAATAAAAGTAAATAAAAGGTAAAGAGAAAATCAATAGAGGAGAGTGGTGCTAACCTAGTTAATCCTCCTAGCTAGATATGTCTATGTCTACTTACTTCCAATTACTTCAGGTGGGGTCAAAGTCGAGAGGAAAACATTTGGTCAATTCGCCCTAACCTATCAGCAAAGATGCCACCACAGGAGAAGTCAGGTGTCCCCTCATAAGTCCTGTTGTCCCTGGTCCCCTAAGCCAAGTCATTAAGTACCGATACATGCTAGATTTATAATAGTGATTTTCAGGGCATTAGCAACTTAAACACTCACCTCCTAATTCTTAAGTTCATCCAAACGGTAGGTGATCAGTTGGTCAAATCGCACAAGTAGAAAGGGTTGTCAGTTGGTCATATCTTACCCTTCTCGTCTCAGTCCGCTCACCTAGGGCCAGTTGGTCATATCTCCTAGGCAATTGGCCTCTACCGCCATTCAAAACTACAGAACCAAGGGTAGCTACCAATAAACTATGCATGCATACAGTTAGAAATAATTATTCGGAACTAATGTAAACGCAAACAAAACAATTAAGGAATCATAACTAGGCTAGCACCAAGAGGTGGTTAGCCGCTCATATTAATCATACAAACCAATTCAATATTCAAAGGTACGAAATACATGAATTGAAAGTAAAGAAAATATAAAATGCTATTGCTTATCGAAGGGGAGTGATTTCTCCTTGAGACAAATTGTATGCTCCTCTAGACCTACCTTGAGCTTTTTCCCACGTTCTCTGGTTTTTGTGTGTGGAATGGGATGATTAGAAATCCTGGAATTCACGAGGTATTTATATGCGATCTCGGGTTACTGCAGTAACTATAACAAGAGTTACGCCGTAACCTTCAATTCCTTCGTATTTTGCACTAGATCTGCTAGTTACGGCGTAACCTTATAAGTGGTTACGCCGTAGTATTCAATAAACTTGGTTATGCCATAGTTGATAGAATAGTTATGGCGTAGTTATCAGCGGCGTGGAACCTCATTTGACCTAATATAGTTATGTAGTAGCCTTTAGGAAGAGTTACGCCGTAACCTTCTGATGAGTTGGTTTTCTGAGTCACGCTTTAGTTACGGCGTAATGTGAGAGATGAGTTACGCCGTAACTTCTTCAAAGTAGCATACTGTGATAAATCTTTAGATATTTCTCCAGTTCTCCGTCTCTTTAGCTCCAATGCTCGTAATTTACCTGAAAGTGGAAAACAATGGAAAACAAGCGTAAATCCATATAAATGATATAAATTACAAGAATTATCGGGGGAAATTGACACTTAATATTTCGGACTATTTGATGTTATCAAATATCCCCCCACTTGAACTCTACTTGCCCTCAAGTAGACCTTATTAGAAAGATTCCTAAAAAGATATCTCCCATAACCTGGAAAATATAAGTTTATAAATCCCTTATGCTAGAATAAAATAAAGTCGAACACCTCATGAAAAGGGGAACAAACACTCAAATCTCTCAACTATTCGAAAGTGTCATTTTCGGTGATCACTCAATCGCACAGTCATAGCATGTATTCTATCATAAGCTTGGCGTTACACAAATCTCCACCACTAGAGTTAAGGGCTAAACAATTCTCGAAGGCAATATGGGTAGACACGACAAAAGGTTAAGGGGTGACTCGTCATTACTAACATGTCACAGCGAAGTGGAAAAAATCAATGATACATGAACAAATCCATGGCCAAGACACCAAAGATTGCTCGCTGCATCACCTAGACATGCTTCATGACTGATGAGTGCTTATTCACTCATCGTTTTTACCCACCTAAGACCACAAAAATGACCAAAAACACCAAATATGATCAAAATATGTTAAAAATATCCTTGGAGTGTGTTTTGTGTCTTGCAGGTACAAAAGGATTGAAAACAGAGCGAAAGCGAGCAAAATCGAGCCAAAATCATAAAAGTGTTGAAAAGCCGATGTCGGGATGTGATTTTCTACGATCGTTGATCAACTGAAGACCCGGACATGTTGTTGGAGTGAAAGTGGGGAAGCAAACCTTAAAACCTAACCCAAAACCAAAATCACTATTTTACCCATCCCCGATACCCAAATAACCAAAACCACCTTTTAATCCCAAAATCCATTTTAAACCTTAATAACCGTTTTGAAAAATTCTATTTTTTCTTAAAACAAATTTCCTTTTACAAAAAAAAAATAATAAAAAAATAATAAAAAATAAAATAAAATAAAATTTCTACGACAAAATACTTTCTTCTTTAAACTATTTTTACAAAAAAATAAAAATAACCCTCAACCTTTTTAATTCCCCACATAAACCAACTTTTTACCCATTCACTTCACCCATCCCCTTTTTCTCCTTTATCCAGAAAACACAAAATAAATCCCAATCCCTATCCCGCCAAAATCCTTGTCATTGCTGCCTCATGCCCTGCACCCACGCTTTGTCTCCTACATCCTGACACAGCTAAACCCACTGAGCTCCCTTCCCCAAGAAAGACTCACACGTTACCTCTTCACGTGTTGCACCTCCACGGTGGCAATCCACACATCCACAAAATCCCATCTATGGCTGTGTTGGCACCAAGTTGTAATCCAAGGGCTAATGGATGGCTGGGATTAATCAAAAGAAGCACAAGAAACACAAAGACATGAAGAAAGAGAAAGAAGACAGTTTTTAGTTTATGTATAAATAAAGATCAGATGATTAGTGTAATTTTTTGTCTAGAATATTTTTAGTTCTAGTCCTCATTTTATTTTCTCAAGAGCTTTAATTTCAATGTACTGTCTCTAATTTTCAGCTTGTCTTTTTCAGTTTCAATGAAAGTCAATTTAGTTTCATCATTTGCACTAATGTTTAAGCTTAAGTTCTTGTGATTAAGTTGTTTAATTCTTCCTGGAATCTGTTTCAATTACAAAAAGGTTTGTTTGCTTTAAAAAGTTTACTCATTTTCCATTTTTCAAAACAGTTTCATGTGGTTCTGCCCAAAAAGAGTGTTCGGATTTGTAGTGTTTTTGGGTCAAAGTTTACATTTTGACCCATTTGATTTTAAGATCAGTGGTAAAGTTGCTTTGCAAGTTAATTGGTGAAAGTGTTATTCACATTGTTCGATGTTAAAAAACTTTGGTAGTTTTTTTTATGTCAAATTTGTCTTCCTGATCTTTCTGTCACAGTTGCACATAAGGTAGATTGAGCCTTTTGACAGCTTATTTTTAAGCTGTCAAAAGGGTCCAAGTAGCTTCTATCTAGAATCTTTAGGATCTTAGGTACACTGTTTTTAATTGTCTAAGCTTATTTTGGAGATTGGAAGTGATTTGGTAGCTTATTCTTTAAGCTAAAAGTCCACCTTTGGGCTGTTCTTGACCACTGGTACAGCAGCCCCAAACAGCAGGTTCTCTCCACCTTTTCTTTAGGTTTTTAATGTTTACAATTTGCTTATTTGGAACCCCCTTTATAGCTTGTTAGGGAAAGTAAATTAGGAAGTGATTGGTTCAACTTTTTGTAGGCTTATTTAAGCTTTTCTTTTCTCCCTTTACAGCCACTGTTCCAAACAGCAGCTTTGGTCTTTTTCTTCTTTTTTTTGGCTCACTGATTGCTTGTGTTGTTCCTTTAGTGGTTTCTTAGAATTTAGATAAGTAACTAATAGTTTGGCATTCTTAG
The DNA here is from genome assembly GCA_910596185.1 of Chrysanthemum makinoi. NCBI lineage: Eukaryota > Viridiplantae > Streptophyta > Magnoliopsida > Asterales > Asteraceae > Chrysanthemum > Chrysanthemum makinoi. The sequence continues at coordinate 74,422,275 of OU343220.1, forward strand.
TTTAGCTATTTGGTAGCTTAGTTAAGCTTTTCGTACCTTGTTTCTTTTCCCTTGGACAAATACATCCAAACAGCCCCTTATTTTTTTCTTCTATTTGTTGTTCCCATCTGCTAACAATTTAGTTTTTAAGCATTTGTAAAGTTTAAGTTTTGTTAAAAGTCTTGTTTTAGTCCTATATTTAGTTTGCTAAAAGAAAAGTCAACAAGAAAAATAAGTGAGAAAAAAGGGAGGAAGTGGGAATTGAACACACGACCTCCTGGTCTCTTTCCAACGAACGGAACACAACAAAGACACTCCTTTACCATCTCTGCTACTAGGTGTTTGTTGTTATTATTTGGCATTTTAAATATTTGAAGTAGTAAGGCAGTTTTAGCTTAATAACTTTTTAGCCTTTTTAACTGCTTATTTCAAAAAGCAATAGGCAAGTTTTTTTTATTTTTTAATTCCAGTACTATTCAAAGGAATTATTGTAATTTCCTCAAATTTTCTTAAATAGTTTAGTATTTTTAATTAATTAATTAGTTTTTAAATCATAGAAAATAAAATAAAAGTCGAAAAAAATACCCATCTTTTTTCTAAAATTATTTTTAGTCATGTAGAATGTAGGAAAATTATTTTTGCACTCGTAGGACTTAAATTGCATTATTTTTCACTTTCGGGGCTTGGTGCGTTCCCCGGTTTTTCGCGTTTTTGCATTTTAGCACCCTAGGATGTAGTTTCGTATCGTTTTAGTGTTCCTTAGGCTTAGTAGTAGTTTATTTAGTGTTTGCATTGTTTTACGTATTTTTATTCTCGTTCTTTAATTTGTAGAATAACGTAATCAAAAATCCAAAATTTTGTTTAACCCATTCAAGTCCTAATCATGAAACTCAACGACACCGTCAATTTCACACCTCGTTGGGACACGACCCGGGAAATCACTTTTCCGGTATCACTTTTATCACACCCGTAAGATTTGGCACGTTAACCCTTTTCCTAAAAGGTTGGTTTGTCGGATTTTACAATTAATTTGATATATTGATATTGTGTTTATTTTCACCACTCACAAAAGACGAATCAATGACTAAAGGGTAGGATAAGACATGGGATATATAAATAGTGTAAAATAAAAACAAGGGTAGTCTAAATCTATAACCAAGTCATCACCACTTACCGTCCGCCCAAAGTTCAAGCTTTGAAGTCAAGAAACCGGATCATGAAATATAAGGTAGATGTGTCATTAGAGGACGTCGTGATGGGCACACTACCTTTTCTCCAACTGTTGGCATAATTACCAACTCCAATCTTCAAATGTGACCGAGGTGGCCTCCTCGATACTAGATCTATAAAGCTCATAACATAGTGCTTATAACATCGCACTTTACAATAACTAAATCATAACAACTTTCTTTTTTTTTCTTTTTTTTTCGAATCATTTTTTTTCAACTTAACAATAATAACTAAACAAAATATCCCCCCACTTGAGATTAACAATGGGAATTTGGGGGGGTCTTCAATGATCTTCAGGAATGTTGTCGATGAAAGCATGATCTCCGAACCTTTCCACTTGAACCTTGAACTTAGGCAAATGATGACTTCCCAATCACAAATAAAGACTACAGGGCAGGCTAAGGTGTATAGGTGTAACGAAACAATATATCGGGTTAACAAAATGAAAGGAATGGCTCAGAAGGGTGTATCTAGGGGTATCTTGCACTAAGTTAGTGCAACAAAATGGTTTCACATGGGGGTCGAGAAGTAGAGGTGACTAATCGATAGAGACACAATGGTAGGCTATTTGGGTGATAATCCTATAATATTGCCTTCTAGAACTGAAAAGTCCAAATATATCGAGCTAACTCAACACACCTCGTATATGGTCTCGAAATGATGCAAAGGCCAAGTTCTAAAGTTTACAAGCTACCGGCACACTCATAATTTGGTGGATTTGGGGTAAAATATTGGAAACGGATAAGGCTAATCTCACCATATAATATCAAGGGTTGTATGTGCTCGGCTAAGGTCTAATCTAGTTAGGTTAAGGAAAACATGTCAAAATTTTAAAAACGGCATAATTTTTCAAAATAAACTAGAAAAATGAGGACAAAATAATGTTCAAGAGATAATTCTACTCCCGTCCCCCCATTTGAATTGTAAAAAGTCCCTTTTGTACTAAGCATTAAATAAAGGTGAAGAGAAAAGTAGAATTAGAGCGAGAACTTCCTAGAAATTTGCTCCAAAAAGAAAGAAGGCCCACGAAAAAGAGACGTGCCTTCGTATAAGCATCATGAACAAACTTCAATCCCTAAAATCACACTACTGACAAGCATAATCTAAAATAATAATAAAAATAAACAAACCTAACTCACTTTCAGGAATCACGTTGCATTTAGCATATGCAACAAGTTTTTAAACCACTTGGTGCCCCAAGTGGACGAGTGAAGTCTCGTGAGGGTTTATAGGGAACACACCCACAAAGTTGATTTAAAATACTAATACAAGGTTATTATGTTTTAAAATTAAAGAATTAAAGCAGAGGAAGGTTGCGTCGTAAATCTTTTGAGGGAGTTACGCCGTAACTAGCAAAACCTGCATAAGCTGCAAAGCGAGTGGTTACGGCGTAACCACAGAGATGGTATTACGTTGTAATTATTAATGCGTCAAGAATTCTGCTGCCAAAAAGTTGTTTACGGCATAATCACTTAGATAAGTTACGCCGTAACTCTGGTCAGATCAGCAAACTGTAGTAGCAATACTTCCTCGTTTCCTGCAAAAATGGTTAGAAAACACAAAACCCTACAGGAATGGAAATAAAACAAAAGAAAGGGATAATTCGGGTTGTCTCCGAAAGAGCACTTTTCTTTATTTACGAGTCTTTAAGTTAGACTCAGAGCGGGGCTACCGTGCTTGTTGGTCATTTCGTGGATATGGCAATCTCCACATTGGATCCATCTTACCAAATTCTCATCCCATTTGTAGTCATCCCTAATTCTAAAAGCACCAGTAGAAACTCTTGATTTTCTCGGTAAAGGTGGTCAATACCTTTTCTTTATCTTCCTCATGATATCGAGCAGTTGGTTGGCTTGGCTCAACCGCCTCTTGGTCCAATTTTTAAAGTTCTTGATCGTTCTCGGCATTTTGAAAATAGTCTTATCATTGTTCATCTTCAACCTTACTAACCCTTCTTTTTCATTTTTATCTAACCCCGACATGTCCTGAAAAGGCTTTCCTAAAATTACTCCCGTAAGTCCATCTTCCACAAATTCGCCACGCCGTCTAAAACCATAAAGTCCATCAAAAATGAATGAGTTCCAACGAAGACATGGATGTTAGTTGCAAACCCAAGAAAGTTATTTCCCTTATATTCTAATTCTTTCTTCAGAACTCGGTTGTAGCATTATTTCGACATGATGTTGACTGTGGAAGTAGTGTCAATAAATGGGTGGAAGTCGATGAACCCGATTTTGCATGAGATCTTTAGATAATAAGGGTTTATATGATGTATGCGGGTTCCTACCTCATGAAATCTAGGTTGATTGGTTTGCGAAAAAGCCTTTACAGAGTTATCTTGCCAGTGGGCCATTTCGACGTCACTTGAGAGGTCTTCAGCACTGATTCCTAAATTATCCTCTTCCTCAAAGTTGACGAAAACATCAAAATCTCTCCTCGAATCAACGTCGCCAGGATCCAGGGGGTCGCTAAGAAATTCTTCTAAAGCGTCACCAAAACTGCCTACTTGGTCAATTGCACATACCTTTTGCGGGGTAGATAGGAGTTCATTAGGTTTGAACATTGCAATTTCTCCATTAGCTACAAGAGTTAACTTTCCAGCAAAGACATCCACCTTAGTATGGGCAGTGGCAAGCATAGGCCTACCTAAAATGACAGGTATTCTGTTGTCTTTCGGAATGTCAAGAATCACAAAATCTACTGGGAAAAGGAATTTCTTAATCTTCACCAATACATTTTCAACGATGCCCAACGGCGATTGCATAGATCGATCTGCCATTTCATTTTTCATCTTGGCCAGCTTTAGGTCACCAATACCCACACGAAAAAACATCGAACGAGGCATTATGTTAATATTAGCTCCAAGATCATCTAGGGCATTACACATATTGAGACTCCTGATCAAGCAAGGGAGAGTGAAACATCCCAGATCTTTTTCCTTTTGTGGTAGCTCGTTTCTCAAAACTGCTGAACATCTTTCGTTGAGGTGAATTGTCTCATCATTGCTTAATTCCTGTGGAATATCATCATGATTTGTTTTAATAGAATTATTGATAGGGGAGTTTACTGGTAAAGCTTGGTCCAGAAGTGACTATCTTTCCATGCTGATTCGTCGCTTAACTTTTTCCAAAAAGGTCGTAGGTTCTTCAATGATAGTTTCAACAGTGTGGACAACTTCCTCCTCCCGAGCTGCTAGGTAATCAGAGATGGCTTCTGAACATGAGCTAACACTCTTCTCCAATCTCTTAATCCTATCATCGTGAGTTCTGAGAGAAGAGACTGTATTATCCACGAATGTTTTCATCAATTTTTCAATCCTATCATCTCGTTCTCTTGATTCCTTGATGTGGTCAAGAATATTTTTCTCAAGATTGGTCCCGTTTTGGTCCCAAACACACTCTTAACTCTCTCAGCCTGCATGCTTCAACTTCTCTTTCTAACATTCATTTTTGAAAATTTCCCAATAATTGTATTCTTGCTTTGTTATCGTCTTCATTACTTTATGATCGAAATTGTCTCGGTCCGCACTCGATCCATATGCCACTTGTAGCAATGTTCAGAAATCCAATGAATATATTCCGGGCTTGGTCGGAGTTGCTAGGAATAGGTCTCGGGAATCGGAAGTTCTCGTGTTAGTGCATTAATCCCACGATAGAAGACGTAGACGATCTGATGTTTGTTTAAATCATGGGTGGGGCATCGATAGAGTAGATTAGTAAATCTTTCCCATGCTTGGTAAAGCGTTTCTTCTCCAACCTGAACGAATTGATAGATTTTACCTAGAATCTTGGCCATTTTTTAAGGAGGACAAAATTGTTGGACGAACTCTTTTCTTAGTTTATCCCATGCTCCTTTACATTCATTAGGGAGTTTGTTATACCATCTTTTCGCTGTCCCAGTAAGAGTCATAGGAAAAATCCTTGCAGTAACCGAATAGCTCGGAGTACCTCTGACGTTGAAAAGAGAGGATAAGTGGAGAACTTCTTGTACGTGATCCTAAACGTCCTCATCTTCTTCTCCAGAAAACTTAAGTTCGTGTAACTCTCAATATGATCGGAATACGTATTTTTCAGATAGAATCCTGTGTGAAGCTTCATTGGCAGTACTCATTTGGTCGCTCCAAATACTGCTCCATAGTTAGGTCATCGATATTATTTTCATTGATGACCTCGGTTCTGCTCAGACTGGTCCGATTCAGAAATGAGAAAAATGTTGTGAATAGGAACCGGAGAGTAAACATTCCTAGTCCGAAATTGCTTCTCCGGATCGTCGAATGGGGTGGCCAGAAAAGGCCTCGAGCTGCGAGTCTTGTATCCTGACATTTAAGAAAGAGAATTAAAAATAGACTTAATACGAAATCCTAAAATAGCTCCCTAAGCGGCACCAAAAACTTGATGCGTGTTTTACTGACAGGTTTTAATATTTATAAAGTCTCATTATACCTATGGTCTACCCTAGTGCACTAACGGGCAGTGTACCCGGTCGTGTGTAGTGTAGTAATCGGTAAAGCCGACGTCGTCCCAAGAGCTATGTGTGTTGGATTATTACTAAGTCCTGTTGTTCCTGGTCCCCTAAGCCAAGTCATTAAGTACCGCTACATGCTAGATTTATAATAGTGAGTGCCCGGGCGTTATCAACTTAAACACTCACCCCCTAATTCTTAAGTTAATCCAAACGGTAGGTGATCAGTTGGTCAAATCGCACAAGTAGAAAGGGTTGTCAGTTGGTCATATCTTACCCTTCCCGTCTCAGTCCGGTCGCCTAGGGTCAGTTGGTCATATCTCCTAGGAAATTGGCCTCTATCGCCATTCAAAACTACCGAACCAAGGGTAGCTACCAATAAACTATGCATGCATACACTTAGAAATAATTATGCGGAAGTAATGCAAACACAAACAAAACAATTAAGGAATTATAACTAGGCTAGCACCAAGAGGTGCTTAGCTGCTCATATTAATCATACAAACCAATTCAATATTCAAAGGTACGAAATACATGAATTGAAAGTAAAGAAAATATAAAATGCTAATACTTATCGTAGGGGAGTGATTTCTCCCTTGGAAACAGCTCCGTGTGCTCCTCTAGACCTGCCTTGAGCTTTTCCCACGTTCTCTCGTTGTTGTGTGCGGAATGGGATGATTAGAAATGCTAGAATTCGTGGGGTATTTATAGGCCAGATCTGAGTTACGGCGTAACTATAACAAGAGTTACGCCGTAACCTTTAATTCCTTCGTATTTTGCACTAGATCTGCTAGTTACGGCGTAACCTTATAAGTGGTTACGCCATAGTCTTCAATAAACTTGGTTACGCCGTAGTTGATGGAATAGTTACGGCGTAGTTATCAGCAGCGTGGAACCTCGTTTGACCTAATATAGTTACGTCGTAGCCTTTGGGAAGAGTTACGCCGTAACCTTCTGATGAGTTGGTTTTCTGAGTCACGCTTTAGTTACGGCGTAATGTGAGAGGTGAGTTACGCCGTAACTTCTTCAAAGTAGCATACTGTGATAAATCTTTTGATATTTCTCTAGTTCCGCGTCTCTTTAGCTCCAATGCTCGTAATTTACCTGAAAGTGGAAAACAATGGAAAACAAGCGTAAATCCATATAAATGATATAAATTACAAGAATTATCGGGGGAAATTGACACTTAATATTCAGGACTATTTGATGTAGCTAAACAGGTTAACTAGATAGATAACATCAGTTGAACCATTACCATCATCAAACAGTAGCATAAATAGAAGTGTAACCATGACAGATCAACAAGGTAGGTAAACATCAATTACTATGTCGAACTAACAACATAAGCATTAGAAAGCACCAACAAAAGTACAAGCATGATAGTCACAAATAGCAAATAGGAACACTAAATGATAATCATAGCCCACAAAAGTAACTGACGAGGTATAACATGGTAACCGGATGAGTCAGATAATTACATACTAGCATGGTAAACGGGTGAATCAATTAGTCACATAATAGCATGGTAACAGCTAGTTAGATAAGTCAAGTAATTGTACGGTAACCAGATAGTCACGTAAATCATAAAATAGCATAGTCAACACATGAATCCAAAAATCATATAATGGTTCGGTAAGTGAATGTAATGACAGTTCGAAGTATAAGCTTGATAGACTACCAAAATGGAATAAGAGTATGACAAATCAAATGGAATGGAGTATAATATGGTAGTCAGATGAATCACATAAGGATACTGAAAGAATGAATAATCAAGGAAACTAAGAACGAGAAATACATAATATAGTGAATTGTGGAATAACATGAGGCATAATAACGATGAAAGGACATGAAAGGAAAAATATCAGTAATCTACCACGAGCCCAAATAAATCAAATCATATCATATCATATCATAAGTAACCATGGAGTAGCTAGCTCCCAAAATTGTGAAAGGCGTGTATTGCACACAACACTAGTCACCAAAATATATCATATCATATCAAATGCAAATCAAATCAAATCTAGGATGCATCCATACGCCCCTGTACAAATAATAGTGGCCATTATAATAATAATAATAATAATGAGCTCATAATGTATATATCAAAAGGGACAATGTGGAACATCACTCGACCACACTAGAGTCATGTCAATGGTGCATCAAAGACATGGCCATGTTACCTTCATGGCTAGGAATTGGCTCGGGTACTAAACTGAAGGGTCAAACGAAAGTCATAATCTAAAGGTTCATGTTTAAGGTTCAAAGCAAAGATTCAACATCAAAAGGTTCACAAATCTAAGGGAACATAGCAAAGGCATATAGGGGAACCCTAATAATAAGGCTCAGAGCAAAGGAAATATAAACAAGCTAATATCAAAAGATGTGAAAGAATCATGAGAAACCTTAAGAGATAAGGTCAGAATATATGTACCTTAACGCCAATGAAAGGAAAACAAATGAATTAATGAACACGAAGACACAACGTCATGTCTCCTTCAACGAATCTACACGGATTACAATTTGTATTGTGGAAAACTAGAAGGAGGGGTTGAATAGTTTGGCCAATTAAAACTCGTTTTAAATTATTAGATCGACTTATGTCAATCTATTTGGATGTGTGTTGGATGTTGATAAACAAACATATAGAAGTATAAGTATGTAATGAAAAGATAAGAGTAAGAAGCACAAAACCACAAGACGAGTATTTATAGTGGTTCGGCTACAAGGAGACCTTCCTTGCCCTACTCCACTCCCCGAGTCACCTACTTGAGAGTTCGTAATCACTACACAACACCGACTCCTTATGGTGGAGAAACCTTCACAACGTGCCTACTTACTTTTCGGTACTAGGCTAACCATTGGGTTCTTTCACACCAAGGTGAACCACACCTATCACAACGTCGCCTACCCTTTATCCAGTACTAGGCTAAGTACCGAGTTCCATTACAATGGAGGAACTACTACCCAACACTACACCAATTAACTAACCCCAAAGGAGATCTACTCCTTATAATGTCAACAAGGATAACAATATCCTTTGACCCAATACTAATCTATCTTGTACATCGAAACACACCATATCGAATGTACATTTTAGGCACCTTTCACTAATGCCTTTAACTAGATATTCAAGACACCTTTCACGAATGTCTTGTGATTTGACTTCTAGGCACCCTTCACTAATGCCTACAATACGGACGATCGACACCTTTCACTAATGTCTTCGTCTTTACACTTGAGACATCTTTCACTAATGTCTTCAACACTACACTTCTTAGAAGAAAGAAAACCATCAACAAGAGGACTTCAGTAGTCTTGATGATGAGGAAGCATGGCAACTCATGGACTTGACCTTGCTTGACTTCAAAGGTGGTGATCTTGCCTTTAAGAGGAACCTAGAGGATCACACAAAAACAAAACTACAAAAATAGATCACTTGGATGTGGGGTTAGAGAGTTTTAAGCTCAAGGAGAAAGTATGTGAGAAAGGGGTGAGAAACAATGAAGAAATGGCTCACTATTTATAGAGAGAAAATGCCAACTATTCCCATGATCCTATAGATCCGTCCCACAAGGGATTAGTCTAGCGTAAAGCTAGGGATCTGTGGGACGCTCCTCTTTACCCATGGGTATTTTGGTTATGGGTCATGGGTCATGGGTTATGGGTTGATCCATGGGTCTTTTACTAGATACAATGTATCTTATGAGTGCAATGCACTTAGTCAAGTGGGTATGGTCAATACCATGGGTTATGGATATTATCCATATATGATATAAGAACGATGTCATGCAATGGGTTATGGGTCAAGCTCCATGGATATGGGTCATGGACTTTGGGTTGTACCCAACTACATTCAATGTATTTGGTCAATGGGTTATGATACTTAAGTTTCTACCCATTTAAATTACCCAATATACTACATACTAGTTATGTGTATATTTTACCTAAATATGTAAACACTAGTTGTTGTACATAAGTAATACTAAATCATAAAATTACTTATACTTGTTTTAGTGTTTTATGTGAAAGCGTAAGTGTGTTAGAAAACTATTGGCTCAAACCATTTATGTATTTTATTTGTTTCGTTAACATGATTTTACGTTTGTTATCGACAAAACATTTGAAGATCGTAAAATATAAATAAATGTTTTTGCGGCTTATTTGTATTAACAATCTCCCCCTTTTTGTTGATGACAAAACATAAAATTCTTTTAAGGAAAAACTAAAATTCGTAAAAGTTTGAATTTGAAGTTTTTACTTTCTTCTCCCCCTTTTTGTCGAAACAAAAAGAGCTTCGAAAGGAAACTAACACATTGCTTTAAGAAAAACATGTGAAAAAGTAGAGAGCAAGTAACGGGAAAGGATCTCGTCTTAACTCCCCCTTGACGAGTCCATCCCTATGTGAGGGCGTCAAGAAAAATAGTACTAAGGTAGTTCATTTGCAGCTAAGTTTGCAAAATATTTCGTCTATGTGACGAATGTGCTCCCCCTTGATGATTGCAACTTTGCAAATGGACGTCATGAAATGTAATACTAATATTGCAAGTAATTTTGCAATGTATCACTTTGACACAAAGCTCCCCCTAGCTTTAGGGTGTCAAAGTCTTCATGTGTAAATTGAATAACTACAAAAAAAAAAAGGTTAGAAAACAAGTATAATGCATAATTTCCTGCAAATATGACTCAAGTTAGTAGAAAAACAGTTTTCTGTCTCACGGATCCCACGGTTCCCTTCTTGTAGGGATCCGTCTAGGCAAATTTTAGGGATCCGTCTGGCTGATGATAAATTTCAGCAATGGTGATATAAAGAATAATGTTAATATCAAAGTGAGATATGTATTATACAACATAATCATATACTCAGAAATATAGCTAGTAGCATGTATTTTTATTTAATAAAACTAGAGATATGATATAATTGACTCTGAAAACTAAGAAAATGATCGATACATGACTTGGAATTACTAGACTTATTTAAGTAACGCTTGATACTAGGACACCACTAAAATCCTCTAGCTCAAGTTTTATTTTGGTTTAATCTCGTCAAAACGTTCGAGGAGGTGATAGAACATGAAACGTTGATCTTCTCATACTTCATGTATCAAACTTTCAACATGTTGACAATGATAACAATCTTTGTCATGGCTAGGTAGTGGTGTTGGAAGAAATGAAATTGCTTGATGCGAAGGATCAAGTGAAGTGGGTTGTGGAACCTCAAACGACGTAGGGATTGGTGGAGGTGCATTTGAAGATGGCTCGACCAAGAATGATGGAGGTGGTAGAGAAGTGTCAGCTTCCATATGGTCAGGTGGTTGACTTTGATAATTTCTCATAATCCAAATGGGATTATATGATGGTGACGGCGAAAAGGAAGCCGAAGCAAGAGTTGACTCAACACCTGGATTTTTGGAGATTGAGGCCGGGTGGTGTTTTGGCATAGGTAGTTTTGTGGGTACTATCCTTTTAGGGATTGGTTTGATTGGTGAAGGAGAAATCCTTGCCTTTGTGGACTTGACCGGAGAAGATTCGGTTGAAGAAATTTCATGTACAACACGAGCAATTTTCTTGGGTGGTTCTTTGGTGGATAAGTTGCTACTTGGAGTTTTCCTCATGATGAGATGATTTCAAGGGGTTTGTAAAGGTTTCTAAGTGCTGAAAATGAGGATGAAGATGATGACTTTAGAAGTCCTAACAATGTTGTTTATAAAGCAAGGGATTTGGCAAGTGCATTCAAGACTTAAGCCACTAAAATTCATTGGAATATGATGATTAACATGCACAAGAGTCAAGTTTCAGAGTTGTACTGATCTAGGAACTCATTAAAGATGAGATGGAGTGTTTAAGTTAGTAAGATGAGCTTGCAATGATTGTTTTAGCTAGAGTTGGCATGAGTCTATCATACGGATCCCACGGTTCCCTCCAACGAGGGATCCGCCTTGGCTAATCCTAGGGATCCATCTATCAGCAGCTAAAAAAAGATAGCAATGATGTTTGTAAGATATAATGCCTATTTCTTCTCTTTTGAGTAGTTTATCTAAGTGTCTTAAATGAAGAGGTGCTTAAGTACTTGTGGGTAATGAGTGAAGTAGCTAATGATTGCCTTTTATGGAAGAAATTAGAACTTTCATGAGTACCAATGAATGAATAAGGATGAAACTAAAGATTTTGAGAGTGTCAAATGGAGCTAAATGATCCTAGAGATCAGATAGTGACTTAGGATAATGTTTTGGAGAATATCCTAAAGGCTTAAGATGGAAAAACTAGAATTTGATCAATTTTGAGGTAAGGATGATTAAGATCAATTTTGCTACAATTGAAAGATTTCCAAGGCTAGATGTGAGGGATCATGTGAGAGATGATGAACAAGCTTGAGAGCGGAAGAGTAATGGGTTTAAGTGAAACGATATATCTACAAGTGTCTTGATTATGATCTCGGTGAGTTATGTGTGAGTAGGAAAGATCTACTTAACTTGATAAGGACTTAATTTTCCTTAAGGCACTATGTCTAGCTTAGTGTGAGGTGTTCTAAGGACATGTTTAAAATACAATGATTGCAATTGCAATTTCTATTTGCCGGATCCCACGGTTCCCTAAGAGTAGGTATTCATCTAGTACAACCTTTGGGATCCGTCTATCTGCTAAGCAGAACCTTTACTAAAGGTATGCAATTATTTTGACAATGCATTATATTTCAAGGTTAGTTAAAGAGGTTCTAACACTAAGATATCAAATGTAAAATGTTTTATTTCATGAAAGAAATTGGATTACATTGATAAAGCATGACTACTAAGGATTGATCCTATTTGAAAGATTCCTAAGTTCCTTGAGCGTTTTCACTAGAAGTATCATCAAATGGTTGATGAGTGTTTGTTGATTCAGGAATGAAGAAATTCTTCATGAGAGATATGTTTAGAGGTTCCAACATCTTGTTCACAAGTACGTACAACGGACTTTGAAATTGAGGGTGGAAGTACACGATGTTATGATAGAGGCACGTCAAAAACATTTCATAAGGGATGAGTTTGTTCTTGGAGCCTTGAAGATTTACAATTCGCCTTGCGAAGAAGTAGGCGAAATTGTATGGTTGTTGTGTTAGCAAACAATACATTATGTGAGCACAACAAGCGGGGAAGGATTTCTCGATTTCCCCTAAGACTCCAAACATTTTCCCGTAGGATGAGTGCGAGAGCCTTGTACTCTTCTCGGATATCCTTAGTACAGATAATGTTTGGATCGGAGTAATAGGGTCGAGGTTTGCAGATTGTGCGAATCAGGTCTTGCGAGGAAGGTATGTGTGACCAATATGGACTATTTTCTTCATGAGAGTTAAAGAGAGAATCAAGAGACCAATCTTCGGTGAAGACACATTGTCCATGATTTGGAATTCGGAGAATTTGAGCAAATTGCCCAAGGGTTAAAATAAACTTTTGGTTTTTGATCCAAAACCAAAGAGATAGAGAACGATCCTCGTTACGAAAGAGTTCGACTTGACGGAAGAATTCTAATACAAACCTTGGACATATTTTCTCATTAATTTCAAGAATACATTCCAATCCTATGGTTCGGAAGGAGGTATTGATACCTTCTTCGAATTGTAGAGAGTTGTCTACAATACGTCCTTCGTGGAAGTGACGATTTTCGAGATTATTGAACCCACGGACATGATTGCCAGGTGTGTTGGGCTCAAGGGAGATGTTAGCAGTGTAGACGCTAGTGAGTGAAAAATCAAACTCATATTCATGCGACATAGCGAAACCTATAGAAAAATCAAACTCATATTCCTACTATAGTTAGTAGGATGTGACTTATTATGGGTAAAACGATGATTACCTAACGTTTTTACAAGATATTTATTAACAGTGACATTTAACTAACTTAATGTTTGACATTCTAGTAAAACATTTTTTTTAGGAAGAAAGTGGTTTTTATTTTGTATGAAAATCTGTTATCCCGAAGGATGGTTCCCACGGTTCCCTTCTATAAAGGATCCGGCTAGTATACTTGTCGGGATCCATGGGTTTGTAGTAACAGAAACAGATTTGATAAAAACATAGGTTTTACAATTTTATACCAAGATATGTGTTTTAGCTTACATTTTCTTTTAGCATGCATACATGGCTTCTAATGTATCATGAAAGAATACGAAACATATAAATCAAAAGAAATGACAAACAAATTATGATAATAATAACCTAGATAAACTAGACTATTAACAATATTTCATTTCAATGCTAAGAATGATACAAATGATTGGGTATATGATCCCAATATATATTAACAACACAAAATATATGTCTCCGTATGAGAACTTCATCATAGGGAACACAAGAGCGACGAGTGTTAAGGCGATGAGCACGAGGGCGATGTAAACCATGTTGATGACGAACCTTCTTGGTTTTGGTTTGAGATGGGATGAGAGGAAGATGAAGTTTTGAATGAGAGGTAATTTTTGAAAGTGGAAGATTTGAAAAACGTGGGGATTTGATAGACTTGAACGACATATGGTTTATTTATGGGGAATGAGGAATTTTTTGAGATTTGTGTTTTGTTTTATTATTAGAATGATATGATTTTTGGATTAAATAAAATAAAACACAAGTTTTATAAACCACGACTTTAGACGAGAAAGTAACACGTATGTGAGAAAGGCTTCCTAATGAAGCTACATGTAATAAATGTATATGCACAAAAGATAATCATAAAAACCTAAGCGAGCATACTTAATTATCAAGCTAATGTCATTTAGAGATAAGTAGAAAGTCATACATCTAGTGCACTTAGGAATGTCTTTACAAATGACACAACAAATGTCAGTAGACAATTCCGGCTCCTTTGTGTTTAAGATACCTTCTTAGGGAAGGTATTCTTGTTACCAAGTGATTCCTATGGCTAGGTAGCTATGAGCTTTGACTAATCAACATGACAAAGAGGATTAATGCAATTAAATAAAAAATAAATAGTAAGAAAAATGTTGTCATCTAATCAACATCCAAACAAAGAGTTTTAAAATACATTGTGTTTGTTTTTATGAAAAACCTTCTTTGTAGTTTTCAATAAACCATGGATCGTATCAAGTTTTTAAAGTACAATATAATTCAAGAAACTTGGTAACGAATCTCTGATGCCAATTGTGGAAAACTAGAAGGGGGGTTGAATAGTTTTGCCAATTAAAAACTCGTTTTAAATTATTTAGATCGACTTTTGTCAATCTATTTGGATGTGTGTTGGATGTTGATAAACAAACATATAGAAGTGTAAGTATGTAATGAAAATATAAGAGTAAGAAGCAAAAAACCACAACACGAGTATTTATAGTGGTTCGGCTACTAGGACACCTTCCTTGCCCTACTCCACTCCCCGAGTCTCCTACTCGAGAGTTCGTAATCACTACACAACACCGACTCCTTTTGGTGGAGAAACCTTCACAACGTTGCCTACTCTTTTTCTGGTACTAGGCTAATTACCGGGTTCTTTCACACCAAGGTGAACCACACCTATCACAACGTTGCCTACCCTTTATCCGGTACTACGCTAAGTGCCGAGTTCCATTACAATGGAGGAACTAATACCCAACACTACACCAATTAACTAACCCCAAAGGAGATCTACTCCTTATAATGTCAACAAGGATAACAATATCCTTTGACCCAATACTAATCTATCTTGTACATCAAAACACACCATATCGAATGTACATTTTAGGCACCTTTCACTAATGCCTTTAACTAGATCTTCAAGACATCCTTCACTAATGTCTTGTGATTTGACTTCTAGGCACCCTTCACTAATGCCTACAATACGGACGATCGACACCTTTCACAAATGTCTTCGTCTTGACACTTGAGACATCTTTCACTAATGTCTTCAACACTACACTTCTTAGAAGAAAGAAAAGAACCATCAACAAGAGGACTTCAGTAGTCTTGATGATGAGGAAGCATGGCAACTCATGGACTTGAGCTTGCTTGACTTCAAAGGTGGTGATCTCGCCTTTAAGAGGAACCTAGAGGATTACACAAAAACAAAACTACAAACATAGATCACTTGGATCTGGGGTTAGAGAGTTTTAAACTCAAGGAGAAAGTATGTGGGAAAGGGGTGAGAAACAATGAAGAAATGGCTCTATATTTATGGAGAGAAAATGCCTACTGTTCCCCGGATCCCACAGATCCTTCCCACAAGGGATCCGTCTAGCGTAAAGCTAGGGATCCGTGAGACGCTCCTCTTTACCCACGGGTATTTTGGTTATGGGTCATGGGTCATGGGTCATGGGTTATGGGTTGATCCATGGGTCTTTTACTAGATACAATGTATCTTATGAGTGCAATGCACCTAGTCAAATGGGTATGGGTCAATACCATGGGTTATGGATATTATCCATATATGATATAAGCATGATGTCATGCAATGGGTTATGGGTCAAGCTCCATGGATATGGGTCATGGACTTTGGGTTGTACCCAACTACATTCAATGTATTTGGTCAATGGGTTATGATACTTAAGTTTCTACCCATTTAAATTACCCAATATACTACATACTAGTTATGTGTATATTTTACCCAAATATGTAAATACTAGTTGTTGTACATAAGTAATACTAAGTCATAAAATCACTTATACTTGTTTTAGTGTTTTATGTGAAAGCGTAAGTGTGTTAGAAAATTATTGGCTCAAACCATTTACGTATTTTATTTGTTTCGTTAACATGATTTTACGTTTTTTATCGACAAAACATTAGAAGATCGCAAAATATAAATAAAAGTTTTTATGGCTTATTTGTATTAACATGTATAATACTTATTAGCTCATTTAAGTCATAACGGATTAATCGTATTAATATTTTTAGAGTTATAAGGGTATTCTTATTTTTAGTAATGGGCGAAATTAAAATACTTTAGGGAAATAATCATTAATTAGCCAAACTTATGGGTTACAAATGATAAATGGCAAAATTAAATGTTTAATATGACAAATATCATATTTTAAGGCTTTGTTAGATCATACTTCAAAGTATAGGGTTCACATGGTAAATATCTCAAAGTTTAGGGTTTACAATGTAAATAATTCAAAATAAAGTTTAAAATATATTTTATCAATGTTTCAAAGTTTCAAATACTAAAAGGACAAACTATACGACTTAATGTTATCAATATAATAGTTTAGGGTGTACTGTGTCAATTTTCCAAAGATTAGGGTCTAATATGACAAGTTATACAAGTAAAAGGTTTGCATGCGAAAAATATCAAGGTTTAAGGTCTAAAACGAAAATAAGTATTTATAAATCAAATGTAGTTACTGATTTCAAATTATATTATACGCTTATATTTCATTCTACTTATACATGTTTCGATCCATATTCAAGGTCGCTTGGGGCCCAAACGACTTACCTTTACGGCCAAGCAAACATGCCAAATGACTAACTCCCGACTCAACTATCCCGACACGCTTTTTATGTACCATATAACTCATCCGTTAATCCCGCGAGCACCCTTGTTAGGACCGATGAACATAAAGATTTATGTGGTTTGGAGGTCTAGGTTGGTGGAAGAAGATGAAGATCTTCATCCTTTTTAGAGAGAGAAACTAGAGAGAGGGAGGAGAAAACACAAAGTTTTATTAAGAAACACACACAATACAAATAACATAATGCTTCACCTCACCCCTCATGGAGAGTCATGAGGGGTATTTATAGGCTCTAACTTTGCCACTTACACGATACTAGTCTCTAAGGGCAAAGTATACTACGCATCTAGTCCAATTCACGTAAGTCACGTTATCTTTAGAAAAAGCGAGGCTAACAATCTCCCTCCAAGATAGGTCCACACGCGGAATGGTTACAATGAGACCTATAAATACAAAACAAAGTAAATTACAATAGTAATGAACAATGTTGACTTTCTTGAAGTGCAGAGTCTCTGTAGTCTAGATATTGAGGCAAACTTGAAGTTCTCCCTTCCGATGACCTCGGCAAATGATCTTCTTGTAGCTCAACTTCAACTCAGAATGGTCTAGTTAGGTTATTACTCCCTCCTAACTAGTGAGCCTTTTTTTCTTTGCTCCCTCCTGAACCGACAACACTCTTCCAACATGTCTTTAATCTTCAGACACGAGGAGAAAGTAAACTCTGAAGCACAATGGTTGTCGTTCTGGGAACATCGTAACAACATAACTCACTTAGTATTGCATCCAAGTTGGTAAAAAGACCTGATGTACACCACACTACTTATCCTTCTTCGCCTTAAGCAAAAATCCCTTCGTAATCCAATCACGGAAGATGAAATACCAACTTCTCCCTCCTGATGGTTGCGAGCTATCCGAATCATCATAATGTTGCGTACATGCCGTATTACCTTCTTGATGCAATATTTAACATCATAGCTTGATCAAAATCCCGTGAGAATATGTCGCAAGAATACTCTAAATAATTTTCTCTAACCAACCTTTAATCAAACCTCCTTTGAATTCACCGGCTAATAGTAATGACCACATGTGGAGATAGCCCGGTACGACTAACTTGAAAAGGAAGTAAGCATCCCAACTTGTGACTTGCTGCTTGTTCTAAATTTTTAACAATCCACAACTTCGTGACACCGAGCACAACAACGTAACTCCTTAAAGTGATGGTTACACACTGTGAGCACTACAACGTAACTCCTTACCAGTTATAACCAGATTGTCAAATTTCATAATGTGCTCCAACAAGTTATCTTGAGACATGCATCCAACCAACCATCGTCTCAAAGATAAAGAAGTCCACCCGTGAAATATCACTTCAATTTCTCGTCAATAATACCGTACAAAAACTCCGTAGCCATTTTTCAAATTTCACGCAAGCCGTGAATTATGTATCCCTCTGTGAAAATTTATAATGACCAAATACCAAAAAATACCATAGTTTAATGTATAACAAAAATTTGCATCCAAAAAAAATTTATATCTCAAAAAATTCGGATGAGAAATTGTTGTTACCATTTCATTCCAACTCAAAGTAACCCTCGACCAATCAATAACTATGGACGCATATCATTGCAGTCCAAACTTCATTAGATCCACCAGCTATTAAAGCCCACGATCCATTCTCAGAAAAAGTTCAAGCCCGATCCAACTACACCTTGCATAACAGGTTATATAACTACTTGTTACACACTTACCCTAAACATAAATATCACATCTCAGAATAAACGCCTACCACAAGTGTTTTTCTCCCAAGGACTATGAGAAAAAAAATACGCATCACCAATCAGCTTCTCAACACATCTAATCACATATCCCTCGTTTGAATCAAATCAGAATCAACACAAATACAAACTTAACCATACCCAACCTCTTTCTTCATGAGTTGCTTGATCAGAATATCTTCAAGATCCTTCTTGGGTCTAAGGTAGGTTTATGGTTTGCGTTTTATTTAGATCGAACGAAAGAGATAAAATAAACATACTTGTTATATTTTATTTCTTGTTGAGTCGAATATCATTGAAGCTTGGTCTTCGATCAAATTGACATATCCATGATGATTAAGGTTCAAAGAAGAAATCTTTTGAAAGATTAAAATTGAACCCTTTCTGAGATTGATTTGTATTTCTTTATTTTTGAGTCTTGAATATATGTAGAAGATGGAGGATAGGATAGATTGGGATTTGATTGTTGAGAGTTGTAGGTTCTGTTTTGGGTAGAGGTTGAAGGTTGGAGTCGAATCTTGTTGTTACATCTTCTTGTCACTTCGATTTCCTTGGTCGTAAAATGGACCAATGATGTAATATAAGCTGAGGTCGAGTTGCTGTTTTCGTAAATGGTATTCGATTGTGGTCATGGTCTGTGTAGATATTAAGCATAACTTTTTTCATTTGTACTCGTAAAAAATTTCCTTACGCGTAATCTTTCTTAGCTCGAAACCTTATGCGTAACATCTTGGTCTTAACCTTATGCGTAGCTTTACGCATAACGTCATGCTTATGCGTAAGTATACGCGTAAACATATGCGTAGGCCATAGGCGTAAGCCAAGGCTTAAGCGTAAACACATACGCTGTAACTTTTTTTCACGCAGAACTTCACAGCTACGTGTAACTCCACTGTAGATTCTTCTTACGCGTAAGTTTAGGGTTTTGACCCTTTGACTTTTTCCGGCGAGATTTTCCGACCATGTTTTTCCGCCCAGATTCATCTGCACTGCCGAAACATCATATAAACGCTTCTTTGACTCTTTTGACCATAAAAAAGGACGGATTGACCGTATTTGTTTCACAGATATATTGGTACAAAAAAGACCCATAAATGAATACTGTTTGGGCCAGGACTTTTTTGAACAACAATAAGGATACCAAACAAAGTTGAAAACTGTTAACCCACAAATCGGAAAAAAAAATTCCGACCCACAAATTTAGCACAAAAACAGTTTAAAACATGTGTAAAAACCAACATAAATCAACACAAGATAACCTTGGCTCGTTATACCAATTGTTAGGACCGATGAACATATAGATTTATGTGGTTTGGAGGTCGGGGTTGGTGGAAGAAGATGAATATCTTCATCCTTTTAGAGAGAGAAACTAGAGAGAGGGAGGAGAAAACACAAAGTTTTATTAAGAAACACACACAATACAAATAACCTAATGCTTCACCTCACCCCTCATGGAGAGTCATGAGGGGTATTTATAGGCTCTAACTTTGCTACTTACAAGATACTAGTCCCTAAGGGAAAAGTATACTACGCATCTAGTCCAATTCACGTAAGTGACGTTATCTTTAGAAAAAGCGAGGCTAACAACCCTCAAACATACCCCTATGAGACCATGCTTATACTACATTCACTGATACATTAGACTAAGTTTAATGCCCCAAGACCCATGCACATGTTAATAGTACTAATCACGTCAAACTCTATACTTGTTTTACGTATAAAATTTGTATGCTCAAAATTTCTACTTATCGTTTATATGGTATACTCTACTCGCTACTCTTTTGATACCACACCTCACGACCCGGTTTTCAAACCCACAACTCGCCTATAATTACAATTCAAAAACCCTTATTCCAATTACCCCATCATGGAAGCGTGTATATATGCTAGCTAGACAAGATTCGACACAAGACATATCCTCCATGAGACATGATCGACCTATGAATATTCATGCCATCGACCCATGACCACTACTAGACTAAACCATATGTGACCCTCGTTTATGATTATTAGGTTTTTCTATACATTCGTATTATATTGATTACTTGTGCAAAGCTTAGTGTATTTCATGTGACAAAAGTTATGATTTCATGTGATGAATCTTATCTTTATGTGATGGACGCTATCTTTTATGTGAGCTTTTAAGTCGTGTACATGCATGCTTGCGAATAGGAGATCTCACGACACACAAACAAAAGAAAACAAGAAGAAAAATATTGAAACAAGATCGATACAATACCCTTGAAGCGTGCGAGAAAAGAATGAGAACCAAAAGAGTCGTGAAACCAAGAACCCACGACAACCACCCCTTGAATTAATACCCACGATCACCAACACCTTCGAGACACTTTTCTTCTTTCTTGCTTGCTTTGATTGAATGGGAGAGAGGAACCAAGGAACTTGCCGTCACTTTTAGATATTAGGGTTTTAGTGTGATATTTGAATGTGCAGCTATGGGTTAATAAAATGAGAAGGAAGTGGGAATATAGGGGTGTTTCCAGCCGACAAAATGGGAGGGCCAAGACAAAGTCAAGTTTTTAGTTGGGCTTTCAATTTAGATTTAAATTTCCTTGACTTGCATGAACATATTCGGCTCATAAATGTATTTTAGCATAAGTATGAGTTGATTATTTTGGTCTTGTGCATTAGGTTTAAGATTTAGTTATAAGCTAGATTAAAATGGTATTTAATAAGCATTGACATATTTTACGTATTTTATAAGTATTAACTTTGAGGGGTAAAATAGCCTTTTCACATGCTTAGATTTTTAGGATTTTACACTCATCCTAATCTAAGTGTTAATTTCGGGGTGATCACTCAATTTCACAGGCATAACAAGTATTCTATCATAAGCTTGGCAATTACACACGTCTCCACCACTAGAGCTAAGTTCAAGACAATCTTAGAAGGCAATGTTGGGTTGATAGTGATTCAAAGGCTATGGGGGAAGTGTCATTACTAACGTGTCACGGCGAAGTGGACAAAATCAATGATTAATGACCAAATCCATGGCCAAGACATTAAGGATTGCTCGCTGCATCACCTAGACAAGCTTCACGATAAAAAGGGTTAGGTAAGGCATGAGATATTTTAATGGGTGTAAAGAAAAAGAAAACAAATAGTCTTATTTTAAAACCAAGTCGCCATCGCCCCACCGTTCATTCAAGGTTCAACTTCAAGATATGAAAACAGGATCATTATGCGTCAGGGGAATGCATCATTTGAATATATTTCCGTTTCCGAGAACCGATGGTGTCTTGACTAACTTCCAATCTTCGAATGTGATCGAGGTGTTTCTCGATGCTAATATCTCATAACCACATATCATAGTGCTACAATAATTTGCACTTTTATCAATCAAGGACTAATTTGCACTTTTATCATAGTTTTTTTGGCTAACTTATCCCCCAACTTGAGATGAACATAAGGATACTATTGGGGGATCTTCAATGATCTTTAATAGGGTGACTTCAATTTAGCATGCTTTCCAAAACTTTCAATCGAACCTTGAATAGGGCGAACAATGACATCAAGATCATAAGATAAGACTACACGGTAGGCAAGGATAGGCTCAAATAGGTGTCACTAGGGGTATCTTGTACTAAGGGTGAGTGTAACAAAAAGGGATATCACGGAGGTCGAAAAGCCAATGCGACTAATCGATAAACGCACACATGTAAACACATATGGGCTATTTGGGTTTAATCCTAAAACATTTGCCTCTTCAAATTGCCTTTTCCAAACGCAAAGAAGATAATTTGATACACTATTCGTCTATGGTCTCGAAGTGATGTAAAAGCCAATTTCTAAAGTCTACAATACTATCGGCACAATCAATATTTGGTAGATTTGGGAAAAATAGGAGAAACGGAAAGGCTAAATCTCACCAATGACATTAAGGGTTATAGTGTGCTCAGCTATATGTAATTCTAAATTGGTTAAAAACATGAAATTTGTTTTCAAAAAGAGCTCAAATTTTTTAAAACCAACTAGAAAATTAGGGCAAGTAGGCTAATCATACACTTCATTTCTATTCCTATCCCCCCACTTTAAGTGTACAAAGTCCCATTTGTACGAAAATAAAAAGGAAAAGAAAATAAAAATGAAAAATAACCAAGAACGAAATAAAATCCCCTCTCAAATGCTTGCCCAAGATGTTTCACTAAGGGTTGGAAGGTGGGTCAGAAGGTTGCTAATATGTATCTTATCCGGTGACTACGCCTTAACTATAATGCCCTCAATCTATTCTTTCTACCCACTAGTTACGGCGTAACTAACCTACATGGTTACGCCGTAACTGCATCACAGTTCCAAAACCTGCACAGAAACACTAGAAAAATTTGTACCTACTGGTACTATTTGTGGAAAACTAGAAGGGGGGTTGAATAGTTTTGCCGATTTTAAGTTAGTTTCAAAAACTTTAGATTCGATATTGTGTGAAATCGTATGGATGAAGAGAAAGTATAGATCTAATGATAATGAAAGTAAATAAAGTAAAGCAAGGGATAGAAATGACACAACCGATTTATAGTGGTTCAGCTACAAGGACACCTTCCTTGCCCTACTCCACTCCCCGAGTCACCTACTCGAGAGTTCAAGCACTATGTCAAAAAACTCCTTCAACTTGGCGGAGAAGCCTTCACAACGTTGCTTACACCTTTTTCCGGTACAAAGCTAAATACCGAGTCCGTAACACAGTGGACCAAACCAACACGACTATTACACAACAACTATGTGAAATATCAAATACAAGATCTTTACTACAGAAATCTTGTGGAGGAACAAATCAATCAAGGACCCCTTTCTTGGATGACTTGTAGAATGCTCGTGATCTCGCCTTAGGGAAGGACCTATATGAGAATCACTTAAGAAAGAAAGAAGAACAACTCTCTAGATCAAGTGATCTTTTGTTAGAAGAGAATGAGAGTATATGTGAGAATTAGTAAGAAGATGGGTGAATTAGAATGAAGAAATGGATCTTTATTTATAGGTAAAACTTGCCACTGTTCCCCGGATCCCATGGATACTTCCCACAAGGGATCCGTCTAGTGTAAACCTAGGGATCCGTGGGACGCTCCTCTTTGCCCATGAGTTTTTTGGTTATGGGTCATGGGTCATGGGTTATGGGTTGGTCCATGGGTATTTCTTTAGATACAATGTATCTAATGAGTACAATGTATCTAGTCAAGTGGGTATGGGTCAATACCATGGGTTATGGATATGATCCATGGGGTGTGATTTTTACTCATCCTAATAAACTATTACAACAAATGATTTATTACAACAATTTGTATTAAGTTACTATATGTAAATGCTTTACAAAAATAACATGTATGCTTATAATTTTACTTATGATAACATTATATTTGTTATCAACAAAACACAAAGAGATCGCAAAATATTAATAAACATTTTTACGGTTTATTTGTATTAACAATCTCCCCCTTTTTGTTGATGACAAAACATAATGTTATGATGAGTAAAACTTAAAAATAGATGTATGTTTTAAAATCCCCTAAGTTTTACTTCGTCTCCCCCTTTTTGTCGAAACAAAAAGTTAACCCATCGAAGAAATAAAATGTGGAAAAATAGTCCAAGTATCGCTTACTCCCCTTGACGGTAGCTCCCCCCAGTTTGGGGCGTCAAGTGAAGAAAAATAATAATAAAAAAAATCCTACAAAGAAAAGGTTAGTAGTAACATGCATAAGTAATCTTGTGATTGAAGAGAATCAAGATTGGGAGCCAAGGTATGTATACAAGGCCTTGTAATAAAATAACAAAATGTAGTGGTATTTATGCCACATACAAGCATGTAAAAGTAAGAACAACACTTGTTCTTGAAAATGAATCAAAAGAAAAAATACTAAGGGTAGAAAATAGTAATAATGATTCCTTCCATGCTTGCACAAGGTTATGGATGGAGGTTTTGATGAGTAATGGTATTGATGCGATCAAGAATGAGGTTGAGTATGAATCGCATTTCTTCCCTAACTTCTATTGCAATATCCCTAGTGGATTGGCAATGTTCACAATGTAAGTGATGTGGGTAATGAGTGCGGAAGTTATCCGGGTTGTTTTGATTTATGGTATGCGGAAGTTGTGGTGGAAAAATAGGAAAATACGGATCAAAGTCCAGAATGTTTGGAAGTGGTGGTGGAAAAGAACCTAAATGTTCTTGTAGCTCAATGGGAGCTAAGGGTGGTGAGGTTTCAAGGTCTTTTAAGTCACACCCCCAAATTACCTGTTTTACAGCGGAATGGAATTCCTGGGGATTGACTGTCATAGCATCACAATCACAGTTATATTGAACGACCTAAAGTGTCGTTTGGAAAATACATCGTTTGATTTAATAAAATAATCAGAGTTTACAAAGTAGGTCCCAATTGAAAATCATATTGCGGAAATAAGTTGTTACAATTCAAACGATGTTTTAAAGTATGTAAAACCCAAGTGAGACGCGTCGTCACCACGACTCCATTAGGTGTCCAAATGCATGCCATGAAGTGTATGCCTTAGATACCTGAGATAAAACATGCTAAAAGTGTCAAAACAAAGGTTGAGTGAGTTCATAGAGTTTGAGTTGAAATGTAAAGCCTTTCTAAATCGTTTATGCAGCAAAGGCATTGTAAATCGTTGAAATGTATAGACTATCAAAATCGATTATGTAGCAAAGGCATTGTAAATCCACTCAGTTCCAAGTCCCCCCCATACAAAACTTGCAACCTGTGTGTTCACAACCCACTGCCAGAATATGCATAGTTTATGTTCAAACCGAAATCGTCAAATGAATTCACAAAATAGTGCATGACTCAATGTATCGAAATCGTTTATGCAGCAAAGGCATTGTGAATCCACTCGGTTCCAAGTCCCGCCCATACAAAACTTGCAACCTGTGTGTTCACAACCCACGCTAATATGTAGAGTTAATGTTCAAATCGCTCCAAGACCGTTAGTCCATAATCGTATACCAAGTCCGTTAGATCAATATTATACCAAGTCCGTTAGACCAATGAATATACCAAGACCGTTAGACCAATGAATATACCAAGTCCGTTAGCTCAATGAATATACCAAGTCCGTTAGCTCAATGAATATACCAAGACCGTTAGTCCAATGAATATACCAAGACCGTTAGTCCAATGAATATAATATGGAAATTCTAAGTATGGCAATATCAGCGTTACTACGCATGACTAAGCATTCAGTTCGGCTAAACATATGATTTGCAAATAGTCATGAATGTAATAAAAATAGTCGAGCATGTATCTCCCCCAAAACAGTTATGAAAACAAGTAAAAGCAGGGGCTATGAAAACTCACTTGGTGGAATGATGCGAAGAAAAAAGTGAGTACACCGAGATGTAATGTGATACGCAAATCTTGACCTATGATGAATGTTATGATACGTAATGAGTTGCAATGTAATGTTATGCATTTCGTATGTTATTTATACCATTTGCGAGTTTTGAAAATATTACTTATCGTCGAAAAACAATGTCGTCGGAATTTTCATGAAATTAACAAAAATGGCTTTGGAAACCACCAATTGGTAGGACGGTGTACGTCGATCGTTAGAGAACGAACTCGACGGTTTTGGAAAGTTTGTATCGATATCTAAAAGTTTCAGTTCAGGAGTTTTCGTTCAAAAGGTCTCGATCATAAAGATATTAAGGGTTAAAGATAGTGATTTTGGCTAATTGTTGTGCAGAAAAATGAGTTTCGGCCAAGTTTGAACATCCGTAATTAATTTACTATAACTCCGCTTTGCAAACAGTTTGTTGTTTTGAAAAATATGGCTGGTGAACTTGATTTTACTAGAAGACATTTCGTTCCAAAAAGTTCCACAACCTCGTTAAAAACAGCCTCAAACAGGGACGTTACAGCTACCGTAACTCTTGTATCATAAAAATAATATAGTTTTTAGAAAATAATAGTTACGGCAAGTTTATGAAAACGTGCATATCTTTGTCGTTTCAAATCCGCTTTCTACGTTTTATATGTCCTTAGCTTCGTATCGAAGTAAACTAATATATTTTTGATAAGTCGAAATAATTTGTGAAGCTTAAGGCTCGTTTTTGACTCAAACAATGTAAAAACAGCTTGCTGAAATTTCTGAAAATAATATATTTCGTCGTCAAACTTGTAAAATCCATAACTTCTTCGTTATAAGTCCGCTTTATTCCGTTCAAGCGGCCACGGATTCGCTTTTAAAGTATATTTTCTAAATATCAAGGCCAAAGTTTCGTACCAACTGTCGGTTTTTCCAGAAAATCAAAATAAGGACAGAACCTATTTTATACGTATCGAAAATAGTTTTTCTCGGACAAAACCTATTCTAATCCCTTCAAATCAACTCCAAAGCTAATCTAATCCTACCATACACCTTCTTAGGGTGTCATGGGTTCCTAATCACCAACAAGACCAAAGAATACCAAGGGAATAATTATAGGATGACCTTATGTATATATATATTTCTAAAAAAAAGCATGAAAAATGGTATAAATCACATATGTCTTGCATGTTGCTCCAAAAATGAAAAGATGAATATGAAATGGTAAGGAAACATGAAAATGAAAGAAACATGCTTACAAGTTAATATGATGAGGTGATTAGAACCAAGGTTAGCCTAAACACCCTAGGTTTTTATTTCAAAACCTTAATGAGAGTGTAATCTAGATTGTAAATACTTGATCTTGCAAAACTTTTGATCCCTTCTTCTCCTTGAATATGGCCGGTTTTAGAGAGGGTGAAAAACAAGAGAGAAATGTTTGCTAACTAGAATTATTGAAATGAAATAATGGAATGAATAAAGTTGAGTATAAATCTAGTTTTGGTAGGAAAATCTACCCACTTGACTACCCCTCCCCCCCTAAGGCCGGATTTTATGGGGTATGTTCCTCAAGATATATTTTTTTTTTTTATCAAATGTATAATGTAAACATTTACTTGTATATAATTTGTGAGAAAGTGTAGTAAATGTGTAAGAAAATGCACAAGTATAGGTAAATGGAAATTTTTGGTACAAGTAAGTTTTTAATAGGTCAAAATAGAATGTAATGAGATAATAAAAATTGTAAAAATACATTCCTTGTGAAATTTGAGTGATAAAAATAATTATCGTATAATTTTTAAGAAAACGTCGTAATAATTTAACTTTAACGATTTATGTACCAAATAAATTCAAAACACTAGGAAAACTAAAAATTTAGTTTATCTAAACCAATGTAAGTGTAAAAAAAATATGTCGGGATCATTTTTGAAAGTAACGGATTAAATATTTAAAATAATAACTCACGCGTTGAATGTGAAATAAAGTGCCATGAATGAACTAATGAGATGCAAATGATGTCAATGAAATGTAGACTAATCATAGTCCATATGAAATGTACGTGATGTTATGATCATGAATTCGCCGCTAAACCTTAAAGGTTACGCGAATTTGAAACAAGTAAACCAAGTTTACTATAAATGTTGAAATAGTGAGGCATGAATTGATTCGAGAAATGACCTGAAAGTACGGGTTGTCACATTCGCCCATCCAAAAAGGAATTCACTCCCTGAATCTCAGTTCAACGTGTTGGTCTCTCGGGTTTAGGGTTTGATGTGGCAAACTTTCCCATTCCCGAGCAAAACCCTCAAAAGACTTTTTGGTAACCGATTTTACTTAATCCCACAACTCATCAAACAAGAACTGTCATACGATTAGGCTAAATCGGTTTAGGTAACAACTTGTTTCTAGCTCGATCTTTGCAACTCATCAAACAAGAACTCTCACGCGGATCAAACTGGAAACAAGTGGTTTGAAGAAAATCTTTTGAAAATTTGGCTCGATTACGTAATTGCTTACACATATAAGCCTACTACTCCCTTCATTGCATGATTCTTCCCGAATTAGACATAGGTGATCAGGCTATGTATAATTTAGGAGTAACTATGCAATGCTTGGACTAATCGACTCATATGTTGTTTGGTGTTGAGTCAACTGATGTTAAAATTGTGATGAACATCGAGGAGAGAAGACATGGAGAAGTGTCATTAAAATGATAGTTAAAGTAAAAGAATTAAAATCCTCGTAAATGATAACAAATCGGAAAGAAAATAAAGTACGATAGATGAGAATATGTTACAACGAGTGGTTTAGCAAAAGTAGTACATCTTTAAGTTATAAAGTTTCGGATACGATGATTAGACATAAACTTGGTACAACATAGTACATAAGGAGAAATAAGACTGTTAGTTCCGAACTTCTTCGCCTTCCGCGCCGTTGATACCTTGACGAGCTCCTCCTCCTCCTTCTAACATATATACATTCCCATGAGCACCTTCGACTTGTTGACCTTGGTTTTGAGGACATTGACTTCGATAGTGTCCTTGCTCCCCACATCCGAAGCACGTAACTATGGTCTTGCCTCTACAATTCCTGGCATTGTGTCCTAGTTTTTGACACTTGTAGCACTTAACAAGACAAAGTCCCGTGTGATGATACTTACATCGATTACATAGTGGGTAGGTTCCAGCATAACCTCTGCCTTCTATTAATGCAGCAACATAAACCATTGCAGTCTCTTGCCCTCTATTCTGTTGTTGATGATGGTTAGTGTTACGGTTTTGGTTGTTGTTATTGTAACCTCCTTGGTCATTTTCCCATTTTCCTTTGTTGTTGTTGAGTTGGTTATCGTCATTGTTGTTGTTGTTTTGGTTATTGTTGTAGTTGGTGTGGTTGTTGGTATTGTTGTTACGGTTGATGTTTGTGGTGTTGCCCCTCTTTACTACTTGTGCCATGAGCTTCTGAGACAGTCGAATAGCTTCCTCAATCGCTTTCGGGTCGAAGAAGTCACATCGCCTTGAATAATCTCAGGAAGTCCTTCAATGAAAGCCTCCAGTAGCTTCTCATTATTCGAAACCATAGATGGGCATAACACGGCCAATTCTTGGAATCTCCGAATGTAAGTGTCAATGTCATACCCAATTGTCATTAGTTCATAGAATTCTCGCTCCAACTTCTTCACCTCCGTACGCGGGCAAAACTTCTTTGTTACCAAACCTTTAAATTGCTCCCAAGTAAGCTTGAAAGCATTCTCCATTCCCATTGGTTGAGCATATGAGTTCCACCACGACAATGCTCCATCGAGTAGTGTACTTGTAGCAAACGTGACCTTACTATCATCCGCAATTACACAGAAAAACACGGACTCCAATTTTCAACCATCGCACCATGGCAAAGTGGCTCCTTCATCCCTTTAAACTTGGTGGATCTCCACTTTTAAAATCCTTGTAAGAACAGCTTCAAATTTAACGCCGGATCCTCCCCTGATTTCCGTAAAGAAGAAGCCTTGCTAAGGCTACAGCAGTTAGCCGCGCTCGGCAGCAGTTAGCAGCCACCGCTTCCCTTTCAATTCTTAAAGCATCAGCAATGCTATCATTCACCAACTTTTGAATTGCCTTGGTCATTTCCGGTGTGGCTTTCTTCGGCGCCATATCTTCTTCAAAATAAGAGGAAAGGGTGAGACGTATCAAAGTCCTATGTTAATAATAAGCGCTCTAAAGAGATGATAAGTTTGAGGTTATTTATCGAAATTATTGACGGGTTCCGAAAAGATGGGTTATGAGGTGTTGTAAGTGCTTCAATGTATGATGGTTTAGAGACTAATGTGTGAATAAAGTGTAACTCGACATGTTAGTGGTGAAACAAAGGAGTGAGAGTGACTTCGCCCTATTTAAAAGTTTATCTCGGCATTCGTCGTTATCGATGATGAATCAAACATATAAAAATTGTGATAGGAAATGACAAGGAATTCTCCACGTTAGAGTATGAGGAAAAGATAATGGATGGGAATTTAAAGGCATCCATGTGACAATCGATGTGAAATGAAAGTAAATAACTCAAAAATGTACGTGATAAATCGCATGCAAAGTGAACATGCACTTATGATGAAATGATGAGATGCTATGATAATGTAGTTATAGTCTAGGGTCAATGATGCGACCTAGTTCTCTATAAATCAAGCTCGATACCAATCTGCCACACCCCCAAATTACTGCTTTAAAGCGTGAATGGAATTCCTTCGGGATTGACTTGTCATAGCATCACAATCACAAGTTATATTGAACAAAACCACCTAAAGTGTCGCTTTGAAAATACATCGCTTGATTTAATAAAATAATCGAGTTTACAAAGTAGGTCCCAATTGAAAATCATATTGAAATAAGTTGTTACAATTCAAACGATGTTTTAAAGTATGTAAAACCCAAGTGAGACGCGTCGTCACCACGACTCCATTAGGTGTCCAAATGCATGCCATGAAGTGTATGCCTTAGATACCGAGAGATAAAACATGCTAAAAGTGTCAACACAAAGGTTGAGGGAGTTCATAGAGTTTGAGTTGAAATGTAAAGCCTTTCAAAATCGTTTATGCATCAAAGGCATTGTAAATCCTGAAATGTATAGACTATCAAAATCGCATTATGTAGCAAAGGCATTGTAAATCCACTCAGTTCCAAGTCCCGCCCATACAAAACTTGCAACCTCTGTGTTCACAACCCACGCAGAATATGCATAGTTTATGTTCAAACAAATCGTCAAATGAATCACAAAATAATGTGCATGACTCAATGTATCGAATCGTTTATGCAGAAAGGCATTGTGAATCCACTGGCCCAAGTCCCCATACAAAACTTGCAACCCGTGTGTGTTCACAACCCACGTAATATGTAGAGTTAATGCTCAAATCGTTCCAAGACCATTAGTCCATAATCGTATACCAAGTCCGTTAGATCAATATTATACCAAGTCCGTTAGACCAATGAATATACCAAGACCGTTAGACCAATGAATATACCAAGTCCGTTAGCTCAATGAATATACCAAGACCGTTAGTCCAATGAATATACCAAGACCGTTAGTCCAATGAATATAATATGGAAATTCTAAGTATGGCAATATCAGCATTACGCATGACTAGCATCTGGCCTCGGCTAAACATATGATTTGCAAATAGTCATGAAGGTAATAAAAATAGTCGAGCATGTATCTCCCCAAACAGCTTATGAAAACAAGTAAAAGTGGGGCTATGAAAACTCACTTGGTGGAATGATGCGATTAAAAGGAAAGTATTAACCGAGATGTAATGTGATACGTAAATCTTGACCTATGATGAATGTTATGATACGTAATGAGTTGCAATGTAATGTTATGCATTTCGTATGTTATTTATACCATTTGCGAGTTTTGAAAATATTACTTATCGTCGAAAAACAATGTCGTCGGAATTTTCATGAAATTAACAAAATGGCTTTTAAACCAAACCGTGAAAACTTGTACGCCGATCGTTAGAGAAACGAACTCGACGGTTTTGGAAAGTTTGTATCGCACATCTAAAAGTTTCACCAGGAGTTTTCGTTCAAAAGGTCTCGATCATAAAGATATTAAGGGTTAAAGATAGTGATTTTGGCTAATTGTTGTGCGTAAAATGAGTTTCGCCAAGTTTGAACATCCGTAATTAATTTACTATAACTCCGCTTTGCAAACAGTTTGTTGTTTTGAAAAATATGGCCGGTGAACTTGATTTTACTAGAAGACATTTCGCTCCAAAAGTTCCACAACCTCAAAAACAAAGCCTCAAATGGACGCATACAGCACCGAACTCTTGTATCGTAAAATAATATAGTTTTTCGTGAAAATAATAGTTACGCAAGTTTATGAAAACGCGTTATATCTTTGTCGCTTCAAATCCGCTTTCTACGCTTTATATGTCCTTAGCTTCGTATTGAAGTAAACTAATATATTTTTGATAAGTCGAAATAAGTTGTGAAGCTTAAGGCCTGCTTTGACTCAAACAATGTAAAAACAGCTTGCTGAAATTTCTGAAAATAATATATTTCGTCGTCAAACTTGTAAAATCCATAACTTCTTCGTTATAAGTCCGCTTATCCGCTCAAGCGCTAATACGGATTCGCTTTTAAAGTATATTTTCTAAAAATCAAGGCCAAAGTTTCGTACCAACTGTTGGTTTTTCCAGAAAATCAAAATAAGGACAGAACCTATTTTATACGTATCGAAAATAGTTTTTCTCTGACAAAACCTATTCTAATCCCTTCAAATCAACTCCAAAGCTAATCTAATCCTACCATACACCTTCTTAGGGTGTCATGGGTTCCTAATCACCAACAAGACCAAAGAATACCAAGGGAATAATTATAGGATGACCTTATGTATATATATATTTCTAAAAAAGCATGAAAAATGGTATAAATCACATATGTCTTGCATGTTGCTCCAAAAATGAAAAGATGAATATGAAATGGTAAGGAAACATGAAAATGAAAGAAACATGCTTACAAGTTAATATGATGAGGTGATTAGAACCAAGGTTAGCCTAAACACCCTAGGTTTTTATTTCAAAACCTTAATGAGAGTGTAATCTAGATTGTAAATACTTGATCTTGCAAAACTTTTGATCCCTTCTTCTCCTTGAATATGGCCGGTTTTAGAGAGGGTGAAAAACAAGAGAGCAATGTTTGCTAACTAGAATTATTGAAATGAAATAATGGAATGAATAAAGTTGAGTATAAATCTAGTTTTGGTAGGAAAATCTACCCACTTGACTACCCCTCCCCCCCCTAAGGCCGGATTTTATGGGGTATGTTCCTCAAGATATTTTTTTTTTTTTATCAAATGTATAATGTAAACATTTACTTGTATATAATTTGTGAGAAAGTGTAGTAAATGTGTAAGAAAATGCACAAGTATAGGTAAATGGAAATTTTTGGTACAAGTAAGTTTTAATAGGTCAAAATAGAATGTAATGAGATAATAAAATTGTAAAAATACATTCCTTGTGAAATTTGAGTGATAAAATAATTATCGTGATAATTTTTAAGAAAACGTCGTAATAATTTAACTTTAACGATTTATGTACCAAATAAATTCAAAACACTAGGAAAACTAAAAATTTAGTTTATCTAAACCAATGTAAGTGTAAAAAAATATGTCGGGATCATTTTTGAAAGTAACGGATTAAATATTTAAAATAATAACTCACGCGTTGAATGTGAAATAAAGTGCCATGAATGAACTAATGAGATGCAAATGATGTCAATGAAATGTAGACTAATCATAGTCCATATGAAATGTACGTGATGTTATGATCATGAATTCGCCGCTAAACCTTAAAGGTTACGCGAATTTGAAACAAGTAAACCAAGTTTACTATAAATGTTGAAATAGTGAGGCATGAATTGATTCGAGAAATGACCTGAAAGTACGGGTTGTCACATTTTAAAATTGTGTTTGGGGAAGTGGGAGGTGTCAAAAAGGCTATTTCTTTTTGTTTTGGTTGTTGAGATCTTGTTGGAGTCTTAAGGAGTTCCAAAAGAGTTACTTTAGGTGGTGAGTTGATGGATGATGAAGTTGGTGTACTTGTTGGTGATGAAGGAGGTGCTATAACGGAAGTATCTTGTGGTGAGTTATTTTTTGGTGATGAGCCATTCGATGATGTTTTTGCTAAGCAACAAGGCCGGATGCTAATACGTGCGGATATCCTAGAGTTTGATTATGGTATTTTGGAAGGTGGGAGTACAAAAGTTTGGATTTCACGAAGAGGATTGTTTGTACTAGGTGATTCATCTAAGTTGGAAGATCTTTTGGATGACATGGTGTTGTTTGTTTGTGAAGATGAGATGAATATGCAAGCATTTTGGGAGTCCTATATATAGAAAAACAATGCATTGTAAT
Source organism: Chrysanthemum makinoi (assembly GCA_910596185.1). Taxonomy (NCBI): domain Eukaryota; kingdom Viridiplantae; phylum Streptophyta; class Magnoliopsida; order Asterales; family Asteraceae; genus Chrysanthemum; species Chrysanthemum makinoi. Next base: position 74,456,856 of record OU343220.1, read on the forward strand.
GAATGCTTGACCCAAAATGTGGATTAAAATCTAATGATTAGATATGAATTTAAGGCATGTGATCATGAGAAAAATAGAAGATAAAACTGGCTTCTATTCTCACGGATCCCATAGATCCTTCTCTTGAGGGATCCGCCCAAAGATTAAGGCCGGATCCGGACTAGTGATTCAGTAAAACTCAAAATTTTCCTTTTGGAAACATTTTTGCCTAGTGTGTGCCTATATCCAAACTATTTGGAGTTGCGATTATCTCGATTCTAAAAAGCAAAGAAAAATAAACTAGAGGAAAAAGCTGCATTATTATGAGATAACCCGAAAGGATCTTAATTCATTGTTGCTTAAATGAATGTACCCGAAAACACATATTAGTTTTGTGTCCTCTTTAGCATTCAAAAGACATGAGATGCAATGAAAACGGGTTTTTACTTTGTATTAATAATGAAAAAGCAATTTGTCCTAGACGTGAGAAATTACTTTTGTGAAATTGATATGGGAAGAGGTATCATTTTTAGAAAACGTTTCAAAAAGAGGTTTCTATGTTGGAATAAAAATCGTTTTATCCTATGAAAAGAAGATATGTATGTAATTATATGTTTGCAACTTGTACTTATTTTGAAAGAAAATAAGAAAAACTATGAGTTATAAGTGAAAAACTTATCTTGGGTTTTGAAAATTCCCGTATTGCTTGTGAGTTGTGCGTGGAATAGAGATCCTAGACTCAGAAAGAAGAAGGCTAGTGTTTACATACCTTGTAGAGTTAAAAAGTAAATTACGATGATTGTTCCATGAGACCAAGACCAAGACGAAGTAGGTTGAATTGTTCCCGCTTCAACGGTTTGGTGAGGACTTCGGCTATGTTGTCTTCGGACGCTACCTTCTCAATAGAGATGTTCCCATTTTGAACATTGTCTCTTAAGAAGTGATGACTAATCTCTATATGCTTTGTATGCAGAATGTAATACCGGATTCTTGCTTAAATCGATGGCACCTTTGTTGTCACATAGAACGGCTATGTCACTTAGATGAATGTCGAGTCAACAACGCTTGTTTCATCCATAGTGTTTGTTGCTTTTGCCGGCGGAGACGATTCGCTTCGGTTGTTGATATTGCTAATGCCGTTTGTTTCTTTGAAAACCAAGATGTTAAACAACATCCCATAAAAGTACATACCCCACTTGTACTTTTTTGGTCAACATAATCACCTGCATGGTCAGAATCTGCATATACAATTGTTTCTACTCTCGTACCCTTAGGATACCATAATCCTAATTGAGTCGTACCCTTAATGTATCTAAATATCATTTTTACGGCTTCTAGGTGGGATGTTTTAGGGTCTTCTTGAAACCTAGCACATAGACAAACACTAAACATGATATCCGGCCTACTAGCCGTGAGGTAGAGAACACTACCAATCATGCCATGATATTTTGTGTTATCAAAGGATTTGCCGTCTTCATATTTTATGAGTTTGGTGTCGGATGACATTGGTGTCCTAATTGGTTTCGACTCTTCTAGACCGAATTTCTTTAACATCTCTTTTATGTATTTAGATTGATTAAAGAAGATACCATCTTCTACTTGTTTGATTTGTAGACCAAGAAAGAAACTAAATTCTCCCATCATACTCATCTCGAACTCGTCATGCATGATTTTAGAGAAATCATCACACATGTCTTGACAAGTAGATCCGAATATAATATCATCTACATATATTTGAACTATGATTATATGTGACTCTCTTTTCTTAGTAAAAAGTGTGTTGTCAACTAACCCCATGGTGTAGTTGTGTTTGATTAAGAATGACTTGAGTCTATGATACCAAGCTTTTCGAGCTTGTTTAAGACCGTAGAGGGCTTTCTTTAACTTATACACATGTTTAGGTTTTTCAAAATCGATGAAGCCCGGAGGTTGAGCTACATATACTTCTTCATTAATAAAACCATTTAGAAAAGCAGTTTTGACATCCATTTGATAAAGCTTAAGATCATTAGCACAAGCATAAGCAAAAATTATTCTTATAGACTCTAATCTAGCCACGAGGGCATAGGTCTCATTAAAGTCTATTCCTTCTTGTTGATTATACCCTTGAGAAACAAGTCTAGCCTTGTTTCTAGACACTACTCCGTTTGCATCTAACTTGTTTTATATACCCATTTAGTTCCTATTATGGTTTGATTACTAGGTGGAGGGACAAGTGTCCAAACATCATTAGAAACAAATTGATTTAACTCTTCTTGCATAGCCATTACCCAAATTTCATCTTTTATGGCTTCTTGTGTATTATTATGTTGTACGGTTGAAACAAAAAAAAATAGGCTACTTTAGTTTTGAACTTGAGACCTTAAGGTTTCCTATGACCTTATCTACGGGGTGATCTTTGGACTCTTTAATATTTATGAGTTCATCATTTGAAGATTCTTCTTCTTCTTCATTTATCTTTTTCTTTATTACAATAGCTTCACTTTCTACAATCTCATCATCGACAAGAGGTGGAGAGGGTTTGGGTGGACTTTCATCAAATTTTACATTTAATGACTCTTATACCTTCATTGTTTCTTTATTTAATATGACGTAAACTTTGCTATTAGGAGAGTAACCTAGAAAGATACCTTCGGTTGATTTAGGATGAAATTTTGTAAGGTAATCTTTCCTGTTAAGAAGAAAATATTTGCTACCAAAGACTCTAAAGTGATCTAACGTAGGCTTTTTGCCCTCGGTAACTCAGATGGATTTTACCTAAAATTGGTCGAATTAAGACTCGATTAAGTATGTACGTTGAAGTATCAAATGCATTGCACCAAAACTTTTGAGGTATGGATTGCTCATTTAGCATGGTGCGACTCATTTCTTGTAGGGTTCTATTCTTTCTTTCAACTACCCCATTCGATTGTGGAGTGCGAGGAGCCAAGAAGTTGTGAGTAATACCATTAGCGTCACAAAAGGCTCCAAATTGCACTTCATTATCGAATTTCCTACCATGATCCTTTCTAATAGACACTATAGCACTTCCTAGTTGTCTTTGGATTTTCTTGCTTAATATTTCAAAATAATTAAACGTTTCCATTTTGTTCTTTAAGAATTTAGTCCATGTGTACCTAGAGTAATCATCTACTATGACCAAAGTGTAGTATTTGCCTCCATAACTTTTGATAGCGGATGGACCAAATAAATCCATGTGTAGTAATTCTAGACACTTAGTTGTAGACACCATGTTTTTAACTTTGTGACTAGAATGGACTTGTTTTCCTACATTACAAGCATCACAAAAGTGATGTTCATATTTTAACTTAGGTAGATCTCTTACTAGATCTTTAGATGATAGCGATTGAAAAAGTCGCATATTGGCATGACCCAATCTTTGATGCCATAAGGTCGAAGTATCATCGATAGAGGTAAGACAAAGTTTGTCTTTAGGTTCATTACCAATTTTAATGACATAGACTCCATGTTTCCTAATTCCTCATCCTATGGTTATGCCATTTTTTAATATCTTACTACCGGTTTCGGTAAAAAGTACATTGCACTTTTATCACATATTTGTCCTATACTTAAGAGATTAAAGTTTAGGTTTTATAATGCGATTACCACATCGTTAATGGTTAGAGATTTGTTAGAAATCGTACCTTTACCGGTGATTTTACTTTTGCTATTTCCAAGCACCACATTTCTCTAAAGTTTGGTCCCCATTTGTTCGTGGGTCCATTAGTGTTAAACATTCCATTCATGTTAGACATTTATGGATAAGGTGAATATGCATTCCATGGTGCAAAGTTTTGAAAAGGAAAACCATTTGCATATTTGGTTCCATCCCATTTGATGGTTATCGGTAAACATTATTAGGTCTCCTAGATGGGTTAGGTTTCGAAAAAGATGGAGCTTTGTTTCTTGCAAAGATAGGATTATATTTTGGAGGTGGTGGTCTAGTGGTAAAATGAGTTGTTTCTTCTTTATTAACTGTTAGGAATTAGAAATTCCAGGTATTAAAGAGTCGGTCACCTCAAGTATATGTAGTCATTAGAAAGCTCGTAGTCATAGTACTTTTATGTTAAGTAGTATTTAGTTTAGTAACACCGCGGAGGACTCGGACGGGTTCTTTACCCATCTGATGCCTGATCCACGCCCGCTTTGTGTCGCGCTTTTATTGTAAGACTATAAATACTCTCTACCTTCCAAGGTAGAGAGTTGGAGCTCATAATAAGAATTTTCTTTCTCTCACTAAATTTTCCTAAACCTCTAACTTCTCTAGAATTCCAATTTATAATCGCTTACTTTGTGTTATGGTTTGATGTGTATGTGAAATCCATATCCTACAATTGGTATCAAGAGCCATGGTTAGATCATATCTTACAGATCTTTGGATTTCTAGTGGTTTTTAGGTGGTTTTTGTTTGAAAAGTTTAGTGGTTTCTCGATCATTTGTTGATTTCTAGTGTTAAAGCTTGGATTTTGGTAGTACTTTTGTGTTTAGAATCATCACAAGTGTTTAGGTTTTGATTTAGAAGGTTTGAATCATAGTGGTTGGGTTGTTTTTGAATTAAAAAGTAGTGTTTATGTGTTTTTCATGCTAGCGACTTGAGCCATTTGAAAAGTTTTCCTGGTAGCGACTTGCTTTACCATTTGGTAGCGAGTTGTAGTTGAAAATCTTAGCGAGTTGGGTTAGCAACTTGTCTAGTGAGATAAAGTCCGACAAAAAGTACACTAGTGGATTCTCCACTACACGTAGCGACTTGGTGTTAGTTAGTTACTTGTACGCGTTATTTTGTTAGCTAATTTGTTGTTAGCGAAGTTGGTACCTAGCGAGTTGCTATTTATTTAACTTGACACATTGGCGACTTGGATCTTAAATTAATTGTCACAAAATTTTCCTAGCGACTTGAATCTTAGCGAGTTGTTTATATAGCGAGTTGACTGTGTACTAGCGAGTTTAATAGCTTAACTTAGCAGCTAAGCGACTTGGTTCAAGATTTTCTATGCGACTTGGGTGAATTTTAATATGGGTTTTCTCTTGATTTAGTAAAATCCCGTGAAAGAATCTATTTCCCGGTTTAATCATAGAGTTATAAAACCCGTAATCGTTAACATGTCTACCAACGTTCCTAATATCATCTCCACTGTTGTCGAGGATGTTCAAGCTCGGCTGGCAGATACTGTCCACCCATGCTTGACAGAATCACTATGACTCTTGGGCTCAAAGAATCAGATTGTATTGTCTTGGAAAGGAAAATGGGGTCAACATTCTCAAACCAATTGATGAAGGACCATATCCGTTGAGACTACTAGAGACATAATTGATACGTACCAAGATGGTACATTGATTTACGGAATGGACGTAACCAAAGATGTATGATGAACTCAATGATAAGGAGAAGAAGAGATTCATGCATATCAGGGCTTCTAACATCATATTGCAAGGTCTTCCAAAGACATATACAAGCTTATCAACACAACATGAAGCAAAGGCGTGATGGGATAATGTTAAGATGCTTCCTGTGTTCTGAATTAACCATGGAAGACAGAGAATCTCAACTCTATGATGAATTTGAGCACTTCAAGATGAAACCAGATGAGAGCGTCTATGAGTACTATGTGAGATTCCATAAGTCGGGTGAATGACATGAGGAACATCGTAATGATCATGCCTAACATTCACTTAACTCAAAATTTGTAAACAACATGAATCCCGAATGGCACAAATTTGTTACTTCTGTGAAGCTCACTAAAGGTTTGAAGAATACTAACTATGAGCAGCTCTATGCCTTCCTTCTTCAGAATAAGAGACATGCCAAGTTTGAAAAGAGGATTCTTGAACAATTCAAAACAAATCCAGGAGAGAGACAAGCTCATCAAATGATTCAACCGCCTTCTACTCAAACATTGGGATTACCACTAAAGCTTCACAAGTTATACCCATGGGTGATGGAACTCACAAACTCATTCCCGTTCCAAAGTTCAAACAAGCCGATGATGGCACGTGGTAACTTCATTAATCAACCGCTCTCCCATTAGTCAAAACATGAATCTCCCACAAACCAACAACAACCTCGAATGTACTCTAACCCACACAATGAAGCTACTATGAGATGGGAAAATTGTTGTGCAACCGGTTCAGAAAGACAGATGATCAAGGAAGAAGGAGGAGCTGGTAGAGGTTATGTTGGTAATCGAATCGAGGAAGAAATGGAAATCAAGGTGAACTAAGCCGATCAAATGCTATAAGCGGTGGTGAGGGACACATTGCAAGGAACCGCACATCTCCAAAACGTCCACAAAGATGCCGATTACTTCAGAGATAAGATCCGCTTGTACAAGCCTCGATAATGGTGTCTGCATGGATGAAGAGGAGTTATTGTTTTTTGCCGACGCAATGCCAAGACCTATGATGCGATGTGGATGAGCGCCCACCAGAGATAGATCACAATCATCGAACACCTTCAAGTCAGCCGATTATGATGCATACGACTCGATGTGGATGATGGACCTACTGGACATTAATAAAATTTATATAGCATTTCTCCAATGGTTTCTCCCAAGGTCTCTTCTTCACCCCAAGCTGGCCCATCCAAAGACAAACTCATCTCAGAGGTATTAAAACTATACGATGATGGTGATGTACAAAAGATGCATGACAAAGTACAATCAACTGAAACTATTGAATCAAATATTGAAAACATGGTAATATCAATGTTGTCCCATATGATCAATATGTGAAACAAAGTGAAAGTGAAATTGTATCAAGTGATGCATCTTCTGCAATCAACAATGACTATGTTTTTGATGAATACACTGCATGTGCCCTTGATGATGTTGTTATCTCTCAGATGAATGCCTATAAAGAATGTGCTATTTATGAACAACGCAAGTAAAATTTGAGTTGACCACCCGTGAGCAGGAAATGGATGACCAAATGCGTACAACTATTAGAAAAGTAGGTTTAGAGAAGAAGTATTAAAACAAGAGTTAAACTCCTTACAAGAAAAACTTTCAAAAACTGCTCAGCAAAAACAAGAACTTCAAGAAAATGTTAAAATGCTTAAGCAAGAATTTAGCGCTAAGGAATCAAAACTTTTGAATGATTTTTCTAATCTAAAAACCTTGAAAACAAGCTTGAAAATAAGTTGTACGTACAAGGAAACACCATTCAGACATCGCTCATGATCACTAAGCATAGAGTCCTAAGCGATAAGCATAGCATTCCCCTTGTTGAGGAACCAAATCCAGAGGTCATTAAAAAGGCTAGAAATGCTCATAAGGTTCTTTATGATGGCAAGGAAATCCTTAAACCTAGACGAAAACCTAGTTGCGCTTGAAAAGTAATGAGGAAGATAAGAAATCATGAAAAATCACTAGGGAAAAGTTAAACAAGAAACTAGCCGATCCAAAATGTAAGAAAGAAATAATCATCACACCCCATGATTACTACAAAAAGGAGAATTGATTGCCTTAAATAAGCTTAAGCCTCTGCATATTGTTAACTCCCGAACAAGTGTTCGGGAAAATGGATTTAGATAAGCGAAAAGTTAATATTGTTGAAACAAACCCCTTTAGAAAATGCCTAGAAGCGGTGTATCCTCCAAATACACCAATGCATCTAGTTCCTAGAACAATTGCCACTAAAAGCAAGACCTTAATCAGTCAATATGTTATCTTTCAACTATTTGTTGATTTTGAGAAAACTTTCAAGAAAAGGATCACACCATTTGGTATAGCTGAAGGAGAAAGAGGTTTTGAGCAAATAAAGAATGTTATTAGTCATGCCTTTCTTTAAACAACTAAAGATCACTTTGAGAGTCTTAAAAGGGAATAATCTGATATTAAAGAAATGGAAAAGGAATTTGATGCAATGATAGTTGAGGTTAGTGACTATGGGCGAGCATTAAAATATAATGAGATTGAGAGGAAGAACTTGCATACCTTGAATGAGAATCTTATTTCTGAATGTATTGCTCAAGATGTGTTTTACATTGCTACAAATTGTTCCATTAATGCTTCTCAATTTCATGAATTATCTGTTGCTTTGAAAGTCTCCCATGATCGTGTCATTGAGCTTGAAAAAACTAATTCTAAACTTAATGAGAAAATTATCAGGGATGATCCGCGACAATTTGGTTAAACATTTTTCTAAACTAGAAGTTGAGCATTTTAATTTACAACTAAAATATCAACATCTTAAAGAAAATGTTAAAACTTAAAATATCAAGACATCCTGGATGCTCACGTTTGATGCGAGTTTTAAATTAACAAGCGTGATGAAGATTCAAGCTCATTGTAACACGATCAAAAAGTTGAAAGCCCAAATCTCTCAATTAAAGGGTCAAAAGAACAATATGACGCTCCCAAATGCCTCCTCCTTTAGATTCTCGAGATCTCAAACTTTTCATCTTCAAAACTTAGTAATGCCTTACAAAAGGAAAGCGAGAGTTTTAGAAGAAAATGAAAAGTTAAGCGACATTTTAAAGAGTTATATGATTCAATAAAAGTCACCCGTGACCAAAACAACGAAAAAATAGCGTCTTTACAAAATTGAGAATCACGAGTCGAGGGAAATGGGAGCTGCCACTTGTTTTCAATAAGAATGTTGTCTCAAAGTCACCCTTAGATTGCAAATACATTGTGACGGTTAAATATATTCCTCCTCATCTTAGGAATAATGAACATGCTTTTCATGACTATTGTGCTCACCTTAAGGATAGTCTAGAATGTCTCAGTGAGATTGTTGAAGAGGATTTCATTAACAAACCTCTTGATAGTGAAATTAGGTTTGCTTGCCTCGAGGCCAAACGATCTCAAGAGCTGCTTGAATGTGTAATTGCAACATGTCCAAAATCCTTAGGTGAAAAAGCAAAGCTGTGAAGCCTTGTTCTATGCCTAGTGCCAAGCAGGAAATCCGTTCTATGCCAGTCTTAGAAAGAAGTAAACACTAATGTGCCTAGTAGTTCGATTCGGATATGTTAGTGCTAAGAAAGTGAACTTTAGTGTGCCGCAAGCTCAAATCACAGTCTTAAGAAAGTATACACTAATGTGCCTTCTAGTATTGGATCCTTGCACATCAAGTTCATGAATGCAAAAATTAGATCAACCAACTAATGTTCCCATTCCCTCTACAGGAGTAATCAGTGACTTTAAAGCGAGGAGGTCAAAGTCTCAAGACAATACAAGGAATGATAGGACCTTGCAAGCTAAGAATGTGCATTGGAAGAGAGTAGAAGACCAATCTAGGAACTTTAAGCTTGAGTTGAATAAAGCGAATCGTGTTGATTCTAGTATTAGCCTTAAGCGTCGTAATTAATTAAATTACGATACTATTTGCAAACCTTGTAATGATGTGCTGCGAATTCTGTTGCTAATCATGAATGTGGTGTGAATGCTTTGTCTAATCTTGTCAAATGCCCGATTAAAATTGTTAATGCTAATAATCGTGCAAAGAAGGTTAAAAGGCAAAGACGAAAGATTGTTAGAAAGCGATGGAAACCCACGGAAGAACATTTATAAAGATAGATTATTATTGGATACCTTCTGGCCATAAGAACAATCAGTTTTGCTCTCAAAATGCTAAGATTATGCCCACTAGAAAATGGATGCCTCTTGGTAGAACTATTCCTTAAGAAGTGAACATACTTTGAATAGGTCAAATCTGAGACACCGCATTGCATCTATTCCCAATGATTCCATTGCTTCTACCGATATGGATGTTTCTATTTAGATGTGGGTGTTCCAATCTTGTTACTAACCAAGTGGAATTCATTCTTGCATGGGGATCCCAATTATCCAGTTATCCATTCTTGTACGTGTTCAATGCGGTCGTTCAAATCGTTACGTGGTACACGGACTCGACTGTTCCAAGCATATGATTGGAGACGGTGCGGCTCATGAACTTCGTGAGCAAATTCATCGGGACAGTTAGATTGGAATGATCATTTGGTGCAATTATGGGTTATGGTGATTATGTTGTTGGTGATAGTGTTATCTCTAGAGTATACTATGTTTAAGGTCTTGGTCATAACTCGTTCTCTGTTGGTCAATTCGCGATTGATCTAGAAGTAGCCTTCTGAAAACATACTTGTTTTGTTAGAGAACTTGATGGTAAGGAACTTTTAAGAGGAACTCGTGGTTCAAATCTTTACACCATCTCTATCGAAGATATGATGAAGTCTTCTCCAATTTGCTTGTTGTCAAAGGCTTCAAAAACAAAGTCATGGTTATGGCATCGTCGTCTCAATCACTTGAACTTCGGCACCATCAATGATCTCTCCCGAAAGGACTTAGTTGTAGGTTTACCTCGACTAAAGTATGAAAAGGATCATCTTTGTTGCATGTCAATTGGGAAAAAGCAAGAAGTATGCCCATAAACCCAAACCTACTAACTCAGTCTCGAAGTTCTTCATACAATTCATATGGATTTATGTGGACCAATGAGAGTTCTGAATATCTTTGGGAAGAAATATGTGTTAGTTGTGGTTGATGATTACTCTAGATTCTCCTGGGTCAAGTTCTTAAGGACAAAGGATGAAACTCAATATCATCATCAAACTCATCAAGCAGTACGCGGGTTCGACTTAACAAAACGGTCGAGAATCATCGAACGGACAATGGGCGAGGTTTGTTAACAAACAACTTAGTGAATTTATGAAAGCATTGGAATCAGCCATCAAAGAAGTGTTCCACGAACTCCTCAATGAGCGGTGTAGTTGAAGAGAAATCGAACTCTTGTTGAAGCCGCTAGAACAATGTTGATTTACTCAAAGGTTCCAATGTTTCTCGGTTTTGAAGCTATTGCCATTGCATGCTACACACAAAATCGTTCACGATTCACACGTTCATGGAAAAACTCCATATGAACTTGCCCACAACAGAAAACCTAATCTCTTTCCTTCGTGTGTTTGGTGCATTGTGTTATCCAACTAATGAGGGTCAAGACTTAGGCAAACTTAGAGCTAAAGCGGACATTGGAGTATTTGTAGGGTATGCACCAAACAAAAAGGGATATCGAATCTACAACAAAAGAACCGAAAATATCATGGAAACAATTCGTTCGTTTGATGAGTGACCGGTCAAATGGCTCTGGACAATCCAGTTGGGACCGCACTTCAAAACATCCCATTGGTTCATCCCTTGTTCCAAACTCTTCTCAAGAAACTCCATATGTACCTCCATCTTAAGATGATTTAAAGAAATTGTTTGATCCTATGTTTGATGAACTTTATGATCCATGTACTAATGAGGTGTCGATTCCTACAGAGGCGCTCATATTCTGTGAATGAAGTCAATCCTCGAGTCTCAATATCATTAAGTCAAGAAGCTGCTGCTGATCCTTGTCTCATCAACAAATCATCATTCTTCAAATGTACATCATGGAAATGTTTATGGCATCAATGATGAAGTTAATCCCTTTGCTACTCCTGAAGATGCTCCATTTGAAAACATATTTGCTCTGAATCTTCATCGAGACCATCTTCTTCGGAGACATCGACTGCTACTTCATCCCTCAACAACTACCACATGAACACCTCGGAAAATGGACTCACGATCATCCATTAGACAACATCATTGGAAATCCCTCTCGTCCTGTATCAACACGGAAACAACTTGCAACCGATGCCTTATGGTGCTTCTTCAACTCCGTACTCTCTAAGTTCGAACCAAAAGATGTTATAACCGCCATGAATGAAGATAATTTGGTTCAATGCCATGCAAGGATAAATTCATGAGTTTGATCGACTTGATGTATGGGAGTTAGTACCGCTCGAATTGTGCTATGATTATTGCTCTAAAATGGATCTTCAAAGTGAAACTTGATGAGCATGGTGATGTGTTGAAGAACAAGGCTCGATTAGTTGCTAAAGGATACCGTCAAGAGGAGGTATAGACTTTGAAGAATCTTTTGCTCCTGTTGCTCGAATCGAGGCAATTAGAATCTTTTGGCTAATCGCAAGTAAGAACATGGTAGTCTATCAAATGGGCGTGAAAGGCGGCATTCTGAACGGAGATCTTAAAGAAGTCGTCTATGTCCGTAACTTGAAGGATTTGTGAATCAAGAGCATCCTACCACGTTTATCGTTTGAAGAAGGCTCTGTATGGTTTAAAGCAAGCTCCAAGGGCATGGTATGATACGCTATCAAAGTTTCTTCTATCTACCGATTTCAGCAAAGGAGCAGTTGATTCAACATTGTTCACCAGAAAGTCAGGCAAACATTTAATTCATGTTCAAATTTATGTTGATGATATCATCTTTGCCTCGACTGACCCCAATGAGTGTGATCATTTTTCAAATGAAATGAGTTCAAATTTCAAATGTCAATGATGGGACAAATGTCATTTTTTTGGTTACAAATTTCACAAAGTCCCGAGACATTTCATAAATCAAA